>CM057135.1:35696680-36229680 GCA_029964075.1 Patiria pectinifera
CACAACTGACACATCTCTGGGAATGCCTCGTCATGTGACTTATGACCCGTCACATGACCTATCATGTGGTTCGTGATTCATCGTTAAGTCAGTCAAGAATGTTTATTCTCCGCAGATAAAATTCCAGAAAAGCCCTAATTTACAAGTACGTCACACAGGAATGGTCACCTTTTGGGCACGCCTGATTTATTACATTTATGACGTTCTTCCATGAATATTTTTCTGAACTCCGCGCTCCAAGCTTCTGATATTTCACGTGCAGCAATGTTAGTCCACTTTCCTTATCAATTTCGGAAGTTTTCTAACAGAAAGTTACACAAGCAAACAGAGCAAACGGTTTTAATTGCGCAATGATTCCGAGCTGCTGAAAAACACGCAAGTTTGAATATATACATTTTGACCCTCTTAAAAACACTTTGCCACACATCCAACAAACTCTAATTCGAAGAACGTACACCAATTGAACAAGCAACTTCATTTTGTGTTCTACTGAATCAAATATCATTGTTACAATGAAGTTGTGGCGTTAAAACAAAACATAAAACAGCCGTCGTGAGTCTGTTTACGCTCAGTCTCGCCGATTCGTGTATTTTCTAGTTCTACGGGGGAGCAAAGTTCGTCTCGACTTCAGAGTAAATCTTGTTTGGTTTTTAACCGAATAACCAGAATATTGCAATAAAATCTCAGTGTCGCAACACTTGAAATAACTGCAAACCATGTCATATCCTTTACGTGAAAACAAAATGCCCACGCGTTAAAAAAAGGACAAAGGTTGTAAAAAATAGCTGCTATCCGAAGGAATGTAATATGACAAGAATTTAGGATGAGTGTCAGTGTACACAAACTTACTGATTACGTCAGTTGTTGGCAAATAGACAGAACAAATAAACATGTTGGGTAACAGCATCGGAACTAAACTAATAAACAAATTATCCCCCCCCCCCCGAAAATTGATTAAGTTTCAATTTGCAGACCGATTGGTCATATGACAAGTATGATATGAGTAGGTTATGCCGTGTTTCTTTGCATAATGATGAATATCGATACTTGGATTAAAGTACTGTGTCGTGTCACCAATTTCAGTTCAAATAATAAGAATCGATTACTGGTTTGATGACATAATTTCACATTTAATATTATAAAACAGAAGCTGTAGATATAAAATAGAATGTCTTCCTTTTTATGTCGGGTGACGACCTTTCCTGCCGATTTCGACGAAGTCGGGACGTGCATAAACTGGTACCACACCACAAATCTTCCTGTTATTCTATGTACTATGTAGGCCAACGCGAAATTGGAGAAAAAAATCTCCATACATATATTTCGAAATTAAACTATATCCCTTAATGTGGACATAAAAGTCGTGCCTCTGCCGACACACCCAGCGAATTACAACAGCAGAGATTATATAACTGATTTGCATAAGTCGATTATTGGTTAATAAGATTGATCTCTTAATTTTCTACCATCTGTTTCAAAATCCCACACTGTACGTAAACAAACCGTGGTGCAATAACACCTTCCTTATGGACACCACATGGTGTTAAATTGAACATTCGTTTGTGAACTTCGTGGTCACGCGAATGACAACCTCCAATACACTGTTTTCCCCTGCACTGCATTGAATACCTCTTCAATTGTGATCAGTGTATTTGTGGTGTCATAAACCGTCTATTTTTGTGGGCAAAATGACATCCAAAAGATGTTTTTAAAATCGTTGGGCTGCCCCTCGGTTGCCCGTTAATAAGACGTCACAGGACACATGGTCTATACACTCTGAAAAAAAACAACAACATTAGTCAGATTTGACTAGATACCAGTTCGATTTGACTAGCCATTCAGGGTCAGCTGGGTGCAACTGAAAATCAGTCAATCTGACTAGATTTGTCCAGTCAGTATTGAAAAATAGTTATGCAAATAACTGAAATTGGAGTCAAATCCAACTACTTTTTCTAGTCATAGCATGAAACATTGCATGTTTAACTAAATTCCTAGTCGATTTTCAATAACTAAGAAAACCAGTCAATATTTTGACTTAAGTTTTTTTTGTTCGAGTGTAGCTATACACCAGTGTTACATTAATGTATCTATACATCACAGTTCAGCGGATGAAGCGAGGGGCGTGGTTTAAATATACAAAAAAGAAGCGCAACCACATCGCTACCGGAACTTCATGTATATACCCTTCTTTCCTTATATACGCTTAAAAACCCCGTATCGAAAAAAAATCCCACGTTTTTTCCTTCTCCCCCAACCCAAACCTGGATACGTCATCGACACATGATAAATCATTTGCAGCCCAAAGGAAAAGTGGGCCGGACTTTAAACAAATCTGATTCTGTCAAGAGTAAATCCTGTCCGAAACCAGTCCTGAATTTTTACCATATGGTGAAAATTCCCACACCACCAGTACAAAAACACAGTACGTGTCACCGGTGTGAACGCCCCTATACATTAACATGTCAATTGCAGTTCAAGGCAGATAAAAAAATGGCTGGACTTTATAACAAATTCCATCCGATTGTCTTGATTATATCGCAAGAAATCCTGTCCTAAACTACGTCTTGAATTTTTACCATATGGTGAAAATTCCTAAGCCTCTGTTACATAAAACACAGCGCGAGTCACCATTATTAATGCCCCTATACATTAACATGTCGATTGCAGCCCAAGAAATTGGGCCAGACTTTTGACAACTTTTATCTGATTTTGTCAGGAGAAATCCTGTGCGAAACTACCTTTTTTTTTTACTCAGAGCGCGCGATCCCTGGGGAATGTAGACACGCGACTGTAGAAGTATGGAGGCGTGGGCGTGCACAGTGGGGACGAGAGAGTTTCTTGCCGCCGTCTAGGTCCCAGCCCGCACATGCGCAATTAAAGGCACCGCGTAACATCGCTGGAGTCCCAAACCTCACTGGTAACATTCCAGTTTTCAGAGCTCTGACCCTGAAGCCATGATGGCCGAATTGCATTACAAAAAATGACCCCAAAAAATGGGCATTATCCTGTCACAACCAGCAGTATTCATTTGGGATGATAACCAACTATTGGCAAGGGTATATCCCAGAGTGTAGGCAGCATGAAGTGGGATGTTGACCAACATTGGGCTACATACCCTACCAACCCATTTGCCAAACTTTTTTGGAGTGATATGATGGAGCTATAAACCGTTTTATAGCTCCATAGTGATACATACGAACGTATTTTTTGTGCACTCTGCAATATTCTGTGTTGAAAGTAAATTGTTTTTTATCCGCACAGTATACATTTGCCTCATTGTGTTTTCTCCAAGTATTGACCAGGGTCCAAAACCATGGAGCTGATTAGCAGCTTAGCAAGTTGGGAACCAGTCACAAGCCATAGACATCACATAATAATCGATGGTAACCTGTTTTTGCTCAGGAGATATTTTTTGTGCCTAGCAAAATTCTGTGCTAAGTGCATCTGCCGTAAAATTGGTCCCAGACTTGAACTGGACCTGTGTTTTTTTCCCGAGGCACGCCGTGTTCTAAGTCGGCTATCCATGGCCATTGGCCGTATCGCGATAGATTACTCATCCCATCGGTTCTTCTCTCCCTTTCCTCCTTTTCCCCTGCCCCGAGGAAGGGCTGCATGTCCCGTGTCCTGGGCAAGGGGCACCTCTACACCGCAAACTTCCTCCTGGGGATCCTCCCACTTAAACGACTGGCACGACAGCCACCTCGCACGTCCCAAAGTGAAAACTTGTGTCATATGAAATTTGGACTCCAATGAAATCATGTCTCTTTTACGTTGGTCTCGAACTCTCACACGTGACCCGCCACTTTCCTAGTATTGTTATAATGTCATGATGTAGTCCAAATTCACACTATATTCGTACTAAACCATTTTCTCAAACCTTGGTGTCATCTCCGGTTCAGCTTTATCTCTGCATGGCCTCGAAAGTTGAAACCACTCTACCTAGCCAAATGAAGTCTTGAAGCTTTATAGCTATGTATTGTAGGACCCTGTTTCAGTAATACACCTGCTGAAACGGGACCCATTTGACAAGCAATCACAATCAGGAAGCTTGAGTTCGGGGGCAAAGCTGGAGACAAAGCCAAGTTTCGGGAAATGGTGCTAGATTTGACCCAATGTACGCTCAGTCAACCCAGAGGGCAAAGGACCAACAGTTCACAAAGTACTGTTGACGTGAACAAGTTCTGTAAAATTGATTCATGGGCAAAAGGCCTTTACCGGCACATTGAGACATGAGAATGGGTAGGTTTCCCCTTAAAGTTCCTATACTGTCTACCCACCCACGGAAAACAAAATACACTTTACACAGGTTGTACGGGAAAAGGCGAGAACTTCCGTTGAAAAGTGCGTGCACAACTACTCCCATTTGTCTATGTGTACTCCCGAATGATATTGATTTCTGATCAAAGAGGTCGTAGAACAACTGGCCATGGACCTTGTAGTCTCTTACTAATCAACCGTCGATTGAGTCAGACGGTCAAGTTAACATTAGTAGCAGATAAACTACTGTCTGTTGTTACTCCCCTGACCTGGGCTGACAACTTGCTTTGGGGAACGAGGCAATGAAATGTGAAAAAGAGGTAAGAGGGGGTTAGGGGGTTTAGGGGGAGAAGGGGGATAGAGGAAGGATATGCTCCCATATCAGGGGCTGCCTGCAAAGGATGTTGTACATCAGCGCTCCCCCACAGCCAATCAATCTTGGTTATGGCGGAGTGCACGGAGAGTTCAGACGGTTTATCCACACGGGGCGCCAAAGGGTATACACTGGATCTCATGGCTCTGCAAACGGACTTTTTTATTAGAATTAAAAAAAAGAGTACATTCCTTGTCAAAACAAATTGTAAAAAAAATGTTGGGAAATGTTTTTCAAACCGGTAATTGGCATGAAACTACCTCATAGTTGGTTTTAACTTCTTTTGAGTGAACTTTTTACCGGATTCTGGGTAGGTTTTACGCAACAGTGCAAGCTTTTGATATTTTTGAACAACGATTATACAGTGTGAGTAAAACAAAAACAACCCAAATGGCAGGACCAATTTGTGAATTAGTACAAGAATCATTCAAATCACTCATGTACTTTTCAAGTTACGGAATTTTAAACACAAACACCGTTTGAAAGTTCTGTCCACGGATCACAAAAAAGTAAGTGTTTCTTTCAGCGAAACGAAAACAATTCTCATGGGGATGCATGTGAATTGTTTTCATTTAGAAAAACAACACTTACTTTTTTTGTAACACTGTAGAAAAGGTTGGCCACACACGCTGTCCATATTTTAGATTTTTTTTGGTGGATTCATAGTAGGGCATTCATGAAAGGAAGTTTCATTATGACAAAAAAAAAATGAAAACTGGTGTAATTATATACTAGGCCTAATCAACACGATTGTTTAAAAGGAAAATTGCCATTCGCAAGGCCAAAGACGTTGAACAAAAGAGAAAATGAAGCTTTTGGTATTTCCCTTGAACTGTGATGAGTATAATATAAGAAGGGTGACAGCAATATCTTGGCGAGGAATTCTACAGTGCGGCATTAAGGGGAAAAAGAAACTTGAAGAGCACTTGAGGAGTACTTCACCGCATCCTGAAAAGTTCAATACGCCAACTCCCAAATGCTGGCATGCATGAATTATGGGATTTTAGGCCAGCGGCCTTCTTCTTTTTTTCCGATCGCAAATCACCGTTACCATTCCGTTCCAATTACCTATTTCATTCAAACAGACAGCAATTTCCATTGGAAATTTGGCGGTGCCTGGCTACAGGGCACAAGAATAAAGATGACTGGCCAAGTTTGATGAAGATAATGCCTACCCTGAAAGCAACATTCCCTCTGCGATATTTTCTTCCTAGAGTGGACATACATTTTAACAGTGACATTCCACACGTCTTAAAGGAGGATGAAAGAAGATTCTAATTCTCTACCCAAGTCTTCTCCTATGCCGTTTCCATATTTATAAAATGAAGATGAATGGTAGTAAACCGTCTCCTTTAGTATTTAAGAATGAGCTAAAACGGTACTATACAGAACAATTCATGTTTACTATAAATGGTAATCTTACTAATTTTATTGCGAAAAGGGATCCATTCTCCCTTTTATGTAATGATTAATTTCTTATTTGTTTATACTTATTTACTTATTGTAAAACGCAAGAGAAACGTTTCTTCTAAATAAAAAAGTTGCCATAAATATTCGTCGCGTAAACATTTATCAAAAGGAAATAACAGCGAATCAACTTGTAAAATAATAATGATTAAAATAGATATGAAACTAAAATCACATAAATATGTTTTTGATAGATTCGCCGATCTGATTCAAAACTAGTTACAGAAAAAAACAACCAAGTTTGACTCTTTCACATTCACGTTTATAGGAAAAATAAACGTGACATGAAATCATAGTATAGAACCCGAAATCCAACTTTTTTTTCTGATCATACTCGAGCAAGTGTTCATTCGTGGACTGAAATGTGAATTAATAATAAAAGGATAATTTCAAAACGTATATGCCATTGCACGGCCAGGATCTGAAAGGGGCGGGAGGGGAGGGGTGTATCAAAATGTAAAAAGGGCTCATTTCCTTTGAGTTGAGTTAAGGATGGAGCTACGCAGTTGGTTCACCACCAAAATATAAAAGCTTACACAGCCGTAATGCGCTACATGTATTATGGGAATGTAGTCACGCAAGCAAAACTGACATATGTGTGACTTTGAATGTGTGACCCGACTTGACCTCTGTTGTCATAACCCTGCTCGGAAGGTTATTGGTTCGGCACACATTTCAATTGATGCTGGGTTCATAATGTGGGGGGGGGGGGAGAGGTTGAAGCCGACAATGGCCTACATCTATACCATACCGGCCACACCAAAGGAGATGCTGGAAATGTTTTATTTTAAATATTCAATCAGCAATCACAGATGTTTCACAATTAAGATGTTTGATTGATTGCCTTTGATGCATGAATATGCTCCCGTATGCCGTCTGTTTTGTCTAATTAATGAAGCTTAATGTTATTCAAGACACTTGCTCATGGCATTATTTTCTCTGTATAACTGATTCATGCGCTCTTGTTATTTAAGTTGACGTCACTTTCAAGTTTGGGAAACATTCTTTTCCTGCTGGGAATTGCGTGACTCTTCCTATAGGCTATAAGCGTTTGCTGAACCTACGGGGTACATTATTCATAGCAAGCGACTAGCGCCATGATACTGTGTGATAACTTCATGAAACAATAGCGAAGCATCGATTAATTATTTCTGAATCCACGATATCATTATTTAATCAGCTGTGGTTTCTCACCATTTTCACTCTTATCCACTATACGTAAGGGCTCTAGTATATCAAGTAATTTTGTTTGCGCTCTCTCACTGGATAGATTTGGTTGGGCTGACCCGAGGTCAACACTTCTGGGAATTTTGTTGCAAGCTTCCCAGAATGCCTTGTACTTCCTTCACAATATTTAAAAAAAAAAGTGACGTCACCACTCACCCATGCCCCAAGGCAATGTACACACGGTCGGGCGATTTAAAAACAAGACATATCGAGCCTAGTAAATCTGGTTCAAAAGCGCACGGATATTCTACTCAATTGATTAAGAACGGCCTATTCTGTTCATGCATCTGGTCTCCACAATGGGCCAGAGCTGGCCCGTCACAGGTCACATGGTAATCCTATACAACAGCACTGCGCGGCTAAGAGGAAACCAGACTGGCCCTCTGGAAACCAGCACAAATTTCGCACAAAGAGACTAGTTAAAAATTGCTCAAGATTCTAAATAAAAATCACCGTTTAGACCTATTCTTTTGTTCCCACGCCGGCATGCTCGGCATGATGGATTGCTTGTACACGCGTTCACTGACACTGACACATTATACCCTCCATTGAAACCGACCCTTTGACATTTGAACATGGCTCACTTTTCAGCAACAATATGTCAATTCTCGTCAAATTGGAGGGAAATTATGAACTTCATTAAACCTTTGCTTCTTTTCTTTCTGGCGACGCATTATCGAAAGCACATTCATCCATGTCACGTAGGCAACATTGATTACCCACACACCCAAACAACCCATAGGGCGATTCCGCGTAACTCGATATCAGCATTGTGTTTAATTTGCTGGGTTCAATCACCCCACTACCACGCTCACAAATTGTGAGATATACTGAGTTCACTAGTTCTCAAATCGTACTAAAGGAAAGAACTAAGAAACTAGAGATACTGCTGTCGGAAAAACAAAGTGGATCTATAAGTTACCAATGGACAAGGCCGATTGCACAAGCTTTGGTTTTAAGTTCTCGCTACACGACATGTTTCGTAATGACTAAAAGCAATTCTTTTGTTTTTATATGGTACTAAGCACAGCATTCCACACAGAAAGCGAAATGCCAAAAATTCCGGTTTCAATATTAGCAAAACCAATACGTCGTGTATACTTTCACAATGCGAAATTTATTGTGGATGTGTTAGTTTCATAGTGACGTAAATCTCTTGTCCTGAACGTGCACATGGTGATGATGTTGAAATACTACGTGAAGTGAAATTTAGTTTCATTTTCTGATAACAAATGAACTCGACCAGAATTGCACGTTTAAAAGGCGGAGCTGAAAAGACCTGAATAAAGTAGATTTGTTTCTCGGATTTGCAATTCAATTTGCAAAATGGGAAAGAAAAAAGAAGAAGAAAGATAAAATGGGAAAGAAAGACCAAAGTGAAGAGAAATTTGCTATGAAAGTCAGTTCTAAATGCATATAGAAGACAACAAAGAGATATTTTATAAATAGAGTGTGTTTTTGGCCGGGGGGGGGGGGGTTATCCCCTGAAGCTATCGGATGTACGCAAGTGAAGGACTTACGCAGATACATCATGCTAGTTTCGGATTTTCTTGTTTCGTGATATCATTATCAAGTTTATCCTGCTTTATAGACAACCATATTTTTCATATTACAAAGTTCAACTTTGTTCCTTTTGCTTTGCAGACTGCACTAACATTTTAATACACATATCGGGCGACAAAATATGGATAAAAGTTTATGCTCAAAAGACGCGCCAGATGTTGCTATTAAGCAAACACGGACCACATCGACAGGTGCTCAATCAATTATACGCTCTTATAAAAAACATGGTTGCTTTGTTGTTGAGCATCCGGGGGGAAAAACACAACAAAGAGGTGAACTTCATTACAAGATTGAACAAGCTTGTAGGAAAGGACTAAGTGCCTTTGTTGAGAAGGGGTTGTACTTATTATGGGGTAGCGTACCCTAGCCCACGATTACTGCCCGGTCTTTGTTATACTGCAGTACAATAATGTGCAGGCAGCCCGCGCACACAGCCCGTGTGTGTACAACAGGAACTTCTCTGGACGTAGATAAGGTTGTTTAGCGGAAGGCTGCTAACGAGGCAGCAATACAGATATTAGATGTATTAGATGATAAGTGACCGTGGAAGGCTGCACTATTAAAGGCTTTTATCTGGCTTCCTCTTTCCATGCCAGAAAAGAGGAAGAACCATTACGGGCAGTTACAACAAAAACTATCAAGAATTGGGGACAATGATGCTACATGAAATATATAGGCTGGGGTCTCGTCAGTTATGATTTGTGAGAGAATTTTTCTCAAATTGTTGATATTATTGTATAGTTTCTTTGTGTTTCTTTGTGTTATTCCCTTAATATTTGCGTGTGAATGTATCTACGAAACATCCTGATATAAAAAAAAAATCCGTTATAATTCTTTTCAAAACTGTTTTATTATGTCACTGAGAAACCCTTTAAGATTTAACCCTTTAAGATCTCACTTATCCCATTAGCAAAGACTAGACTACGAATACAATAATAATTCTCTTTTAACTTAAAAGTCTGTTGCTGTTTTCAATCGTCTGTTTCTGTTCCGGCCATTTTTGGAAAATCTCCGCGCCAACGCAGGAACTGAATTGTGGTCCGCTGGATAGGATGCAAGTTTTAGCGACGATAACAAACCAATAATAGGGTTATCAGTATTCCCGTGTGATTCACCACGTTGGTGGATGTTTTCAAGGCTTCCACAATTCTCTTGGTTGGTTTTTATATGGACAAGATAAAGCAATAAATATGTACACTGGTTCAAGGTAAACAACTGACTCATGGAGGTCTATTTTTTACGATAAAATACTGAATGCCCGCATAATGACAACACAAAGCAGCAAGAGTTATGGAATGAAATCTTCCACATTTCCCCCCATTGGCCAATTATGAAATCTTTATCTCAGCTCGGTTTACACGATCAGGATTCGTCCGGATACCAAAATAAAAATTACCCTCCAGATTTGGTTTCGGTTTTGGTGCCAGCGGAGGCGCAATCGAGCCAGGTCGAGGATAATTTGGCAATAATTGCGGCGGTATATATCTTGCACCTGCGGGGGGATGGCACATCTGCCTGCCCCGCGGCTATGAGAACCGGCTGGATAAAATGAATCGGGTTCCGCATGGTCCGTCACCTCTTGGACAAATATATAAAAGCGTAGATTCCAACTCTTATATCCGAGAACTCTTATCCGCGAAACTGATTGAACCAATTCTAGTTCTATGTTTTAAACGACTAATCGTGTGCCAGTATATTCATACAGGCAACTTTAATGGAACAATGAGACAGGAGATTGATTAACAGTAGCCTAATTCCAATCGTCACAAATTAATTCTATTTCATTCATGTATTCCACTTGAACTTTGAGATTGGAAAACAAAGAGCACAGACGACAGTGGTTGATTCTTTGCAATAATTGGGTATCCGCATTATAGTTCATTGTTATTATTATAATATTTTTTTTTTTAGAATCTAAGAAGTCCTCGGCTCAGACTCAGAGGCTTTTGTCAGTATAGGTCTATACATTTGAGCTTTAAAATTGAAATGTACACCTTTGCAGGAAATCAAGAAGTCGTGTTCGAAATTTACACTCCCCAAAATAGTTCATTTGTCATAGAATCATCTGTTGATCGTATAGGAATGTTCTCTAGGGTGTCATACTTTCTACAAGAGTCATGCTGCATTAGTAATGTTCACGGTAACATTACTCTGAAGTCTTAATTTTTAATGGATGATTTGTTAAAGCATAACTAAGTTAATGTTTGAAATGTCCCCATTGATTGCTATGGTTGGGTTTTTTTTCACGAGCGACTGGGTGTGGTCTTCGCCTCTGTAATATGGATCAGTCCCATGGGGATAGCAGACGATTGAGCTATTACTTATGGTCAACAACTGCCAGACTATTTTTTCAAACAAGCTCTTTGACGTACAGGATTTCTAAACTAATCATGTAAAAAACATTTTAACAAAATAATTTTCAACAAACTGAATGACATTAGGCCTAAGTATTTGAAATGTGATTCATGAATAAGGTTCACAATGGGCATTGGTTCCTTGTTGGACAACACTGTGCCATCAATTATTCAAAAATTTTATGTATCAATTTAAAAATTCGAGGATATCGAACTCATCAAAAAGTGGATAGGCTAAGCAGACTAGAAATTGAGAGGTTAATTTCAAACTTATCCCTTTAATGTACCGTACACGTAAAGCTTAAACACGATACATCATATTCAGATTTTCAGACAGGTTATATGCGTGGGGAGGTTGATAAAGAAGTGAAATCATATTTGCGACTGGTGATTTGAAATTGAATTTCCTGGTATATCAAGCAGAATGCTTTATCAAGCAGTATAATCACTGAGGGCATGCAACATTTTTTTGTAACACACAAAAAAAAGTATGCCAGGTTCATGGCTGCATCCGAACCAATGGGTCACATGCCTGTACATGTACTGCAGCCATATAATCTCACGTTGCTCAACATTCACGGGGATTTTTTTTCACAGAAAAAGAAATCCCAAGGAAATTGCTCAACGTTACAGCGGTGCAAAATCCCCCCGTTTCCCGGTTATTTTGTGTGTTTTGCTTGCGATAGGAGAGACCACATTCCACATATCCATAAGTTCCCGCCACGATAATTTCTTCGCGGACATTTCTGGAATTCCCGTTCTATTTCCATCTCCGGACCCTTGCGGGTTTCTTAAGTCGACGGTGATTCCCCCGAGTACGCCATGTTAAGGTCACGAAGAACACAATTTGCTTCTTTTTGAATTGAGGATATAAAAATGTGCGATAAAAATACAAAGAACACTGACATTTTGAAGTTATTGTACACCTTATTGTCATGTGCATTCGATCTTCACTTAGTCCAAAGTGTTACCAAATATTTTAGAAATATATTTTCAAATATTTTTCAAACTGTTTCAGTATCCGTCAAAAAAATAGTACAGATTTTATGCCATTACATAGAGTACATTGGTTCACCCCTTCATAAACGCACAGTACCGGCACAACAAATCAGCATGAACAAACAGTCACCACGATTATGCGTTTTTATGAAGTAATTTGGATGACGGAAAGAAAGTCTTACTTAAATATATAAAATATATTAAAAATATATAAAGATAGAAGCTTTCCAGAAAATTCTTAACAATCCAAGCAACTCATCTCACTTAATTGGATATTCACTAATTTCATTAAGTTAATTTATAAATAATAGGCTGGGGTGCTACATCTGATGACATATTTATTAGTTAAGATCGAACAAAGAAATTGACCGGCCAGTTTTTTTGATGAACCTTACATTGATTAAAATGGGATCCAAGTAACTTACCGTTTGTGTTTTATCGGATTATTCTGTGCTATATGAACCAAACACTTAATAATTATGTTGATCAAACACTCACTTTCAAGCGTAAAGGCTATCGGGAATTCATCGGGTAAGGTATTGTTCCGATAACCATGTACGGTTCCCAGTTGAACAAATTAAATACCGCATCAATTAAGTAACTGTGAAGATGCTTTATTATACTCACAAGTTTCTCATGAAGGCTGCATTGTGTTTGTGAGCAAGCCGTAGTTTAGTGACTTTGTTGTGGGTCTCAGGAGCCACCAGCTTGTCCATCAGAGCGAAGAGACCAAAATGCAGCCAGCTGCACAGATTCACCGTCAGAGAGGTGAAGAACAAGGCCTGGAAGAGACCCACATCAGACTCCATCTTGAAGGTATTTTATACACCGTGTGAGTGTTCTCTCTAGGCTCTCTGTGGAGTCTGGGAGCTTGAGGGTAGGTCGAGTTGTTTGCCGTGTTCACGGTGAGAAGACGAGGATGGCAAAGGGAGGACAACGAACCGCGGAAGGGATGCTATCCGGAGATGCCGAGAACCACACACAGCACCCGCAACGCGTAACTGATGCTGCCGCTGTTGACAACGGATTTATTACCAGCCAGACAAACCGCGCACGTGCTCCACGCATTCAACACGGGCTTTGTGTCATGTCATGTGCAGTGTGGATTCTTGGGCGTACGTTCAAACACACGACGGCTGTTTCATATTTCCACATGACGTCAGGGCACGTTTTGGAGGACATGCCGTTCTGATAACAAGTCAGGTGGGAAAAAGTGGGCCGCAGTGTCAGGAGTGGAACATTGCGTACAGATGTTTAGGAGCAAAAAAATGGCATAATTTACCAGGGAGTATTGGGAGGTTGTTGGGTAATGCGGATGTGTTAGTCATCGGCCAAATGGGTTTAATTTGTGGGCAACACAACAGCGTAAGTGTTCTTCCAGCAATTTCACATCCCGTCATTTTTATTTTTAAGGCGGAGCGAATTACAGAACCCCGTACGGCAGCCTCTACAGCTCTTGACAACGTGCCAGCAAGTGTCAAACCTGTGCAAGGCCTTTCAGAATGTTGCGGGTAACGATGATGAAGTCTTGTTTTGATCGTAAGACCCCTGCAAGTCTCGGAGCAGAGAGTCCATGTTTTGAAAAACAGCAACGGGGGATTACCGTTCCGTGTCTTGTGGGAGGGGGCAGTAGTTCAGGAAGTTTACTTGCCAGCTCCAGTCCCAAATGTATTTTTGGCATCTTCCCCCTTGTGAAATAGAGCTGCACTTTCACTTTTCAAACAAATCCGTGGACTCCTGAGAGTGTTGATCTTTCCACTAGCTTCAACCATGATTCAGCCCAAAATATTGTTCCCAATAAACAGTTACATTGTATATATATATTTAAGGCACAAAAGCACACTGAAATGTACGCCCTATCACTTCGACTTTTATCACGGTAAAATCTAAGACAACTTTACAAAGAAATGTGTTCGCTGTGGTTTTTTGAGGCAACGATTTTTAACTGACATTTTGGAGCACGGGTAGTTTGGTAGCCAGTCTTTGCCGTTGAGAAAGGGGTTATATCCGTTGGCATGGGAACCCCCCTCCCGTCACCACACCCTGTGTAGTACCATGGTAGTACTTAGTGCAAACCACAAGTCTTCGTATTCAAAATCTTTTCCTTTTGCATCAACATGAAACGGCCGTCACATGCATTGAAATGGGTACTCAAGTCCAAACTGAAAGCAATTTTTATGTTGGTTCAGCTACGGTTTCAATCCATTGAGGCAAGGCCTCTTCACGATATCCCAGAGCTCACAGATTTTATTATCAGAATCGGATTCATATAATACAATTTCCTCTCTGGTTTTCAAGCCAACGTCATAAACGATTCTCTTTAAGTTTTCGGTTTGACTGTACATTTCCGCCGCGGGTCCAGCTCGTGTCAATAATTATTGACTTAATGGTCATTAAGGACAGACGTATACGTTAATCGTTAATGATAAGAATCGACAATAACCGTCTGGTATAAGTTTAACAGATGTAAGATTGAAAACCCACAATGGATAAATGATATTAAACATTAAAGGGAATATACATCATTTGCTTTTGCTGTAATTTTCAGTAATGGATGGAATTGGGGGGTTGGAAATATATAGCAAATGTAGTTACACTGACTTTTTTGAGGTTTTGGGTTCGAAAAAAAAAAAAAAACCAAAAAAAACAATATTTTTCCTGGTTCCTCCTGACTCCATATAAGAGAAACAGAGACAGTTTACATACATTGGGAATTGTAAGGGGAGGAAACAGGTCAGCTTGTTGTACCCGTTGTCATGTGTGTGTGCGATTGCAAACACAATTGCGAATTGGGGCCAGTATTTGAAAAAAAAAAAAAGTTTAACGCTGGTTGGTGACCAGCGTTGGAAAAAAAAACAAAAAAAAAAATTTTTTTTTAATGAAAAATGACAACATGATGCCATGATTTGTTGATGTTTGCAAATGTTGTATTTTCCCTTTAAGTACATGTGGAGTTGTAATACACTGATATAGAGCACTGTTTTGATGTACTTCCCCTTAGTTCTCAAAAGAGTACAGTTTGTACATGATGTCCTTTTAGAAGTAGAGGCAAAAATGTAGAAGTAGAGGCAGAAAAAATCTGCCGATCCACTGATTAAACAAACAAGAACAATTCTGGGAAGCATATAGGATTCAAAGGATGACGTTCTATATTATTTCCACATTCGTCACTTCCTTTCAACAAAGTTGGTTCATTTGTTTGTTATTTCAAAGAACAAGAAATAACAACAACGATGGAACAAGAAAAAAAAACGAAAAGGAAAAGTCAGCCAAAAAATAACGGCTTTCCAAATAGTTTTCTCGAGTAGTTTTCTACAGCTTTTTTTAAATTTTTTTTACAGCTTTTCCAGAATACTTCTGGAAAGCTATTATGTGCCGATTTTTTTTTCATGCAGCACACCAACGCTTATCGCTTGAAAGGAATGCCAAAGGTTTGATAATAATATACATAATTGGTATTGCCACACATTGAATACGCATCTTGCATTCCGTATCGATATTGTATACAAGCAGCAGATGCTATATAGTGAGACTGCATCATGGTCACATGGTAACCTTATATGGCCATTCCATAAACTTGCATGTAAAATGAAACTGCAAGGTATGGGAAAGCTTAAATAATTTAGGCCTACAGATGTAGGCCTATATTTTGTGTCGATCTAAACATGATATAGGGATATGATAAATAAACAACTTGGGTATTCTCGCTTTCGGGAGTGTTTCTGGTTTATAGTATCACTTCAGAGAGATAATATTTTCCACATGTCGATATGTATGTTTAAGGACAGTTTTGGAAAGGGAAACAACTTTCATAGCTGCCAAGTTAAGTGAAACTCCCTGTCGGTGTTTTTAAAACGAGAATTTCTTCTTTGCTCCACCAAGGGCGGATCCAGAACACAATTTTTTTGGGGGGGGCCAAAAAAAGTTTTTGGTCCCCCAAAAAGTGGGCCAAAAAAACTACGGCGTGGGGTTCGGGGCCCGCTTAAGGGCCCCGAATTTTTTTGGAATTCTAGATGCTCTGTGGTGCGATCTGAGGCAATTTCTGACCACTTCCCAATAGACCGTTTGCATTTCAGCCATCTTTGAGGTGAGTGCTTTTGTTCAACAGGGACAACACAAGTTCGACACCATGTGCATTCAATTCAACACCACGTGCATTCAATGTTAATGAATTAACCTACCAAGACACACCTCTTAGATGGCCGCTGAATGCAATCCATCTATAATAAGAAGTATGTCTTGTAATCGTTACCGTGCAATTTAGGTCATACAATGTCATGAGTATTATAAGCATGATTAGCAATAGCGTATCATGTCAGGTATGCACTGTCAAAGTACGAAAAATATCTGTATGTACATGTTGTTCAGTATGAGCTGAGAACCATCACAATCTTTGAAAGTAATGTCAGTCCAATACAACTGACTCTATTCTGACGATGACAAATATAGATGACAGTGCCTTGAACGTGCCATCTTGGGGACAAGGAGCAAGGCTGGTCACAGCAGGATGCATAACAGAACACGGTGACTGCTCTTTGGGTTAACATGGGCGATACGTCACCTTCGTCTTGATGGGCTGAACGGTATACAAGATCACTTGCGCCTTCATGCATTTTGTTTGTTTCCAATTACACCACCACTCAGAATGTCAAAAGAATGTCAAAACCTAACCCGTTGAAGAATCGCCTCAGTGAATATTACACTTTTCGAGAAAACAGTGAAAAACCATGCACAACCTTTTCATCAAAAGCACTCATTATAGCCAGTCAAATGACTGATCATTGGAAATCACCTACACTTCTTGATTTCTTCTACAAGACAGCAAGCCAGACGGAACAATTGCACAGGGTGTTTAGTACCAGTACGGTCTTCAACTCCAAGTAAGTTTTTTTTAATTTTTTTTTTACAATGATTCGATAGGTTACGTTTGGGATACATTATGTAAATATAAATGAGCCTACATGCCTTTAAATGTGTCTTGAAATAGAAGCCGTTTAATTCACATCAATCCATAAAAATGCAAACTTTTACCGTAAAGTATAATAAACGACAAGTTAGCCAAACTATCTTGGCGACTTTTATTTTATCAGGATGACATCATGTCGCATAACTCAACAGAAAAAGACGCCATGTTCGAGATGAATTAAATCATGTCAGTTTATTCTCTTCATTAATTGCCAGCTTTGCCGTCATCACGGGGAAAAATGACAGTAGAATCGTACTTGAAAAAAAATACTTGAAAATACATGCGAGTTCAGAAATGTATGCAAGTCTCTTTTTAGATAGAGACCAACTCCCGATGCACTATATCACCAGTATACAGTTACAGTAATGTGTAATTTCGATTTGCTGAAATAAATTCTACTGAAATTGTGTAGATAAATCTTTTTCGTAAAAATAAACCTTTTGAACTTGTATTATTCAAATTACTCTTTTAACTCTACCTCCCTACGATGTGTGAAATACCATTTTTTTTAATGGGAGGATACAGGACTGTTGGGGTTAAGAAACTGATTTCACCAAAGAACGACACCGATTCTTTTTGGTCAACATAGAACAGAATTCGGCTTTTTATTTTAATTGTTAAGATCCGCACAAGGCCTATTGCACAAGACACTGCAATTTGCGAATATCCCCTGCAAAATGAAAAAGCCATTTTCCAAAGTTGAACTTGCAAACCACCCATAGCAAGTAACTAAAAAACATTCTTCGAATATTGGCTTTGGTTTTCAGATTTTGAAAGGATATGGGTCAGATTTTCTGCCTCAAACGACTACGCGCGAGTGGCTTGCGTGTTAGCTTTCAGTAAATTTCATTCATAAATTTTAAAGAGTGACGTCATGCGCACGAGTTTACAATGCCTTTCATTGTGAATCGAAAGATGAAAAAAAAGTCAACAAGGGATCTCGTGACACGACTTAACGAGTTCTTTCGATTTCAACATTCCGTCACGGGTTTACATTGGAGATAATAATACACTGCTTTGATTAATTTATTTATACTGCGGATTAATTTTGGCAGAAAATCCCTGCAAAATGAAAAAAGCCAGTGTCGAAAGTTGAACTTGCAACCACCCATAGCATGTATCTTAAAACATTCTCTGACTATTGGCTTTGGTTTTCAGATTTTGAAAGGATATGGGTTAGATTTTCTGCCTCAAACGACTACGCACGAGTTGCTGGCGTGTTAGCTTTCAGTAAATTTCATTCATAAATTTTAAAGAGTGACGTCATGCGCACGAGTTTACAATGCCTTTCATTGTGAATCGAAAGATGAAAAAAGTCAACAAGGGTTCTCGTGACTAGACTTAACGAGTTCTTTCGATTTCAAAATTCCATCACGCGTTTACATTGAAGATAACAAAATACTGCTTTGATCAATTTATTTATACTGCAGATCAATTTTTGGCAGAAAATCCCCTGCAAAATGAAAAAAGCCAGTGTCGAAAGTTGAACTTGCTACCACCCATAGCATGTATCTTAAAACATTCTTCGCATATTGGCTTTGGTTTTCAGATTTTGAAAGGATATGGGTCATCTTTTCTGCCTCAAACGATCGACTACGCATGAGTGGCTGTTAGCGTTTCAGTAAATTTCATTCATACATTTTAAAGAGTGACGTCATGCGCACGAGTTTACAATGCTTTTCATTGTGAATCGAAAGATGAAAAAAAAAATATGTCAACAATTGGATCTCGTGACACGACTTCACGAGTTCTTGCGATTTCAACATTCCGCACGCGTTTACATTGAAGATAATAATACACTGCTTTGATTAATTTATTTATACTGCAGATCAATTTTTGGCAGTATTATTTGAGGAAGAAGTTCCGACATTTTGATTCTGTGATTGGAGAGATAACACAGGAAATGGAATTATATTTGACGCTCCCTTTTTCGTTGAACCCAAACAAAATGAGCTGCGGAGTAAATTTCAAGGCCAAATGAAACGTGTCATTTCAACAGTGAATAGTATATGATTTTTGTCCCAATTCAAGCTTTCAAATAGGAATCACGGTTTGTTAGAATTGCGGTCTTCTCTTATTTGGAACGAAATAAAAGTTACCTGTACTGATTAAGGGTGACATGATATCCGAATTCTCTAATTTGGAACGAAATAAAAGTTACCTGTACTGATTAAGGGTGACATGATATCCGAAGTATTCGACTACAACTGAGTTCCCAGAATAAATCTGAGGAATTTTTTTTATTAAGTAGAAGTTTAATTTACTTTTCATGATATTCAAGAAAAACGAAAAAAACACACCCAAAACAGTAGGCTCAAAGGACAGCCTAAAAAGTGAAAAAGTGAAAAGCTAGTAGGCATATTACACCTTTTGAAACATGCATCCAATAAAGCTATTAAAAACTACTGCAAGTTCCCAGAATAAATCCGTACATTTTTTTAAGTAAAAGTTTAGTTTTCTTTTATTTTAAGAAAAACAAAATAGGTTTTTGGAGAAAAAAACAACAATAGGCTAACATGATATCCTAAAAAGTGGAAAACAGTGAAAACTATATATTACTTTTTTAAACATGCATCCAATAATGCTATTAAAAAAAAATATACGAGTCTGTGGTGTATTCTAAGACATGGTATGAAGAATTGTTCATTGCATTAGTAATAAAATGGACAGATTAAGATCCGTGAAATCGGAAGTGAATTACTTTTGTGTTGCTGGAACAACAGAAAATTTTGAAACCTAAATCTTTTTTCTTTCGGACTGAAACTCGAAAATAGCCTTGAGACAGCAACATTAACATAATTTTGTAGAGAAAATCTCTAAATGTCAATTTTCCACCCAGAGACGCAGAAAATAGGAAACGGGCTCAAACACGGACCGTCGGCCTATTAAATCATCAAAATCTTGATTGGTCGCAAACTTGTCATAACATTGCGGAAAAACCTGTACGGAGCTTCCCAATCGTACGGAATTTGTTTCCTCAGCGAGCAAACGAATAAGGAAAAAAAAACCAGTGCCATCACCACAAGAGGGCGATATTTCTTTACTTTGGACGCATGCGATCAATCGCGAAAGCCTTTTTGAAGTATGCTGGACACAATAGGAGGGCGCTTTTTTGAAGCGGGCAAATATTTTGAGCAAAACATTAGCGCCCTCCTATATTGTTAGTCTGACATTCACGTTGGCAAAGCCAGAGTTGAATGTCTGATGCGTTCGTTTTACAGCTTACACGTGTAAAAACGTGCAAGAGATAATTAGCCATGCATCACGTGATCATCTGTCATGATCCACTTGCACTGCCCATGGAGCTGCCCCAGCTCGCGAGCGGGTCCATGGTGGCTGCCGGTGTGTGTGACGTAAGCGGACGATTTTGGTGCTGAATATGATTTACGTTATTTTTAAAAAATAATTCAGAGCATGCGCTCCGTCCAGTCCGATTTCAGCGATTATTGATCTGGTAACAAGATAAAAAGTAGATTTGCAAGTGAAGCAGACGATACTACAGTGGTGTTCCCTAACGTGGCGCACTTCGACGTTTCCCCGACTTTCCTCATGCAGTGAGAAAATTGGCACACAGATTTATTACAAGCGCCCCGCGTAACTTCGACAGTGGACCTACACAAGAATACAGGGCATCTCTATTTAGTGGATGATAACCAGAAAAAGGATGGTATGCCTAAATGTACTAAACGTCCAAAAGAAGACGTGAAGAAAACAGCACACCAAGACACCTGTTTGAAATACACTACGCACTATACATGTACACCCTTAGACTTGACAATTCGTCAGCAGATGAAAACAGGAGTGGAAGAAATCACATTTGCTGAACTCATAAAATATAAATTAAAGGGGTTTATAAAAGTGTTATTTTTTTATTACTGTCGGTATTTGGGTACAATTATGATAAAAAAAAATACAAAAACCGTGATATGCACACAATGAACTCGACACAGCAAGTGATAAGAAAGAAAACAAAAGTTTGGAGGCCTTTATGCCACAAAATCTTTCCCGATTATTTTTTCTATTGTATAGTAAACAGCGCCCTCTTCTGTTCGAAGTAAGCATTTATTGTCGAGAGTAAACAACAGAGGGCGCTAATACTGACGCTTACTCCGTATATCTCACCCACAGAGATCAGTGATTTCACCACACCATGCAATTAATGAACTACCTTACACACCAGTGTATCACTCGTTCAAAAATAGGTCCATGAGCATTATCCTTAAATTTGTTTACATGTACTACACAGGGGTGGACTTACTCAAAGTGAATGACACCCTCCTACATCTTTTCAAAATTCTTGGATCCTCTTAGAAAATCCAAGGCTGCAAAAGTTTCCCACACCGTTCCTGTGCTCAATCTTTCACTCACATGTATGCCTAAATTGTGTTGGCTGTCCTCGTGTTGATGAATTTTTTTGTGATAATAATTCGGGAGGGCAATAGAAAAGTACGCCGTTTTGTCTTTGACTTTCCGGACCCCTGCGACCCTCTATGGGCATTTTACAAGGGGTTGCCCACTTTTGCTATAGATACTTTTGACAGAACCGTTATCACCCCAAGATAAATTCATGTTGGAATTTTATCTTGGCATTCCACAACTTGGAAAAAAATGATGAGAAATTGGTTGGAGATGGGTAAAAACGAATTTTACTTACGACCTTTCACATCCGGATTTCCGTACCTACCTAGGTCTCCTTGTTCGATCACGATTGTTTTTGCGTGTGTCCGAAAAAACTCAGAAAAGAAGTTTCAGTTTTACCCAATGACCGCACAAAGTTATTTCATAAACACCGAGTGCTCCGAGTTTCACTAGTCCACATGTATTTTAGATTTTCAGAAGAGGTCAATTTTTGGCGCGATTTTTCTCTTTCACGTCATGCGTTTTTTCAGTTTCCATAAATTGAGATGCTAGAAACAATTTTAAAAAGGCCTTTTTCCGAGGGTGATTGTGTGAAATCAATGTACTGAAAACGATTGCTAATTAACCTCCGAATTTTACACGCTAATTGTCCTATTCGAGGGTCCGGAAGGCGCCGTCAGGGGTCAACTTTCAGGCTCTATATTTACCAATTACCTACCGGTTTTAAAAGAAATCACTTCTTTACCTCAAGGACGTTTTTGATATTGTTAAAGATACGCCGACGACAGAGTGACAATGACTAACAGGAGATACACCTGGTTTATGATGCGTTCAACGATGAAGAAAAAGCACAACAGCAAAGATCAACAAGCTTTTTTTATCTTTTCAACGGTCCACCGACACAATAGGCTATTGACTGTAAATTGAGAAAACAGTTGTTATGATACGATGGATTCTATTACAAAGCGATAACCAATCTGTTGTGTTGACTTTTGTACATGGTCGTTTTGGAGCTTGTTGACTGTCCCCATTTTCCAGTTATCTTTGAACTATTTCAGATAAAGCGTAAAGAAATGGGATATATTTTGTGTGTGTGTCTGTCATACTCTAAACGTACGTCTATATTATAGTTAGCAGCTGAGCATGTGTTTGCTGTATATTTTCGACGGCGTGAGCTGATTTATTCCTCCTGGTAGTTTAAGCATTAATAATTACGGAAATCGAACCGGTTTAATTTTCCACGATCGCAACAAATCGGCATGAATTGGTTGAGCCAATCCCACCTCGACTAGTGCCATTTTTTCCAAAGCATACATCCACCTTCTGGTAATTTTAAGAGATGAAAAAATTGTGCACCAAACTCTAATTTTTGAACTATTAATACATGTATTACGAAGTACAAAATAATTCAATTAATCTTGCATAAAGGCCTGTTAAAAAGGGTTGGCTTTTCTTAAGATGCTTGAAGTGTATACCGCACACTGTCAGACGACACTCCTTAAATCCTGTAATTTAGTTGGCATCATCCCTGTATTCCTTGCAACAGCTGACAATGACAAAGAAACCGTGTGGTTTGTGTCAGAGAGAAAAGCGAACAAAAATAGGCTGCTTCCTGGATTGGACCGTAAACCTGTGAAATGAAACGGAAGTCCTAACACTTCAATTTGCACGGGTAGGCCTAGGTGTTCACTGAGTTAATAAGATAGCGCCTTAAGTCTTACAATACAGTTACTCATCCGCATAATGTAGTTGACGAATAATAATAACAACGTGGTGCTTATATAGCGCTTTATACCAAAGGTCTCAAAAAGAGCTTCACATTATTATTACCCCTGTTCATCAGGCCTTGAGACCAGTTTTTGCAGCAGCTCGAGATCAGCGCAATCTGGTCTCTACCTTCACAGGTACCCCGTGTACTCCTGGGTGGCGAGAGGCAATTATAGTAAAGTGTCTTGCCCGAGAACACAAGCACCATGTTCCCCGTCAGGGTTCGAACCCACGTACCACGGTACGTGAGTCGAACACCGTAACCATTACTTGGACCACACTGTCTTACTCCACCACAGCGAAGACCATCATGGCGGTGACCTACATGTATATGAATTGAGGACCCAATGAATTGTGGACCCGCATGAACTTTGCCTATAAGCTCTCAAATAGTTATGCACCGAGACCTAAAAGAAGGGAGTTAAAAAAAAACTAATCAAGGAGTCTGGTATAACATTCTCGCAGTGCAACTTAAGAATTGGCGACAGGGACAATTCATTTTTGGCCAATACAGTTAGTCAACATCACATATAATGCATTGTGAACTGAAACCGAGAAAGGACACGATGGTGATAAATAACCAGAAGCCATTTCATACATATCCGAAGAACAAGGAACACAAGAGATGTAATACTGTGAGCAACTGATGTGATCTACAAGTTTTCATATCTATTTTCATGTGTATGGCAACTCTTTTTTTCCCCTGTTCATTCATTGCAGAACCAGTTCACGTTAAGGTTTACCGAGTGTAGCACAAACCGTAGTCCTATCGCATTCTCTACAACTATGGTATTGAATAACATGGTAAATCACTGAGAAAGGGTACAGGATACTTGAGTTTACATTCTAGGTCTAAACATCCCAGCCCGTAAATGTCACGGTCAGTTTTGGTTTCTTATTTTAACTCAGAGGCATCCGTGAAGTACAAACAACAGGTACGTATTCGTAGATAAACATGTACAAAATGTACACGCCTTTACGCTTGTAAGGACCAAAACCAGATGTGTCGAAGTTTAGTTGTCGAACCGTACCCAATACGTGAGAGTAAATTATAAATAGATTGAAAGACTCATGTACGAAATGGCACGTCATTAATACTCGATGATGTCAAATCCTTGTTTACAGCCATCTCAAAATACACTATAAAAATTGCCCCAAATTCTCATCCCCCCCCCCCAATGGTCAATTCCGATTCCTAACTTTACACTTCGGGTCTCCACACTCTTAAAAGTCCACGGTCATATTGACCCGGAATCTATTGGACCTGGCACCTTCCGAGTCAAAATGACACTCTTCTTTGACCAGGAATCCTTGGCAAGAGTGTCATTCTGACACAGAACAGTGTCAATTTTTACCGTGAATATTCTGGTAAATTGGAACCCAGATTCCAGTCTAATCTGGCCAGGGTCTTTTTTTTTTTAAACTGCATTCTCAAAATTCTCAAACCCTAAATTCTCAATTCCAAATCGTTCCTTATCTATTTCGCCAGTATAACGCCTGTATAGTCAACGGCTATATCTATAGCAGGGCTGATAAGATTTTGATAACCGTTGGCCAGAGGCGGCTGAAGCCAGGCTTTGTTATCATATATCACCACAAGTTCAAGCTTCCCTTTCCTGTCTTGGCAAGACACGGACTCTGTGATCAATAATATAAGAGGATGACTTGCTGCTTGCTGTTGAGTGAAGTCCGGAGAAAAACAAGCGGTCATGCACCATGAACTCTTGTACACACATGTAATTAGCCTAGAGTCCACAGGTCAAAAATCCAGTCACGGAAAAGACAAAATCACTGAAATATTATTTTTGTCACCTGCAGATCAGGCCATTCGTTACGCTACTATTGAATACACAATGATCAGTGAAGTTGGGTAGTAGGTCAATAATATTATGTTTCAGTGTGTTTGTTGATGTTGGTGACATCACAAAAGCCAAAACAACAATTTTCGAAATTGACACTGTTTGTAGAGAAGTTTCAGTGTTCTAGTGTCAACATTTTACACGATGACGTCCTCATGACGCCACAGACGTATCCGGAAAAAAACCCAACAAATTGAATGACAGAACATTGACAAAAACATCGCATGGGCCAGCTGGTTCGTGTCGACTGCCTCTGATTTTAATATCCATACTGGTACATGTATATCATTGAATCCACAGCCCCTCACGTTTCCCTTATAACCTCAGATTTGAACAGTGAGCAAGGATGATTAACTTCGACGAAGGTCGTGTTAACCATTTATGACCAATCTTTCGAAGAACCCATTGAACAATTACAACGGGTGGTACTTCAAATCAATACTGGCGCCCCAGTACGAACAAGACATTCACAAAATTGGGAAACCCACATGACAAACTAATTTGCATTCTGAGCCCTGGTACTGTGTCCATGCACGAGGTCACAGATTCAGATCTTTTGCATTACGTTGCACATAAAAAAAAGTGATTTTCGTTACGTGTTTCTCAGATGTTGAAAAGTTTCTAATAATCAACGACGTTTACATCGACATATAAAGGAAATACGTTTTCGGTCACAAGAATTCAACTTCATAAAGTTGGAAGACATTTTTCTGTTTATTTATTAAATTATAAACTACAAAAGTTTTCAGCAACCAACAAAATTGTATGTTAAAATCACAATGCAAAAGAAAAGAGGAAGTCATTTTAAAAACATTTTTAACATTTTTAATCACAAGTGTCACGATCCTCGTGCTGAGAATACCGTCGGACCAAATACGCATGCGCCACAAAGAGTGCATATGCGTTTGGCCCGAGGGTAAACTCGGAATGAGGTGCACTCAACTCAGCACTTCAGACAAGACTCTTCTGTGTTCGTTGTAAATACTCACTTGCATCCTTGACTTTTTTGTTTGCATTCAACGGCACTTAAAACTATACATCACTACCATACCACGTCAAGACCCCTTCGTTAAGGGGAGCACTCCGAACACTTGTCTTCATACATACACCTGTCCTCATATTGATCCTTTTTCATTCTGCTCATCAAAGGAGAAACTTTGTGATGTTTTTGTTCTTAAAGAAAGAGGACCTACAATTTGGAATCCTTAATGATTTTTGTAGAATGCCTTGAGGCTTCACCGGCTTGTAATTATCATTGAACACCCCAAAAGCATGTACATTAAACTAGACAAAACAGGGTCTACACTGATTTGAATAGTGCATGCCAATTAGTTCTGACGAACTCTAAAAAGCTATATACATGTAGGCATACCCCTTTAAGATTGACCCTAAAATTCCAAATGCTCAAAACGATGCACTTCTGGTCCTGAGTGATCTCTGGCAACACAAATCATTGAGGCAAATACTTGGACAGGACAGGTATACAAAAATAGCGACTATTACGTACTAATATATAACACAAAGTAGCCTGAAGATACTCTTTGGCAGATAATTTCACCTTTCTTCGTAATCTGTTAACATGATCAACGAGGTGACGACACAGATATATGTCAAAGCTCAAACGCTTGGAAGCCCTGTGTATATTCAAATTTTAGTGATAAAATCAATTTCGCGTAATTATTCTGATTTTCTAGATTAGAAGAAACACAACAATAGTTCTCTTCAACATTTTTTTTAGGGCAGAGGTCAGAATTCTCCGCAGGGTAGCGACATTGACATGGACTTCGACTTCCCAAATCGGAATGACCAAACCCTATCCGCAATGTGACATTATTTTTAAGGCTACGGATTTAAATTCGATGACTGTCGCTGTCAGGGAGGAAGCATGAGGCATAAAACAGGATGGACGGACTCAAAAAGATGGTCTCGGCTACGAGTCGTTGCTTCCTCTGGCATTAATCTCATTCTCCTCATTCTCCTCATCGTCGTCTTCGCCATCGTCTTGGTTGTATTTCAAGTAGTACTGTTTCGGCGGCGCATACCCGAAGGTTATAAAATCCAAGATGTACTTGTCCACGAACTTCTGGATGTAAATGGGGTCCACCTCGCTGATGAGAGCGTCCATTTTGTCCTGGGTGGTGGGGTTGTACCAGCCCTGGCGTGGGGGAAAATACGCACCTGTGTTCCCCTTGATCTTGTCTAGGACATAATTGGAATCCTCGCTCAACTGCTCGAACGAGCCTACGAAGTCATATTGCACAGCGCAGGGCTGGCATAGTAGATGCATGGGCTTCCAATGTTGGTCCATTTTTGCAGTCCCCGTGTCCAACAGGTACCGGACAAACTCCTCAAGGGTAATGTTAGTATCCTTCCCATCCCACTTTCCCCGGTACTTGTGGATAATCCTGGGTGCGTAACGCTGTTTGTACTGACTAAGGGCCTCCTCCCCAAATTTGTTCCTATAAGCCGACAGCAGCCTCTCCACAGGGTTACGAACGAACATGAACTTGTAGTAGTTCTTGATGCGGTACTTTATCTGCTTGGGGGTAAAGCTATCTAAGAACACCAGGCCGTTCTTGTGGTCCATCTTGATCTTGGCGCCTATATCCTGGATAGTCCCCTGCATGAACTTGATGACCCGTTTCCAATTGGAGCAAGCCACCTTAGGCACGTAGCAGTACAAGAACTTGCGCTCGTCGTCCACGATGATTTGGTGGGTCAGCTCCTCGCGGGCTGTCCGGTCCAACATGGAGATGTCACTCAGTTGCTCAGCCTGACAGATCGAGTGGATTGTGTGGTTCCGAATGGATCTGATGATCTAAAGATTTAAAAAAAGGAAAGAGTTAGGGAAGCTGAAAGGTTAGATATGATGTGTTAACCAAATGAGTGGTGATGTGTTGTAAAATCCAATCACGATTATCGACCTTAAACTTAACCTTACAGGATTTTAGTAGTGGAGTGTATGTAACACAATTCTCCAATTCTCCTCTTACCAACAGGAAAAGGATAGGGTTATAGGCAATGACTGTGGTACGAGGGGCCATTACTGAAAGTCCATGAAATACACCTGATGTTGTTACTGTAAATAACTCCAACAGTTCTCCACAGCAATTACATCCACAAACAGGATTCAAAACATACAATCTAAGTTAAATCCTCAACCCTTCAAACCGGAACAGCCAAGACTATTGGACAGCAGCCAGCAAGACTTCCCAGAATCCTAGAACGTTATTAAAATGTAAGCCCAGTTACTTTCAGATTTCAGGACCTCATTACGTTACCGGAAAATACCTTACCGTCTCCGTTACATTAACGAAACCAATATCATTGTGAGAGTCTCTGCTTATTCGGCTGTGCTGTGCAGAAATCTTCGCCAAGCAGGAAGACTTGAACTGTTTAAGGGCATACTATCCAGACTTGTTGAAATGTACATCAATGTTGCCACAGCTGCCCGACCACGAACGGGACATTCACCCGAAAACCTTTGAAAGTCCGCCATATTACAAAAACTCAATGGTGTAGAAATCACGTGACAGAAACGACACATGTATGTGTCATTCAACTAATGTACTGTATATTCTTGCCAAACATTTTCTATGCAAGGTCATCACACTGTCGCTTAATTCATCCAGATGTCAAAGATGTACACGTACACCTTTGTCACAAACTGGTGGATTCCGTGTTTACAGACATGATGGATGTTTACCTGAAGTGGGCACTCTCTATCCCTCACATACCTGGCCCTGCACCCCATCTCTCATCCCACAGTGTATTAACACAACAAGTGGGATGTCCAGGGGAGTCTCGTTTATTAATGAAGCGATGAGAGACATCAATGGAACATTGTGTCACGGGAATGATTGTTGTGACTAGACAGGGGCCCCACCATGAAGACAAGGGCGACCTCAGGGGCGACAGACAAAGGACTCTCAAAATATGACACGTCTACTAGGGAAGGGGGTCTACTAAAATGGAGCAATTATGAATCGGACTGCAGAGACCCGGGCATGACTTTGCCATATAACAAGAAAAAGGAATGGTCTTAAAACTTTGGGGCTCAACTCCACACCGTGACTTAAGATGTACCTAAACTAGTCGAAAGCCAAAGAGCGTACCAAGTCAATATCCCTTGGGGTTTATTTGATGGAAATTCATAGAGTAAGGATTGATAAGATACCAGGAACATTTTACATACACATTTCCTCCTCCGGTCCACCCTCATAATTATTGTCTGTGTGCCCTATAAAAACACGTCTGCATGCGCTCTTAAAGATTTCAAACAAGGAGGCACAGTCTAATCACGTCGGTATCTTGAAAATTAATGTACGTAATCTCTTAATGTATTTTGCTATAGATAAGCATAATGAAGTCAGTTCTAAAGTTCGTCTTCGGTACACCTACACTGCCTCCTGTCCAAAAAGTAGAGTCAGTTATTATGCATGATGAACACATAGTATCCTATAGGGAGTTGAAGCGGTTGCATGACAAGATCATTGGTGACAGATCAGCTTTACACAAGTTTCGGCGAGGGCACGGAGGGGTGAGTGGACGGGAGGCGAACGCATGTGGCAATCTGTTGAGTAACGAGGAATTACAAATGGGATTTCGTTCGCAGTTTGTGTCAACATACGGGCGCAGTTTTGTAAACCTGAACCGAAGGGGGTAAACATGACCAAGTTTTCGAGAAGTGCCTCCGAAATGACAAACAATTTCTTTCACGAATATATGTAACATGTGACATATTTGAATTAAAGGGCTATGTAATTGATTTAAAAAAATGCAATCCCCGAAATGTACCTTTGTGTTCAATTTTACTTCATATTGCCAAGTTAAGGGCGTGTAGGTGCCTCTTTTTTGGGGGGTTTTCATGCTAATGCAAGTTTCCTTATTCATGATCAAAACTGTGAAATTTCAGTTTCCCATCTGCTACAGCATAAAAAGTCACCAGAATTGTAAGGGTTTGCTGCGGTTATTTTTCTGTTTTCAGTGGTTCACTGTTGTTTCAGTATACATGTATGACAGTAAGACAATGAAAAAACGTTATGCACAACTGTTTTCAAAAGTAGACTTGTGGGTTTACAATTTTGAGAGAAAAACCCTTAATCTGAAGACTGTGTTCCTAAAGTGACATCACAACAACAGCGCCCTCAGTTGTCAGGAAAAGAATGAAACATTTTAAAGGTTCAAAGTGCACTTGAAAAAAATATGAAAAAAATATTTTACCAAAAAGAGATGCCTCATAGTTTTGTACATTTCAGAGTAGTGGATATTTGCTAGAAATATGATCCAGTGTAAAATTGATTTCATGGACCCTTTAATATTTCGTATATTTTGCAACCAGAAAGTGCCCGACCAGAAAGTGCATACGGAGAAAGAACCCAGTAAAATTCAGTCACACTGCCATCAACTGAACTGTTGAAATTTCAGAGATGTTTGTGGCATAGCGCCATGTTTGTGGTAACAATGAAATATTCACACACGGGGAGAACTGTTTATGATATTGTCAACTGTTTCACTAATATTTACTACGAAGATGACCTACTGGCACCGAGTACTGGGGTCATCAGTTTGGGTCAAGACGCTGTTGAGTACTTTATCTGGCAATCACTGAAATAGCTCAGATTCCACTACAGCAATTATGCAAAGGTAAACTATTGGTCGAAACACAAACTAGAGAGCTGGATTGGGAACTTTCCCTGAGTTTACGGTTATGTGAATGACGAGCTCGCACGAGGAAATAAACACAAGGCCGGCCAAGGACAGATTCAATACCTCATGATCATTACGAGCGAGAGTGAGACTGAGAAACTTCGTGCAGTATTTGACTTCTGGCGAGATGACACTTTGCACTTCTGACTTCGAATTTATGAGCACAGTGGTAGTGTATATCTCTGATAACGCTTTTTGTATTGGACGATGTCACAACACACAACATTATTTATGTCACTGTAGAGCTTTCTCTTTCTCCTTTTTTGAAGATGATGCCGTGTGCATGGAGAATTATTAGCAGGGATGAAGGCTGGATATGGATATAATGTCAAGCATGCGATAGGAAAAAATATGTCAAGCATATTAAAGTCCATTGCTCAGACCATGAATTCACTTGGACTTTTTCTCCCGAAAACTATTAAAGGGAATATACATCATTTGCTTTTGCTGTAATTTTCAGAAATGGATGGAATGGGGGGTTGGAAATATCCTGACTTTTTTGAGGTTTTGGGTTCGAAAATGCTATAAAAACCAAGAAAAACGATCAATTTCCTGTAGTCTGGTTCTACTCCCATATACATGACAGAAAAGAAGAAGCAGAGTTACATACATACATTGGGATTGTAAGGTCAGGGAACCAGTCTTAGCTCGTACGCGTTCATAGGTTTTGTAATAATTGCAAACAAAGTGCAATAATGGTCAAGGGTAGTATTTAAAAAAAAAAAATTGTTTTTTAACGCTGATCGGCCGATCAACGTTACCGGAAAATACAAAAAATACCACTTTTCTTTGAAAATGACAGTATACCAGGTTTACAGGATTACAGGATGCTTTACTGCCTTTCACTAACAGTCCAGCAGGTTATTTTTTGTGGTATTTTTGGTTTTTTATTTTTTGATGTTTGCAAATGTTGTATTTTCCCTTTAACCCTCCTGCTATTTAAGAGGTCACAAAATAATGGTCACAATGTTCTTCCTCACATCCTAGCATTTTCAAACTGTTAAAAAACCAATGGGGGTCTTAACCAATATTTACTCAAGTAATAACACGGCTCAGAGAATGCATGTTTTCATACGAGGGAATGGTTAATGCATGTTGCACTCACCAAATCCTTTTCATCACTACAACAACTGCTTTCGGGAGTTTCAGACAAACAAACACAACAATACATGGATAGGAAAAAAAAACTTTCGTCATGGGCTAACAAATTTAGTTTATTTGTTGTAGTGCGGCATGTTTCACGTTTTGATACTTCGTTTCGGATGTACTCTATACAAATCGGTTACAAATGGGTGACACTAGTTTCGTATTTTCATACTGATGATGGATGGGCTGGCCATACCCAGACAAAGCGGTCAACATTATATGATCACACTGCACGATAACAGTTGATCTGTTGCAGTGAATCACAACGACCGACCAGCTTTTTACACAACAGTCCCAAAGGCCCATGCATGGACTCAACTCACGTCCATGGTCAAACTAAAACTAAAGGCATGCAATAGCCAATAAAGTTAGCATCCACACGCCCTCAACATCAATCATACACTGTATATAGCGAGTGAATGCCGGAGACTAGCGGAAGCCCATTTTCCTTGAGCAACTCTGCCAGAAATAGATAAGTAAGCGACCCTGGAGCCCAAGAACTCTCATTTCGTATTCGAAAGGAAGACATTTTCTGCACTCGTACTCGGACTCATGGCAAATCGATTGTAGGCCACTCATACTCACACTCTTGCAAAATATAAGAATTGCAAAACTTGTTTTGAGCTATAGGCCTATGCAGGGAAAAAAAAATCAGTTTTCTACTGTTTGGCACTGTTAGGCTTCTACATAACCCATTGACATTTGCTCCTACTTGTGCAAAGTACTCGTACTCGTATTTGTTGTTCTATTCCTGGTTACGTGTATTCTTACACTTGTATTCTTAAACTTACACGTGTATACGTGTACGTTTTCTCATATTGTTACGTCTATTTTGTACATATATGTATATGTTTTTAAGGTTTTAATGTGAAGTTTTTAATGTGTATACGACTATATGTGTGCAGAACGAGGAGACAAGTTTCATGTTTTTACATGATGAGAATAAATAAATTGAAATTGAATTGAATTGTACACGTACTTGAGTAATTCATGGAAACAAAATATAGCCTTGTACTCGTATACTCATAAACAACACAGAATTTAAGGCCGATCATTTTTCCATAACAAGTTGCATCCGCTACTGGATTACACTAATTGACCTTTGGGACAGGGGGACCAAGCAAATAATGAAACCGACCTGGATACTTTTTCAGGCATTTGGTTCAATTTCTGTGGGTTGGCAAGTGAATGGAAACAATGTTCATGCATCAGCATTCTTTGCGTATCTTTACGGGATGGTATAAGTGGTGTCGTATGAGCGGAGGTTGTTATAGCTCCAAAATTCCCCTGTGTGTCTAAAATGCAATCAATTATCCTCGGATATCATCAAGATATTGTATACGAAACCTAGAAAGGTTTATACTGAATAAATGCACCAGAACCGCCAAAACATTGTTGTATTGTACATGACAATATAATGCTCTCAAGATTTCTTAATCTAACACATTAAATTACAGAGACAGGGACACTTCCCCCTTCAATTACTAATACATCCGGGAGTGGAACAAAAGCTTAAGATTCTGACACATGCGAGACATACGTCATGTATCTTGAACGGTCATGTTCTTGAAAACTGACTGTAAATATACTCAACAATATACTAACATTTAGAGTGTGTGATGGGCAGAAGTGCACTTTGACACATCGACAGTCAAGTAAAGTACACAACTGGAAAGATCTGGCATAATTATGCTAGGACTAGTGTTCATACGTCAGACAAGTGCCTATCGAGTATCGAATGGAAAGACTACATGAGCCAGCTCAATGGATACCCCATGCAAATAATGTTAAAAACCTCAACATTTTTTTAATAGAAAATCCGTCAAGTTTTACGTCTGTAACGGTGGTGCCATATGTATTTACTGGGAGTTTCAAAGTTAATTCTTAGTTCTTTCCCGTCATCTTTGCATTGAGGATTAAATTGTTTGTTTGTTTTATATGTTGGCAACAGTACGCATTGTACAAAAGCCCATGTATAATGGTATGACAGCATGATTCACGGTAACACCACAGCGAGAAAGTATGATAATAATATCTTTTACTATAAAATGAAAACTCAAAAAGCCTTCCTTTTTTACCTGAGCTCGTGTGATATTTTGTAGCGTGTCCCCTGAGTTCCCCGAACTGTTCTCGATCTTCTGTAAACCATGTGTATAATCCAAGGTGGGAATTTCTGATGTCGGTCCGTCCCTGAGATGCAATAATCGAAGCTTTAAAGTGGTCTCATTTTCCTGGTGGATTCCTTTAGAGTTGTCCGCCAGTATGCCTCGTCTGAGCGGGCCGCGTCTAGTGCTGCTACCCACCGCCGCCGCCGCGGCGGGCCGATCCATGGCCTCGGCGTACTGCATCCTCCATCCCGTGTTCGCCCCTTGAAAGATCCCAAGGAAAAACACCACCGTGGTGGCGATGGTGAAGACGAACCAGGCCAGGAATCGTCGCATCGCTTTAGGCGACATGGTCGGAAAAACGTGGTAGGCGCTCGCTGCTGCTCCCGTGAACAAGCTCCTTATATCGATAACGAAGCTGCCCTTGTATCTCCTCATTGTCACTCCATTGGCGTGATTACATTATATTTCGAGCGGCAGGATAATCCGTTCCGAGCTGTCGACCAGCGTAGCACTATCACTCATTGTGGTCCCCGGTAGCTTGGTAGTAGCAACAAAATCATGGTATTCAATCAGCGAGCATGAAGTGGGTCAATATCGGACTGACGCCATGGTTTGTGGTCAACAAATAGTTACGTAACATGGATTTACATACATTATATTAAATCCACGAAGCATGAGCTCTGTGATCTCACAACACATTATCACCTTCCGTTTAGTGCAGTGATTCAACCCTTTGCTCTACATTTTGACGGGTCATCAAGCAATGGCTCGGCTGAATTTGTTTCCCTTCTCGTGGCCTCTCAATATACCTCTGTACGTAGCACTGCAGCATTGTTAGTTTTGACTAGTCCTAGTTTTGACCTATAGCTCTATCGTATTGCAAACCTGCACAGCAAACTTGATCATGAATGAACCCATAATAGTTGCGCTAGTGCTTCGCCATAATACCACAGTAACCACACACAATGGCATTCCTGCCAAATAGGCGTGCGATGACCCATCAAATCCCAGCAGCTACCTGCTGACGATAAAACTCAAGTGGATGGAGTACCAAACTGGGCGGAACAGCCAAAATCTATCGGTAATAACGCAGTCCAAAGTTGAAGTCGAGCCAGTATTACATTCATAGTAAACAACTTTAATCTTTGTTTTATGCCTCCGTCGGTTCAGAAAATAACTTTGTAGTTTCTAGAGGAATATGAGGACTAACATCCCACTCAATATAGGCCTACATTCGCAGAGTTGCACAACTGCATACCATGAGGGTATTGTCAGCAACGACGACAATCATCCAATGATCCAGGCAGGAGTTGAATTCAATGCTCCGAGCTGTTGTTATTGGTTAAGTGACCTGTATGCAAGTCATATAACCACGAAATCTAATCACGCTCTGATGACTGCAAATAACGGTACCGATGAGAAAGCACAAGCGTCGCTTCCGTGCGCCACCGCTTTTAGCCTGTAGGTTCTGTTACAACGCTCCATGGACCAACCGTACGACGGTAACGCCTGAACAGTTCATGACTTTGTGACTCACCGTTAGCAAGCTATGAAGCCAGTTCAACTGATGTCCCTTCAGCCCACATTTTCTTCAGTGATACACGATCTATTCGTTTATGATAGATTTGACGATTCTCAACGTAAACAAGTCGCACTGCACTTTTACTAAACAAAGTATTACACCATCCGCTAAACGCCTGCTAATTATGATCTATTCTCAACATCCTGCTTATTGGATTGACACGACAGCTTTTGCCACCGTACGCACACGAATTTCATTAAGATCGTCAAGAGAATACAAACAATCCACCCCATTCATATGGCTTGGTACTATTACAGAACTTGTATCTAAAGTTTTGATAACTCCGACCGTTCACAGCGTCATTTTCTAAATAAAGCAATTAAGTCTTGCAGCTTCAAAACATTGCACAGAATACTTCTGATGCATAAAAGCCTACTGCCAGGAAGAGTAAAGGGAAAACCCAACTTGCTTCCAATCATGATTGTAGCCAAAGAAATACTTTGCAACGTACATTGCTGGTAAAACGAGAAACAGGAACAGAAAACCAGGACACTATACTATTACTATTCAGCTCATGTTCAGCCCATAAAGTTCGTTTGGCTAGATTTCGTATTACTTTGCATCCGCTTTCATTGCTGCATGAACGGGCATCATATTTACATTTTTTCCTTTTTGAGAAAACAACTCCCTCTGCCGGGGGTTTGGCATCACTCTGACCTCCGACACAAACCACGCTGATCATAATACTTCACAATCTTAAAGAATAGAAAGGTTTCATGGGACATCCCGTGCATAATATTTCAGTCAGGAAAAATCTTGGTAAAGGCTTTTTGGAAACCAAAGACCCTGACCGACATAATGTGCAATCGACACTTGTATAGAATTTCAAGGGCCAGCTACCCATGGGCCCATTTCATGGCACTCTGAAGCAGAAAATACTGCTTAACAAATAATGTGCTGAGCTTAAAAGTAGCTGAAAACATTTTCAAAGAATACACATCAATTAATTTTTAATGGTAACCTGTTTGCGCTATGTATAAGCAAAATATTTTGTCTAGGCTGAAATAGCTTCCGTGCTCGGCACTTAGGCCCCAGCTATATGCCCGTACAAGTAGTACTTCAACAAAAACGTTGTAGAACCATGAATATTCTCTACACAGTGAATGATTACATTTTAAAGGCAAATGGAACATTTGCATTTATCCCAAAAATAACTTACCGAATTATTACCAAAAAAGGTACTTGGATCCAAGATCGTACTGATACTTAATACCCGTGAAATTATTCAGTGCGGCTTGCTGTAATAAAAAAAAGTTGGTGATTTCCAACGAGCAATCAATTAAATGGACTGACAGAGTTGCAAGTGACCACCATGAACTGCTCCTGAACTTGTTACATGCCATTAAACATTATGCGTCAACGGATTTGCGGAGATTGACAATAAAAGATCAAGGGTTTACATCGATAAAAAAAACTAATCCTGATATCCTGCGCAACGGTTGACTTCCAATTCGGTTTCCAGAATAATAAGTACAATAGATATCACATGTACACAAAGAATACAAATCCCCAATGTTCAATCAAACGTAATTAATTGCAATCTCTAAGAATCTAATTTGTAAAAACTTTCAAGAATTTTCCATGTAAAATAATATTCATTGTGAGTAATTTAATTACAAAAAAAGTTTCAAAAACTAATCTCCATTGTTCTTAACAAGCCATGCAGGTTTGGTTTCAACCGGTTTCGAGTTCAATTATTCAAACTGTCCTTTATTCTAAGCGTGACTTCTATATTACTGACATCCTCCTGAATTCCAGTTTCCTTTCGTCTTCTCGGGGCCTCACAGTTTCAGGCTGTTTATTGCTCTATTCTAAACATTGTCAGAGTTTAGTTTCAACCCTCCTGGAGAACTTCCTCTATTTAATAAACAAAAATATACTACACACCAATGTTTTTTCTTTCGAAAGTACACTGGCATAAAAAGCTGCGATAATAATCGAATGCCCTTTATATAAAAACATCAAACTTTCATAACAGGTGCATATAGTTTGACTCAGAACAAACCAAGTCACCAAACGGGACGGGACGGCCCTTACACACAATTCCTTTCAATGATTTTAATTGGAGCTTCCTGATAACGCAATCCTGCGGTATAAATTGTTTCGTCTTTTACCAGGAAAACCGTCACACGGTGCGGATGAATATGAACCCTGACTGGGACGACAACTGGGATGAGATTTCCTTAATTCAGACAGGACAATGATTTTAGTAAATATAACTATGGGTATATGAGTGTAACAGCCCCAAACTCTTTAATCCACGGTTAATTTTAGGGTCAAAATCACGTGCAAACTCCACAAATTGACACATATCCACACATATATAGGTATAATGGGGAATCTGGATAATAATCACACTTGCCAGTCACTTTTCTTGAAGTCATATCAATATGAAACTTAGTCATGTTTGTGCAGTAAGTGATTTTGAAGCTCGAACTTCTTTCCAGTTAAAAGTAGTCATGGTATTCGGCAAGATTGTAAACATGTTCACATAAAACGCTAAATTTCAATCAGGAAAATAAATTTGGTAAGCCTCACGCATCCGGATTCCGAAAAGGCGCCAAGGATATACGTAGAATGACACTGCCTCCAGAAAATGTATGCTAGGCATGCTATGTCTCGTCTGTTTGATAGCTTCGAGGTTTGGGTTGGGGTAATTGTCTTGTCAATTGCTTCAATGATGTAGGAAACATCACACAAATAAGATTTCGAGGATGGACCATCCTCTCTCATCACACTTGTGAGACTGCCAAACAAGTAATGATAGAACTCAAGTCAAGGTAACTCCCTGGCTGTCACAACAGACATGTCAGGAAGACATGGGGCTGACACAGACCAAACTTTACTACTTGACACAATAGCTAGGGAGGGTCTTGCATCAATTTCATATGAAAGCAGCCGAAGGCAATGGCGGCAGATCCCTCAACCCGTATAGTCATAACAGCCTGTCCACAAATGGCTTTTCATTTTAATGCCTTGCTTTTCCAACCATAATTGAGCTTTCGAAATCGAACTATGTACCTTTTGCTATTGTTACTGCGGATTTCATTTGTGCACCATTACCATCTGTTTATCGTGATTGGCGTTTCATGGCCAGTTTGCGAATTGACAGAAGGAATTGTACCCACCCCCCAAGACTGGTATGCCTTAACAACATTCCTTTTTTAACATACAGGTCTTGCACTACATGTAGTTATGCACATGTTTAATTTTTCGAAGGCCGAACAACTTAATTTCTAAACTGGGTGATTGGACTCATCCCTCAAACTTTCTCGAAGCTAAGTCACTTTCCAATCTATTGGTCCAAAAAAATGACCGGTACCGTTTCCCCTTCCATCATTATTCTTTTGTAAAATACCGAACCCACTCAACTTGCAAAATGAAGTCGGTGTTTTGACAAAAGGAACCGGTAATTGCTGAACGCAACTTCTGATGATTGGGGTGTTGATGATTTCCGCGACCTGTGAACTCTACCGACGAGTTGATAAATGTCTTTGTTATGAGCCGGTTGCGGTTGGCTTCATATAAAGAAATCCCGAACAAACACAGTCGTCGGTACCATCCCCTGCAATAAATCACTTTTGGGACACTGAAGACCTACAATTTTAACCAACAAAGAGTGAAGCGGACCGTATCGCCTGTGAACCCGTTTGCTGTGGTCCAACTTTCCGCCATTTATATTTGTGTCTCCGGTCATAAGTTCAGTCGTAAAGACAAACTTAAAATCAGGTTCAAACACCGCTCCACTTAGGCCTTATTACTTTGTTCAACTTTGAAAATTAAGATAAAGATCCTTGTCAGTTTCCCTTTGTGGTTTATTTGAAGATTAAAAAACAAACAACTATAACAACACTTCTTGTGTTTTGGAGATGAGCATCAACCTCATTTTAATACATGTACCGATATTCAAACCTAAATCTCTTTCAATGACCACAGCATCCATGTTCGATTAGATGGTATAGTCTTTGGCCAAGAGGTATCTGATATTTTGTCATGCGATTCGTTTTGAGCATAATGCATTTTGGAATTGTTATCAACAGACAGTTTTGGGGTTGTTATTAAGGACAGCACGTCTTGAAACCAAGACTGTCACATGGTCATTGCTATGGTGCAAGAAAAGGCAGGCATAGCATAGCAGAATGCACAAGAGGAGAATCAAACATGATAGATAATGTCATATGTCCAAAATATACGGGGATACAGGTCATAGAAAATAACCCTCACAAGACAGTGAAGCCTAGTTTCAGGCAATCAAGACGCATGTACACACGTGCACAAGACGAAGCACAGTTTCCCTCCAGCCATGAGACTGGCTCGAGTCCGGCTATAACAGAGTTTAAACGGGGGTCACCGGATTACATCGGCTGACCCGATGTTTCCGCAAGGGGATATACCCCTTCTGATCTGCAGGTCAAAATTTAGGGCGAGAACTTCCAAGCAAAATATGTCCGTCCATGTCCTTGAAACAGTGTTATGCGGAGAAATTTGCCCCATGCCTACTTTAATACTGCCGTGCTATTTTGGTTCACGAAAGAAGGTAGACCAAAATATTTCTGTCACCGCCCCGTGACGGATCCGGATTTTTTTCTTCAATAAAAAGTTCAAAGACCGTTGCATGAGGTGTTGAAGATCAGGAGTTTGACAAGCGAGTGGAGCAAGTGGTGTTGGTGGCTGTGGTGGCTGTGAGTGTGATGATGAAGTTAATACAAGAAAAGAGTCTAAAGACCCTAACCAAGGAACCAAGATTTTCAAAGCTGTTATTCTGTTAATTAAGCAAAGGAAATGTTTTTTTTTCTTTCAAGTACATGTACATGTACATGAATAATTTACATTGGTCAGCCGGAAGGAGGTGGTACCAATAGTCACCCCAAACCCTGCCTAAACCTCACTTTCCACTACTTTGCAAACTTGCCGATTTTTTCTTTTCTTCAAAAGCACGTCAAGTAAACATCAGGAAAAGACAAGCTCTTTGGACTTGACCGTATCTAGGGCCCTGGAACGGAGGACTACTCTTAATCTTACAGGGTCACGGTTCCTTATCTCTCACACGGAAGGACCCTAGGGTTAAAGAACCTAAAGCACGGCTAAAGCTAGCTGGACATGTTGTTGCCAAGTACTACGCCTACAGGACGTAGTAGTCAATGCTAATGCTCCCGCATAGGAAGTCGTTATTTTCACTTCTACGACCGTGCAGCATTTTGCTGGGCAGAGAAACGCAGGCTTCCTGAGATCCGACCTCTGACAACGCAAGGGTCCATGATCTTAGTCTAGAACAATATAATATTAAGTAGGACACTGACATAAAAACCAGATTCAAGAAAACTGCAACGGAGAGTTACGATACAGTCAGTACAACACATTACAAATTATTTATAACAATTTTAAGAATGCTCCATGTAATGTGGTGACCTGTGGATCACACTCGAACCAAGGACACAGTAAGGAAATTTACACAATGCATTTGCACAATGCATGTAGACTCGTTCCCCCCTCCCCATCAGAATCGAATCAATAGAGCGACTGGGAACCAGTTTATGATTATGTCTTCTTTTATGTGAAATACAAACACAAGAGGGCGCACCATAAGGAAGCAAACTAGCACCTTTCCAGGACAGGCTTAGCACAATAAATAACAGCGTTGAATAGAAAGGGGAATTTAATTTGCACATTCATTCAATTTACAGCCCACATACATTCGAATAATGTCCTAAATAAATACATTAACATGCATGTCCCATTCTGTCGACCGCGGCTTTAAATGATACCTGCGTTATCTCAGACATATTTGGAAGCATAATTATACTTGAGATGTCTTGCCTTGTGTATTACATTACACAAGTGAAGAATGACCAACACCCATATGACCCGCTGAGACCAGACAGCCTGAGGACAGTGTCTACCCGTATCAACAAGCTGACAAGGACCAAATGACCTAGGAACTACGAGCGTCTCAAAAACCAGTTCATAATGAATCAGCACCTTGGAATCATCCAGTTAGTATGATCACATGCATGGAGGAATTCCTCCATGGTATGATGATGGTATGATAGTTATGTCAATTAGTTTCTTTCATACGGTTAAGCATTATATTTTGTTCGAAGACCAGATGTTTCCAAATATTACTAGATTCAAGCCATCCCAAGCCTAAAGTCCCTGTCTTATGATGAGAGATTAAACAAGCTGCACCCGACCACACTAGAAACAAGAAGGAAAAGGGGGGATCTCATCCAAACCTTCAAAATCATGACTCAAATCGACAAGATCAATCCAAACTCAATGTTTCAGAAAGCAGACTACCAGAGCACCAGAGGTCATTCACAGAAACTAGCCAAATCCAGACCAAGACTTGATGTCCGAAAAGCACTTCTACATCCAGAGGGTAGTGGATAGCTGGAACAAATAGTGCCATCCAAGCGCCCACACTTCTCTGCTTCGAGCAGAATTTAAGTAACTTGGGTTTTTAATGGGCAAATGAAGCCCCCTTAACCCTGCCACACTTCTCTTCTACATGACATGAAGATGGAGGTGTGGCCTTCAAGGTATGTTCAAGGTAATTATGTTCAAGAAATTAGCACCACTGAATACTTGGCTGTTCATATAAATGATACGGCCAGAAGGTGGCGCTATGCCACCCAAAATGAGGTACACTGTTGGAATTTCATGTACCCAAAGGCCGAATCTCGGTGATTCGCTAAAGAAAACGAATGCAAAGGGATTTTAAAGATGTCAAACAGTCTTATGTCCATGTGATATTCACCGAAAACTGTTGCAACAGCAATTCGCTTCTCACTCATAATAATATCAAATATTGCCCGGACCCACTGATTTTAATTTGGAACAACAAAAACCTTACCAATCAAACATGAAAAGAAATTTAAATCAAAGTTATGAACACAGGCATAGGCCTACATAATGTGCGTACATTTCTCGAAAAGAAATTGAATGATAAGACAATTTTTTGTTGTTGCTACTTCACTGGCAAAAAGTCAAGTTTTGACCTTGTAACGGAAACAAGTGGTGTTATCGCGGGTATCGCGTCTGCTTCGCGGTCAATTAAACTTCTTATAACAATACCAATATCCCTCGACTTTTACAGGCCTTATTCCGTCTACGGATGCTCATGGAAATCAGTCATTGTTTGGACAGACAGAGAGAAATTATTTACGGTCTGTTGAACCACCACTTCAGACAATAATGATGGAAAGGTCCAACGATCTTATCAAAATTGACACTGGGATTGATTTCCCAGTATTTTGTTTTCAATGACCATACCTTTTTTATTTTTTAAATCATACTTAATAATAAATACCTTGCCAAATACCAGATGTAAAATAAACGAAGTCTTGACTTCAAACCATGTTCAGGTTCAGAAGCCAAGTATACACAGCAGACGTCTTCAAACACAAATGAACAGAGGTATACATACTATTATGAGTAATATGACCAAGCGATAAATATTTCACCTGTACTTAAAATTAAAAAGGCGCGCGTGTATAATTTGAAACCACTTAATTGGTCAAAGGAGCACTGAGAGCTCGTGTAACCTCCTCCGCGCGCGCGATGCCCTCTCAGTGATTCACTCGTACCCACCGCATAAACAGCAGGTCGCTGGGAAGGGTTCATCTCCTGCACACAATTCTGTGAAGGAGGCACAGGCGCGCAAAGCATTGTGGGCAACTAACTGCCTCAACCAATGCACGTATGTTCTGCGCGCACGTGTCATGCGCAGACGGAAGGGTTGACCCGTGCTATTCTATCCAATGAGGACTCGAATAAATTAGGTCATGCATCTAAAAGAAATTAGTCCTTCATTCCCAGCGCCCTGTTTGGGTGTAGTTAGTCTTGGCCCGAGACGCTAGTGATCGACAACGGATCATGCATATTACCAACCTAGTCCCCAGTGCTTACTTTATTTCCAACCTCGTTTCCAATAGTAAGCCCTGGATAGCAAACTTTCTTCCTGTATCCTGATTGGATACCGCAATTGGCTAGTAATGGATTTTTATCGTGTACTTGGTGTTATTTTTCACAACGTGCAGTTCGTGTTTTCGCGATCATTCGTCCACGCCTTCTCGAAAATACCAATTTTCCTTTCCAACTTGTTCATATTAATATGAAATATGATACTGCATGTTGTCTCGATAAGATCGTGACAGTTAAAACACCGCATACAAAAACAAAACGCTAATGGAACGCATATCCAGGCACCAGACTATTCCTCATTTGCATACGTGTTCAAACATCTTTCACATGCAAATGATCCAATACCAGGGTGAGAGAGCAGGGAGTGATGGGCGCGTACTGTTTGCCACCCTGGGGACGAGGTTGGCATATTACTTCCAGACTGCTGACAAGCACTAGAGGGCGCTACACCGTATTAACGTGTAAAGTGAAGCTCTGCTGGCACAGCTAAAGCAGAGGGCCAGGATGCTACCCTTAAACTTGAGAACATTGCTATTGAAATCAAAGCCATTGTCGGTATTTGAACTGCGCTGGATGTATTAACAGATTTTTGACGAGGAAGAGTTGAAGAGAAAACCCGCTGGAAATTACTGAAAATCTAGTGTTGGAATAAAAACTTAACAGCTGGCCGTCCTCTTTATACTTGTTTTCTTTCCCTTTTCCATCCTTTGTTAAACTTGTAGCGCCTTGTATCCTTTGGCAATTTGACGCTCTAAAAATGATGATGATTATTATTATTAAAGATGAACACTGCAGCATAAAATAGGCCAAGTTGGTTGTCGAACGAAAATATGATGGAAATTGCGATCATGAAACTATGAAGTCGGCCAATATTCACGTTATTACAGTTAATGTCGAAACATTTTAATGTCCCAACTTTCCACGAAATTCTGTCAAACAGTACCAAGAAAAGTTTGCTAACCGCACTCGGTTCTTCACAACACTTCAGCAGGTCGGTGTACAATATACATAGGCTATTTTTATAGGATGGTCGTTTTTCTGTGTCGGGTGACTTGCGCAGAAACGTGTTACCCCACCATGACATTTGAAATTGGACGATCGCCTGAAACTGGGTCACATATCACTAAAACATATGTTTTGCTCATTGCTATAATCTACGATCACGAGGTAAAATCCGGATACATTGTGATGCCAACGAGTAACAATGCCAAAAATTGCAACAATCTTTGATGTGTGCCAATGCTCTTATTTTTTTTTTATTAGTTTATGACCAATAACACATAGATATGATACTATACCAGAGTGATTTGATTACTATACCAGAGTGATATACCTATTTTGGTTTCTTTTGATCTCACACAATCGGATGTACTATAGGTTTCCCTTTATGAAACGCGCACTATTGGAAACAGTAGGACTAGGAGCCAGAAAAGAATCAGGAATTTAGTGGGGGGGGGGGAGGCAACCATTTGTTTTGTATATAAGGAGAGTACTCATACAAGCAATATCCGAAATAAAATACTAAATAGATATTAAATTAAAAAATTACCTGAAATAAAAACCACCGAATATATTAAACACAAAACGTTTCAAGAGTACAAAAACTTAGGCAGTCAAGAAGACAGAAACCGCGAACTTAGCGTGTGGTAACAAAAATATTACTAAAAGTCATGTTGTGTTTGGCAATTGTTGGACTTGGATGGTCTTTGAAAGCTGTCCTTAATCGACTCCTTATAAAGAAGTGGCACCGAGATCAAGACCAGACGAGAAACTCCTGCGGATCAGGTATCCAGCCCGATCACAGCTGAGGCATGCGTCATTGATATTCATTGAGTCAACCAATTAAGATCCAGCTGAGAGGGCCAATATGTGACGCACATATTGGTTCCAGACTTGCAGCAAGTGTAAATATAAAAAATAAAATCATATCGTACAGAGTATATTGAACTATATCATAGTACTGCTTGCATTGTGGAAGAAGGAAATATAACGAAGTCACGCCACGATGAACTGCAATGAACTATACCCCAGCGCGACGCAGAAGTAAAAACAAAGAACGACCACATCCTTTTGGAACCAACTTCGAAGACGGAAGGGAGTTTTAATTTAAAGGAAAAAAGTCGACACTGATTTGACAGTCTTGACCACAATAGGCTAAACAAGGAAATATTGTTTTAGGGGTCGGTTAACGTTACACTGTATTGGGATATATTTTGTTCGGCTAATTAGTGCTTGCCTGATTATTGAGTTGTCGGGCACAACCCGACCACCGTTTAGAATTGTTCTGATAAATCTTCTCTCTTTATTTCTTTCTTTTTCTGGACAATAATCCGCATGTTTTCTCCTAAACGGTACTTGGTATGAACGCGTAACTTTCAACATAATGAACATATATCGACCCTCATCCCTAGTGGTACATGTTACTCTGACGTCATGATGATGACGTCATCAGGTGTCAAATATCGAGCGATTTTTGTTGAAAAAAATGACAATATTCTTTCACCTAGAACTGTTGAACAAAATTACCAATTATGTTCCAACCTTCGGATCAGATAGACCATTAATTGATAAACATTTTTTTGTCGTGTACGTGAACTCGCTAGACCTTTACTTCCGGGTCTACCGGAAGGTCAAAGTTAGGTAAATTCAAAATGAAGACATTAGCCTAAAATCAAAACAAAGCAAAATCATAAAACCTAGTGTGAACTTGTACCATGTTACAGAGATGTTAACAATTTTATTACGTCATCATGACTTCATCAGATAGGAAATTACAAGCGTTTTGACAAAAAAGTTTGAGCTGTATCGCTTGAGTATCGTGTTCATTTTGTCGTGCGGTTGTAGACGGTGCCTTGAACAACATTTCTTATTCCCGTGCACAAAACTGCTTGGTGTTACCGGAAGGGGGGGGGGGGGCACCTGCAGCATACAATGAGGGGCACCAAGGTCAGACCCAACAGCATTTCCCCCAAATCTCCAGACCACCGCAAGTGCTGCACTTGATTTGCTTATCAGTTTATTCACATTTCATACATTCGTACGGTTATTTGGGAAAATGAAAAATAATTATCTCAAAAAATACTGGATCCAGTCGCAAGGTCCGTTGTCTCTCTGCTTTGGTATTCTCATATCAGTTCAAAGAATAATATTACGTAATTCTAGGCACGAAGTACATACCTGAGCTTGGACACGTGCATTACTGTCAACATCAAAGTCAGGCACCAGACTAATCCTCGAGATTTGATGAACGACAAACATCCCCCGGTGTAAACTTGCCGTCATGAAAACGATGGAGGCCAAACAAAAGGCGAACATTACAGTCGACCTTTGGCGCATGGCCCGGCCGAAATTGCGGAACCGCATGGTGAGACACAACACAATAACCGTTCTCCGACCAAGTTCACGCGCAAATTAAGGTGAAATTCACTGTCTGCTAAGATAGTACTTTCTTCATGATTCTTGTTTTGTAGCTGTTAACGTTATAATGGAGGTATTATAATGCAGTGTTGTGTCCTTGCACTTTGCATTAATAATGTACATGTACGTTTGATAGTGTACACAAAATGCTGGCACATATGCGTTGGAAAGGCGATAGCACCTTATTTATCAACACCTTACCGGGGTGTCTTGAGTCATTAAAGCTACTCCTCGTATAGTACGTTCCGTGGTAGTACAGTGCAGTACGTGTACAATTAGTAGAACTTTAAACAATTGAATCCTGGTAGTACTCTGGTACAGTTTTTCCTGCATGAGATCCGGTCACACAACATCGCACGACGATCACATGATGACGGGTTCGATGAAACTTGGCACCAATTGAAGTTCAATGCAACAGAATATAAAAGAGACTGTGTGACTGACAGCTACCAAGCTGCAAAAAAAAGAGGAAATCGTCTTCTTGGTGTTATCATAATTATATCCATGGTGAAATGATTGATCAGACAACCAGCATTTTGCATGCAGTCATGATCGGACTGTTTTGCAACTGGTGTGGCAAGATCCCCGTGCCGTTCCGTGTATGGAACTTCTCAAGCTCCGGTTTCAAGTTGTCAGAATTGACCACGTCGCATGCACCGTACCACCGAGAGAAGTACAATGCCTTGACACGCTGCTGCTGCTACGATCGCAGCGTGGAGTCTGGATGTGGTTCTTCCATCATCAGCGACTTCCTTGAGCTTGAGAGCTGCTGGTGCCGATGCCGGTTGCACACTACAGCTCGCAATAGGGCTCCACAACCAAGTGGGAAAACGTGGTCTGTCTTGAAGATGTCGGGACAGCACAGGGGCGTCTGGAAAGAACCACCGCAGGCAACCCCTTCAAGGTTTTGTATGACCTTGCGTCGTGGCGACGGTATATACGAACGCCTGTAATAAACGACCAAGCAGCTGGCAAGCACTTGTTGCTAGATGACGGGTAGTATAATCATGTACGCCACGACTGGTTGGAAGTCAAAGGTTGAACCACTGCACAAGGTTTTTTCGAAGAATTACTGCACAATACCATACGTGCACCAATGAAATAGGAAGCTGTTTGGATCCTCTGGTTCCCAGGCTTTGGTATAGTGGACCATGGGTGGACGGTGTTATCGGAAATGTGTCGTGGCCGGAGTGGCCTTGCACTCTTGCAGAAATGGCGTGCACATGATAAGCTCTTATAACGAACTAAATGTGTTAATTGTCTTAGGGCCTATAATCCAGAATTAGGAAGAAGTCTTCTTCGTGAACAATGCACACGGTCAATCTTAAGTTCCTGTTGCACGGCGTGTGGCGTCCTAATAATCCTTCCTGTCATTTTGTCGGTGTCAAAATGCTGTCACCAACGTCAACAATATCCTCAGATCAGTGAACTGGCTAGTTTGGTCCACAGTTGCTCTGTGTCCACATTAATTGCAATCCAGCATGGTGTGACAGACGTTTCCAGGCATAATTCCATCGCCGAAATGGGAAGAATTTTTTGTTTGCTTGCTTGAGGTCGAAGTTTTTTTCCCTTCAAGGTTGTATAACATTCAACAGACCAACATTTTATCGCATGTGTAGGTAGTCAACCATATACATGTATTGGGTTGGATAAAGTTCAGCATTTTGGCTTTATGTCAGTGTTTAATTACGCTGTGTTGGTAATCTGACGTTCCACCACCTGAAGCTTTGTTATAGACCTTGCTCTATGGTTATAATTAGGGCATCGATCAAAAGTCCAAACATATACATTATGTAGAGCGCTTTATGATCCATCAAAAGGAGGGTACAACCATGAAGACCAACCTGGTACCTGAAGCCTAGAGAGTCCCACAAAATAATAGGGCCAACTTTTGGGAACTCGTTAAAACAAAGCCATAAAATGTCCTGTCACGACGCGTCTTACGTGGATCGTGTTGCTGGTTCTGGGCAGGTGGTAGCCGTACTTTTGCAATATCTCAGCCTGGCCTTGTATAGGTAGAACATAATAATTACCTTGTCAGTCCCACAAGATATCGAATTCCCCAACTTTGCTGACGATGAGCTTTTCCCCTATTATTATCATAGTGTACGCGCTTCCGGCAGACATGATACTGCGATTACATGTACATTCCAGTTCGAAACAACATTCAACACCTGTCCGGTGTTCCAGCATGTGGCACGTGTCAAAGTACTGACCTGTCACCTTCCAACAGGTCCACATAATGTTGTGGGAAAACATGGTTCATAACAGCTGCGTGTTACACTTTTATAAATAATCTTTTCTTATCAAACTGACACGACAAAAATGTAGGTTATCCAACGACCGCGTGGTCAGTGCGTGCACAGGGTATTTCCTGAGTGTATACACTCATTATACTGTGACTTATTTTTGCAGAAGAAAAGAGAGAGATGGATTCACCATGATAGACAATCTTTCGCAGTATAAATAATCTGTTCATGATGGCAGTGGAAATAGCTCGTCTTTTACTTTAAAAGCGAAACAAAAAACTAAGGAAAACGTGGCGAGTTTATGGTTTCAGATCTAGACCGAAACAAATCGAGAAAAGAAATGCCCTAGAAAGACAGAGGAGGGAGAAAGAACTAAATAATTTCAACATTCATTTCAAACTCATGAACAATTGTGTAACTTGAAAAACAAAAAGAAAAACAAAATATTGCCAAGGTCGGGGATATTTCATTTCTTCAATTCACGATGGGGCTGATAATTCACACCATGTTAATTGTAACATATGCAGGGTGGCGATTACATGCCGCATTTTTCAACGAACAGTTCAAGCGACTGTTTCGTCCAAGCAGAACTACCGCAACAGCTTTAAGAATAATATTATACAGAGTACATGCTCCTGTTCACATGTATTTGTACTGTAACACAATACGTCGGTTACAGCGCTGTGCGGTTATAACGCTCGGTTCAGCTCGGTCCCTTTGAGAGCGCTATAACGGGAATCTACTGTAACCCCATTCCCACGCTAGCGCGCCATGGAAATATCGTGTTGGTATGACATCAAACTAAAAAAAATACTTATTGCAACACTAATTGAACTTCAATGCATTTCCACAGAACCATGAAGCTATAAAAATGGGTCTACCTGCAATTAAATTAATGATCAGTTGAAGCACGTGGTTGAAGCATGCACGAAAGAAAGAACGATATTAACAGCGCCCGCAACAGTGCATCCAGTGCGAAGGCAGATGACGCAGTGCCGTCTCGTTGCTCGTACGGTACACGTATTTGTAATAGAAATTTATCACCACTTTTTACATACTGGCAACATCCTGACAACAGAGGGCCCGTTAAATTATAAAGCTTTCAGCTACCAGTCCCTTTATTATTTGACATTTATTTGTATTACAGTCATACAAACACAAAGGACAGCATTCTCAAGATGTTCCGTCAACTCCAACAGATAGTGACAATATAATTAATTTACTGCAACAAAATATAAAAAATATATGGAATACTTGGGCACTTTTACTCCTAAGTCCTCCAACAGTCTGGGACATGTAGTTTCAAAAACTCTCAAAAACTGAGGTGATAAAAACTGTTGAAGTTACGAAATCAGTGCTCTTCTTCTTACACAAGCTCAAACTACCGTGGCCCAGTTCATAGTATGACACTCGTTCCAAGAATCTTGTCCTTTGCTTTCAATGCAGGGTATCCTGCAAGATTCACTTGTGTTTAGTTCGGTCCGTGATGGCTAGTTTCTAAAATCACGCAGATTTTCCTCTTGAGTGCCACAGATTCTCTTCATTGAACCTCCATGCTTTCCTCCTCTTGTTGTTGGGCTTTGAAATTCTGAACGCTGATCTGTGTTAATTTAAAGAAAGGTAAAAGGGAACAGGAAAAAGCAATTAAGATTGGTCCCACATCACATCTCCGAGTAATTCCTCATTCTCACAATACAATGTTTTCTTAATTTTGGAGAAAAAAAAGATACATACTTCAAATGTTTCCAGGACATGCTCTGACAATGCTGTTAAATCAGACAGGCCTTTCTTGAAGACGTCAACTGCCGGCAGACCTCCATAAAACAAAACAAACTTTAGGACATTATTAATTGATTTACTATCATTTATTAAATTATAAATTACAAATTAATTATTCAAAAGAAGGACTATCCCTAAATAGTACAACAGAAACACAAAGTTTCTACCTTTATTCAAACAATTTTAATAACGTGAATTTCAAGCTTCACAGCTAACTTGATATTCTTACACTTTTTTTTGAAAATGGCAAAGTAGAGAAAGGAATAATGTACGGCATTTAATTACAGTAAACAAAACATAATTTAGGTACCTTTTGTTTGTATTCTGAGATTTACTTTCTTCTCGGAAGGGTGGGGTATACTGTAGCCACAAAATTCAACATCAGGACTTGTAGGGAAAAAGAGAAAAAAAAGAGCAAAATCAAGAAAAACATTAAAAATCAAAGTTTTGAATTTGAATAATGGCACAGAATTGTTACAAACACAGTAAAATAAAATCAAGAAAGCATATTTTTCAGAAAAGGAAGGCAAACATGTTGAATATTTGACCTAAAAACACTGCAAAACAATCAACTGAAGCTGATATATTTTGTCATCATTAGATTAATTTCCAGGTTTTAAAAGAACTCACTTCTTTATGATCATGTATCTGAGGGCATTCCCCAGGGTGTGGTCCTCGTTATGAAGGACAAAGGTCAGGCAGGTGTTGTCACCTGTTAGCTCAGTACCTGCCATCTGAACCTGCAAACAAAATACGACAGATTGAGTGTTGCACTTTTACATTCATGTAAATGCATGCATAGCTGTATGAAATATGAATTTGGATTATAAATTAAGGTTAGGATTATATCATTAAGATATCATCAATCGTTGTTTTTGAGCAGACTGGTAATCACTACATCTTTAAAACAAGAAAAGGCGATGTGTTCTCTCTATTTTATTTGTTGACAAAGCTGCTGTAATCAATTCACATATGACTTTACTTAAAGCAAGTTTGCTCAAACTCAGGTATAAATGCATGTGAATAATATTTTACAAGTAGTCCAGTAGTAGACACTGCAAAAAAACAACTCCCCACAGATCAAGCCAAATAGCAATCTCAAGTTACATTGCTAAGGTACCTCCAGCTTTTTTTCATTTCGGGGTGAGGTTTTGTGATTTCACAACTGGTCGTCAAAGACAATGAATAGGGAATTAATGATGATAATTAACAGTGCATGTCAACAACTCCATCCGTGCTCCAACATGCGAGACAATTAACCTATCGCGGTAGAATCGCGTCAACGCAGCTTGTGAAATATGGTCCAATTCCATGATATACAAATGGACGCAGAACGTGCAAAATCTGAGACAAACATAACAATGCACAAATTCCATGGGGTTGTCCAAGGGGCATGGCTAACTCGCAACAAGCGATAGGTAAATACACTCAACACAGTCTGAAACGCTGTGAAGCCACCTTGTGTTTCAAGTTATTCAATTGTTCTCCACAATGCAACAATTATCACATACATCCCACACAACACCGGAAGTTCAACCCCACCTCCCCACATATGCCTGGCTTATATGCTCAAAGACCCCAGCCAGAAAACGACCAGAAGCAGAAGCAGACATTCCTGCATGGTTCTCAGCTCAGCAAGTTTGTGCATTATACATATCCAAGAATCAATCACGCGAGGGCGCACTACTATAAAAATGGTCAAAATAACGTACACTATTAAATGACTACACAGTGATATGGGATTGGAAGACAGCTTTTCTTTTGATCATTTTGTTACTGATATTAAAATACTTGTTACCACACTCAGTCGACCAGAAGGCTCTTTGACGTCCGCCATTTGTTCTGTTTAATAGGTAGTACACAACGTGGACTCAGAAATCAGAAAACAATGACCTTTTTCCAACCACATCCACCAGCTCACGTACACACAGAGTACACGTGAAATTTCTGTTTGAACTTTAACCCCTGACTGCACATATACAAACCAAACATGCAACAGCCGTTACCTACGCCAGGGAGTTTAAAGGTCAAGGTTCATGTAAATAATTTCCTAACACTCGTTTAGGTTTACGTTTGTGCACGATTCGCACGCGCCACTGTGACTGTCGAGCTGTCTCAGTTAAGTTAGAGACCAAATTATCACAGTTTTTAAAGGTTGATGACAACAGTTATGATCCCAAATTACTGAAAATAACAACAGAGCAGAGGGTAAGTTGGGACGTAACCATCAAGGGTCTTCACGACCGTTTCCTTAAAAATGTTTGGCGTAACATCCGATCGATACGGCGCGGCCATGACGGCAGACATGGCAGAGAGGAAGAACAACTGTCCGATATTTTAAACAGAATTAACAGCAGAAAATTTGTATTAAAGGAATACGGGGAGTGTACAAAAAGTAGCTGCCACATTCCCTGCAATATCATGGAGGAGTCAATCGTCTTATCAAGATTTGTGTGTGTGTGAATTTATGGTGATGATAGTATTTTTCTGTCTGTTTATAATTAAGGAAGAATGAAGTATCCCGCTCAAGGTTTTGACCGTTTCATTCCATACAAAAACATTAGTCGATCTGAAATGATTATTTTCTTCAACAGGTATGCCTGAAGAGGTTCTGAACGAAGAATTGTGATAGTGATAGAATGTTGGCCAAAGCGAGTAAACTAGATGTGGTCTGGCGAAAATTGCTCCTGACAAAGTTCTTCACAAAAGGATGGGGAACGGTCGACAACTTAAAACGGTATGGTATACAGAATTTGGCTGTAAGTTGTGGTAAACAGAAACCCAAAAAATAAAGGGGTCAAGCTGTTGCCGTCTGGCTTAGTAAGGCATTGATGACTGATGGACTGATTATAAAATACTGATCTAAACTGGGACTTTCAGGTCCAGTTCTAGGTGCATAGATCTGACAAGTGTAGTCTTTTGATATATGTATGTAGGTAACAACTTATATTTTATGACATGGTCATTTTTCTGGTTAAAAAAAAGGGCAATTGCAGACTGTTCAAGGACCAAGGTTACATTCAGGGCTATGGACTGAGGTCATGGCTCACCATGGTGTGTGACACTGACTTGATAAAAAAACCTGATTATCTATCTATTTATTATTTTCTTTTGTTTGTTTTTAGGATGTGCAAGTTTGGTCAAGTGATTTCTGATCGTTCTCACTGCAAGCACCTTGTGGACAAGACCTACCCGGTCTTCATTGACAAAGTATGAATACTGAACAGTAACTTTTGTCAACACAAATGTGTATTAGAAATTCTGATCTCAAACTCATAAATACCTAAGACAGTTTACCCATTCCTACTGAATAATAATGTATTGTCTCATTGAACGATATTTGTCATCATCACAGTTAACTTCATGCATGCACATGCAATTTGGGCAAATAATTTTGAAGAGTATTGTTTACTTTTTCAAGAAACTAAAATGCAGTCACAACAAATGAAAAACAGGAGTGCAAGTTAGGTTTGTTTTCAAAATACCAAACCTATTCTTGTCATTGCACAAATCAGGCTCATAATTGTAAGAATATCAGTTGATACAATTTCACCCTACAGAACATTATTGGTTGGTGAGAACGTCACGCACTGTAATTAATGCTAACCGTTTGCAAGTGGGTGTTTTTCTTACAAGTTTGGTTGTCATTTTCTTGTACAGAATGAGCAAAAGGGCGAATGCAGAATCTTGGAGGGGCATTTCTTGTCCCCATTTGCCAAGTATATGAAAGGGATTATGCCCAAAGAAGTTGAGACTGCAAGGTAATTATTATAAGAATTTAATTTTAAAGTGTACATACAAAAAAATTAGTTGCATGACTTGAATTTTTTTTTAAATGCATCAACGTGTCTATAACGTACCACTGAAGATCATTTTTTGTTAAGAAAGTAATGACAATGCAAGGTTGTTCAACTGTTCCCATTTTTCCCCATCTCCCATTTTTCCTAAGACAGATGAAAGATATGAAAAATATTTTGATGACGAAGGAAATAATTGACCATCTTTTAAAACAATGATCCTAAATTCTGTCAGGTTTCAGGTTGTTTTGCCTTTGAAATGGAAATCTGAGAAGAAGCCGATTTGCATCCATCTGGCTGGCACGGGGGATCATGTGAGTGACACCCTTTCTTTTTTTGCATTAACAGAATTGAAACAAAATACAGTGCACCATCTAGCAATTATCTTATTAAGGCTGCATTTCAATTTCACGGTTGAATTTCTCGGTAAAGCGTCTTGCACAACTTTTTTGTATTCTTGGAGCTGAAGCTTACTTGATCAGTTTTACTGCTTGTTTCATCAGGAAAGCTTGACATTATGATTAGGATTCCATCCGTCAAGACTTCCAGATTAGACTGTTTACAGCAGTAAACTTTCAAGAAAGATTCGAAAATTAATTGTTAACTTTTTTCTTTTCGCTTGATGCAAAGGGTTTTTGGAGGAGAAGAACCATCATGGCCAGGCCTCTACTAAAGGAGCATGGCATTGCATCCATCATACTCGAGAATCCGTTCTATGGATTGCGAAAACCCAAAGAGCAAAGGTTGGTCTGTGTTTTATTTCCACTAATTAAAATGTAGATTCAATATTGAAAAGATGACAGAAGAAGTTTTTTCTCTTAATTTTTTTTCATAAAATTTTCAATTTTTAACAAGACTTTAATATTTTCAAGGTTTTCATTTAACTTTGCCATTGTGTTTAACATACACCTCTCGTGCGCCTATATGACTGGGAATTTCTTTGTGATGTTTCTTTTTACCAGATGAGTAGGGGTAATAATAATGATGTACTATATGTATTGTTAGATCTGTTTGGTGGATATTTGCACTGTATAAATCCATATTACGACTTCAAGATTTGGGAGATGAATTAATTTTCTGTTGACTCTGGTTTATTTTCAACAGCCGTTCTAGCCTTCTCAACGTAAGTGACCTTTTTGTGATGGGAGGAGCATTGGTTCTGGAGACGTTAACGCTCTTGCACTGGTGTGAGAAAGAAGGCTACGGTCCGCTTGGTGTATCAGGAATTTCCATGGGAGGCCATGTAAGTTTTTACACGGTGGTTTGTTATTATTTTGTCTTGCAGTTTTGAGTTTTTGTTTGTGAAGTCTTTTTACAAAGTACACAATTTTGTCAAATAGGTGGGCGCGGACATCCGGGAATTGTTCACATTGGCTTATCTAGCTCCCAGACCTATGTACTTGAAACTCAATGGTTCTTGAGTCTGGAGTGCTGAATGGTATCACATTGCAACCGATTAAACCTCGTATGCAAATGAATAGATGATTTCCTCAGATGACGTTATGACACCCGCGCCTATATGTGCTCAAGCTCGACATTTCCAGTGGCAAAAAAAAAAAACCCAAACAAACAAAAAAGTAGATAAATCTGATTTTTGCATGACCCTGTTGTCGTCTGTTGTCTGACTGACTGAGTCTTGAGTGACTGAATGACAGCGACACTGAATAACTATCAAGCCTTATCTTGCCTGGTCATCTGTTACATTGTTGGCTGTTACTTTCTTTTTCAGATGGCTACTCTTGCTGCTACTAACTGGCACAAGCCCATTGCTCTCATCCCGTGTCTGTCCTGGAGTAATGGCACACCGACGTTCACCCAGGGGGTCTTCAGCGGTGCGATCCCTTGGGAGACCCTGGCATCTGAGTACGTCTTCCACTCGGAATACGAAGCCGAGATTCTGAGAAAACTCATGAAGTGCCCCCAAGTAAGTTATAGATCCAGAATGATAATTAGTATACCATTGAGTTTATATGGCATTACTTTGATAGTCATTCCAAGGTACCCGCCAAGATGATACAGAAAAGTAAATAAAATCACAGTTGATAGGAAAAGCTAGCCCAAAAAAGAGAGATATATTGAGAGTGTAATGTTTCTTTCTGGGATCTACTGGTAACCAGATCTGTCACTGCAACTGGCTAGGCAACTTTGGAAAACTGAAAACCTCCTGCTAGATGACCTTGAGCTTGGCGTGAAACTGAATTTGTAACATAAATTTCCCAAAAAGTGAGCACAACTGTTCTTTCTATGTATATTCCCGACGGCTCAGAAACACCAAGTTTTTATATCGTAAAAGATGACAGTTTTCCAATGATTTATTTTTGTTTTTTATTACAGTATGATGCCTACAGACTTGGCCAAGAGTTTGCAGCCAATTTTCCAGAAAGCATGGAAGAACTGAGAAAAGTCACACTGAAGTCTGGGCTGAGGTCCTCGCTCCAAGACCAACCCAAGACGGAACCGGCAACGGCATCTCCAGATGGAGCAAGAGATGCAGTCTCCATGACGGACAACAAGGGTGATTTAGAACTGGACCAGCAATCGTCCAAGTGCAATGTGGCCAGTCAAGTTGAATCGGTCCCAAGAGAACTGAACCGCCACCAAAGCGACAGTATTCCTGAAACCAGAAATGGTTTGGCATCTCCCAGCGACACTTGTCAAACATCAGAAACAAACCTTTCAGAGATGACAGATCCCAATTCTGCTTTGGATGCAGAAAACCAAAGAGATGTTTCCAGGAATTCAGTAGGAAGCTTCTCAGAAGATGCTGGCCATTCTTATTCGAATGAAGAGTCTTCTGAAACGAACACACTTAGACGAAACCTCAATGAAACCTCATCAAATGCTCATCCAAGTTTAGATGCTGTTCAAGGAAGTAGCAGTAGTAGAATAGATCACCAAGTTGATAGGTCGGGTCATAGCAGTGAAGCAGATGACCAGAGGTCAAAGTTGAACACCAGTGCCAAGGATGAAGGACAAAGGAAGAAATCCAGTCGGAAGCGAGACAAAGCATCAAGCAAGATGAAGCTTACTAAAGAGGAGTACGAGGCAGTGAAAAACGACGCTCTGCAGTTCATGAAGGGGGTCATGGATGCAGCTACATTCGTTGGGAACTTCTCCAAGCCTGTAGATCCTGAGCTCGTCCTTGCTGTCTTGGCAAATCAAGACGCTTACATCCCTTGGTATCAGATGCCGAGCTTGAAAGAACTGTGGCCAGGCATGGAGGTAAATTGGAAAAAGGACTCTCTTAAAGAATTACTTTTTCTTTCATTTTGCTGTGGGGAAAATTTACTGAAGTTTTAGAACTGTAATCCTGCAGGAACTGTAATCCCGAAGGATCTAAGGATATTTTTTTAAATTATTATTAGTCCACACATTTGAGATTCCAGAGTATTCTTTCAGGAAATGTTTTGGGCTTAGTCATACAAGTCTGCATTGTATGATTACAATTCCTTGAGAAAAGTATGTGTGTTACAGTATTATAGAACAGCAGTTGTTAAAGCCAACGACAAAAAAAAATAGTTTTGAATGATTGTTAAAGTATGTGTTACAAAATTGAAGCAGCCATTTTGAGAATTGTGATTGTCATCCACCAAATGTTTGTATACTTAAAGTCTCCTTTCTCCATTTTGTGCTCCAGGTACGATATGTTAACTCGGGCCACGTTGCTGCAATCCTTTTCAAACAAAATCACTTCAGGTGAGTAATCAATCTTACCATATACCCTTGTTGTATATTGACTGTACATCAACCCAAAACTGAGTACTTTTGACCGATTTCCTGCCAAACATGCACACATTTCAGTGCATTTTGTGCACCATTAACTGATGATATGCTGTAGACAATCCATGAAACTCGTAATGGCCGCTGCTGTTTTGCTGACTTTAACAACCCTGCCAACCTTCAAATCTATTCTGATGCAAATATAAACTACACTCATACTACTTTGTTCATACCAAGTTTAACATTGGCATATGAAAACTACTGTTGATGCACAGTGTGTGTTTGACTCGCAATATAATTTATCTGAAATTGTTTTTTTTCTTCTACTTACTGATTCCTAGGCGTGCCATCAGTGATGCTTTCCAGAAAATGGAGAAGAAGTACCATGGAGTCTTCCCCGAAGAGTCGTGACCCCAAGAAAATCCTGTCCCTGTTTAAAAAAGAAAAGAAAAAATGGGTTAGTTCTATAAGGCTGCATCAGAAGTACATGTACTTGGTTACAGCTAAGTAAATTGCGTCCTATGGAATTTGGCTTAACCTTATTCCATAAGCCCATGTGTAATTGCAAGCCAGAGGCAAGTAACAAGGACTCAGATTCAGATTTGTGTATAAAGATTTACTTTGATTTAATGAAATTTCAAAATGTTTGGGAATAACAATGCAGACAAGGCCAAATGATTCAATGAATTTTAAAAGTAAAGTACATTTTTCAGTCAAGTAAATTGTGTTATTTGTGTTTTATAATGTGTTATTATAATTTTTGACAGTGGCTGCTGTGAATATATCACATTTGTCCATTAAGCCAGTACAGGAGTTTCTTTGAGTAACAAGCAGGCCTGGTAACAAGAGATCAAAAGGTTGTTCAGATATTCTAGTAAATAAAAAAAATGACTACATGTGTGAACGTTTCAACCCCGTCTGTATTCAGTTGCCAAAACATTCATACTTTTCCCACATCAATTAATAATATACATTCATGTCACCCATTGCTTTGTATGACAGTTGTTTTAAAAGATTCCCTCTGTTTAACGTTTTCACGATTTCATGCTGCATTTTTATTGAGGGCTACCTCCTTAAGTTGATTTGGTGCATTAATAAGAGGGTCACTGATCAGTACAATTTTGTTTTAAACTGTCAGTATAATATCCAAAATCTTTGTGAAATTATGCATCTTTTGAGGTCGGAATTGTTTGACATTTCTCATAAGTTACTAACTCTATTGTGCAGTATGGAGGGACCCATTATGACTATGTAGGGCTTGGTGTCCCTCACAATGAACAGTTTTCAGTTGAACCCTAATTACTGTCTACTTAGTTTTACTAAGTAGAAGACCGCGTTCATCAAAATCTATCACTCACTCTGCTTCGGGACCAAATCCGTTGAAATCCACCACTGGTGCTGGTCAATTATGATGGACTTGGTACACATGGCTTATCTGCCAAACTGAATCCCCCAAAATGAGGGGATGTATTTTGATGGAGTTGGCAAGGTTAGGGTTAATCAATGCATTTCCATTTTGGATTCTTGAAAGCAAAGCACAAATACGTGGGATGTGATTAATCATGTGTATTTCATAAGAATAACACCAGTGGATGTCTAACTCTCGTCAATGACGTGTTAATCCTATACCCATGCACATGTTTTGGCAATTCCATTTTTTCTACTGCCTCTGTTACCGACTTTTACAACTTCAGGAGATAATTTCGGTACAAAGGTAGATTTGCTGTAGACTTTTTTTTCCTCTAGACAATAGAATGTAATGTTAGATACCGCATAGTGTGTACAGTTATGGAAACAATGTTTTCATACTTGCAAGTGAGATATACATGTATGCTGTAGCCAACTTAAAAACTTATTTATATTAGTTGCCCAAGGTTTCACTTAAGCCATTTGTCTGATTATTTCTTCACATAGGACAAGCAAATATATCAGCTCTGAAAAAGCACCTACCAGAGGAGAGCTTTGTATATTTTCTTTGTAACTTTCCATAAAATGCGGGTTGCTAATTATATAGAGAAATACTTTAATGTGAAACATGCTGCAAGTTCATCTGCCCCTTAAAGGAAATAAATTTGTTTGACACCTGCTGGATTTATATTTGGTTTGAAGCAGCATGTAATTTTATTTTGGTCAACACAAAGATTTTATAAGTTTACTTTCGCTCAGACGAAGTAGTAGTGTGATGAAAAATTCATTACGTATTACATGTACATGGACATGTGAAAATAATATACATTTATTGGTTCTGTGTCATCCTCTATTTCGTGCTACATGTACATGTTTACATAGCTATTCACCAAATCGGGATTTTTCTCCCAAAATTAATGGGTTGCATGCGGGTTTTTTGTGTTCGTCATCACGGTAATCATGTTTTGAAAACAAAATTAATGTTCAGATGATATTCCATTTTGAAGGGCATTTTCATGTGCTGAAGACGCTAGTGTTTGGAATTCATTTACTGTCTTGCTTCTTAGTACTTCTTGATATTTATAAAGCGTCTTTTTAAACATCACAAGGAATCAACAGACAAAATTTCAATTTCATACAACTGAAATTTCGTGAGTCATTGGCCCCACAACTAGGGGTGATGTTGATAATTATGCATGCTGCCATTTGCGGCCTGTAGAGGGCGCATATCCGAAACTATGGTTGCATTTTTTTAAATGTACGGCTATGGGCTGGACATATATGGCGTGTAGAGGGCGCACTTCCCAAATTATGGTTGCATTTTTTACAAGCATGGCTGGACATGTATGGCCTGTAGAGGGCGCACGTCCAAAACTATGGTTGCAATAAAAAAGTTTACTTTTTTTCAGATTGTAGTATTTTTCACGTTGAAGACACGCTATTGTTTTGGATTATAAACTCGATTGACCGACCATTCTTCATGACATTTAAGAAACTTCTTTTCAGAGATATTAACAGGTAATTAATTAAGTTGTTTCAAAAAACAGAATTTCTTGAGTTATTGTACCCTCAAACTCAAAGCGTGTGCTGTTTTTGTATCATCAAATGTAGTTTTAATTCGGATTATACATTTTTACACTAAAGACGCGCTGTTTTTGATATTATTAACTTCATTGCTTAATAATTCTTATGCATAATTAACAGGCTACACTTTATGACATCACAAGCTCCGCATGTGTATTAAAGTTGTCTGCGATTCAGGGGACAAAGTTGTCAGCGATTTTGGGACCCATCTATAGTTTTGACGGAAGTGTTTTTCGCGTACAAATTCCGACAGACTTCTTTAATAGAACTATATGAACCTCGACAGACGGAATTTTAACACAACAAATATTTCTCCAGTTACTGACCCCACAAAGATTGTCGTTTATCGTTCAATGCGCGTCAGTGATCACCAGTCAACAGCACTATGATTTTCGTTATAGCGCCCTCTATTAGCGTTACAGACTCACAGTTATTTTGTATGGCGCCCTCTATTTGCGTTACCGACTCAGTTATTTTGTTATGGCGCCCTCTATTTGCGTTACCGACTCGCAGTTATTTTGTCATGGCGCCCTCTATTTGCATTAACGACTTCACAGTTATTATGTTATGGCGCCCTCTATTTGCATTACAGTTCACAGTTATTGTGTTATGGCGCCCTCTATTTGCATTACAGAAGCTAGAAACGATAAAAAAAAAACCAAAAAAAAAACCAACCCGAGTATAATATCACGATTACAGAACCTAGACGGCGGATTATCGCGCACTTGCAGCAACAACGTCTCGACCCAAGACAAACTTAGACCTCATTGTTAAGTCAGTACTGTCATGTGACGTTATCTTAAAGTGCATTTCACTGACCTAATATCTAGAGGACTGCATGCCCGAATGGGTTGAAACTTTGTATCCCTATATAGACAAAGATTTGTGAAAGGTGAAAATGGAGGCGACTTTAGGCTTTGTGAATGTATCTAGCGAATAAAGCATGCTTAATACAAATATTTTTTTTCAGAACGTAATTTGACAGGTTGTGTTCCCCTTTGCACAGAATTGTCAAAACAAATGTGCACCTTCATTATGATGACCTTAAAAATCGTAAAACAATACGTAAGACGTGACGTCATGAACTTTGATATTTCAACTGCCCCAACAGATTTATCCATATTATTGTGTTGGTTGTCTGTCATTGTTACCCAGAATGCAATGCAAATGTCATAATCTTTTTTTTTAAACCCTGAATCACAATACACAGAGGAATCATGGGTCATCATAATTAATGTCGATCTCTCTGACAAATGCACAAAAAGCCGAGCAAAGAAGAACAGAAGGTCATAATCATTAATTCAATATGACCTCGCAATCGGTGAAAATGCTTGGCAAACACATCCCGGATTTTCCCCATCCAACTATTACTACCATGCACACGTAATTCATTTCTGATCTATAGGTTTTCCCGGCTATTTTAAAACATTTTTCATTCAGATTCACCAACTCTAACATTCAATTTCGTCCGAGAAAAATGTCGCATGCTTTTAACAAAACCATTGTAGTCATTTACTATTTAATTTCAAAGTTAGGTCACCCTTTTTAGCCACCGGCGGGACGAGAATATTTGTCATTACAGATCAAATCCGGGTAAGCTGTTGCCGAATGGCAGCATTCGGAGATCGAATTCGTCTTATATAAATCGATTAGACGAATTTGATTTCTGAATCACACGATTCGGCGTAGAAGAGACGAAATGGAATACACCGGGTCGAAAACGTGCGCTCATTGTTTGAAATAAACAGACGAAATTAAACATTGAAAGTGCACTAAATCGATGTTGCTGGACGAAATTGAATATAAGAATAGGTGAATTCTAACGAAAAATGTTTTGACAAAGCCGGGAAAACCTATATTAAGAGATAGGCCGAGAAAATAAGGGTTTCCCTTTGCGGTTACTTTTACTTTCAGTTACAATTCCTTCGCATGGCCATTTTTTTTGGAAGGGCTCCCTCCATTGCCTCCAACATCAATTCAAGACAAAACGAATTGCCATGACTGAAACAAATACTGAAAATAACTTACGCTTATATCGTTCAACTCGACGCTGGTATGTTCTGTTCTTCCGGCTTTCAGAGAACATTTCGACATCCAGGACGTTCCAATAGTCACCAAATAGGTTTCTGAAGGACACTGCAGTTCACGTTGCTCAAAAATATATACGAAGGAGTGGAGCTAGAGATGTGCAATTACAAAGCACATGCTCTCGCATTTAAGTCGAACAACTTGCCAAGTACTCGTGAAGGTATTTTAATATGTTGATGGTATTTGGCATGAACGCGCGCATACCACAATTACCACGGATAGGTACAAAGCTTTTTTTCCAAAGGTGGGGGACCAACAACTCAATAATTACATAATAGATCCGTGTTGTCGGAGTGCTTTAATAAAAATAAACATTTAATGTTCTTAAAGACAAATATTATACCTTGTTAGTTACAAGGCGAGGAAAATGCAAAGAAGCCTTAATCACTACGAGCTGGAAGGGAAAACAGTTGGATTGACCTTTTTTCATGATTTCAATAATTCAGAAAAGTCCCCTACAGTAGGCCGGGAAAGGTGTTAGAAGTCACCAGCGGTCAGGTACTTGTATACAGAGTGTACAGGCATGCATAGTGTTTACAATCAACACCCTTTATTCCTCACTTTCGAATATAAAATTTTGTTTTCTTCCAGATGTGTCCTCAGAACATAAAACTGTGTTTACATAAATGTAGAATCTTTCCATAATCTGCATGCCTGAAACATGTGCATGAAATATATCACCAATATAATCCAGATGTGTAACTTTATGAATATGAAAATTATATTGAAAGCATGGAATAAAAACGAAGGTGAAAAAAATAAACCAACACATTTGAGGCAATGAGGGCAAAATGTAACATAACATGTAGCACGGTGAAATCAAATTGCATCAATTACTTTCAAATTCGATCCAACTTCTATGTGTCGCCGAAGTAAATTCGTTTTCGCATACATTTTTATGATTTACAGAAAATGGGCCTCAATTAGAATATAGTGAAACCTTTTCTTGCAATTATGGGTACATTGTGGTGACAATCGTAATACTCTTTTGAACAAATGACTAAAACTTTTTAAACTTATTGTTTATTGACAAACTATCGTAGCTTTTGCTGTTTGTAAAATGGTTACATTATTTAAATAAAATGTACATAAGAACACTGGACAAATTGGCAAAGTGTCGGCCATTGAGGAATGGTTTAAGAAATTTGTTCATGGCAAAAGTAAGACAGTGTGTTTGGTATGCATCATCAACACTATGCAGACTCCCTAGGTGAAAATCAAAGCTATCAAATAAAGACGGGGTATAATCATATCAAATGAGGGGAATAATCGTCATAGCGATTTTTGGCAAGGTATACACCTCCAGAGTTGGAAAATATGTGATAGCATTGCAGCGGTGGCAGCTTTTTGGGTGTTATCACCCTTTTTTTCCAAATGTCCATCAAAATGCTTGTTACCACTCTAGGGGCGGTATACCTTGCGCATGCGCACTATAATAATTTATGCCCTGATTTGATACTGACCAAACACCAGGCTGATGGCCTATGTTATATTTATAGCCTAAATGACAGGTCAAATTTGAGCCCAGTCCATTTGTTGACAGCAGACTTGTTACAGGCAGGCTAGGCTGCACGCCTGGCAGGATTCGAACCTAGTCCATGACATAGTTACGTCCGACTGAAAGAATCCATCAAGTGTGTCAGATATCAAACCAAGTCTGTGATTTCCAAACATGGGAATCTGGGTAAAAAAAGGCCCTAGAAAGGATTTGAGCCCACTCCATGATGTGACTACAGAATTGTTACAGGCAGGCCTCCCAGGTAGGATTCGAACGTAGTCCAAGTTATAAATCCAGGTTCTACTTTATCCTAATGACAAGATGTATCCCCAGAGTTTGAATTCGAACCACCAGGTTTTGAACCTAGTTCATTAGTTGATAACATCCAAGAGAAAGGATCCTGGCGGGCAGGACCCTCGCCAGAATGTGAACCTGGTCCAAGCTTTTAGCTACATCCGATTGACCGGATCTAATCCCAGGATGTGGAACCCCTTGGCCATGACTGCCGCCGCAGCTTCACATAGAAGAATCCGACTCATGTTGACTTTCACAATCTCACCTTCAGGGAGAAACAAAAATTGATTTTAGTGCTGCACTACAATACAAATTCCCTGAAAAGAAAGGTCAGACTAATTGTTTATTATCCCTCAACTTCACATCAAAAGGTACATTGGATAATAGATTGACCAAGTTTCATTATGTCACTCGGGCAAAATTGTCCTAACCATAACTGTTTGATTTGGTGCGTAAATTGAAATCTTGTATAGCGGCAAGAACTGCATTAAAAACGTAGGTTTTTTTTTTTTATCAATGCTATTAATTCATGACCTTGCCACTTGCTTTAAGTAGCTCCAAAATGAATGCATATAAAGCCAGTTCGGTATTTCAACTGTGCATGCTTACCATGACATGGGTTACGGGTCATTCAGGATAATCAAACCCTCATAGAAGGCACATGAACGTGCAGGAAGACAGGCGCACGATGCTTGCGTATTAATTACAAGCAGAATGTGCGCGCGCGTCACGTCAGCGATTTTATCCCAAATGACCTTTGACATGGACTACTTTATCGAGAGACCGAACTGGCTTATTACAATAACTAAAGTGCAAACGTCTTAACCATATCTGTTCTTGAAAAGGTTTGGCAGATAATTGGAATCTTGTATTGCCGCAAGAACTGCAATCAAAATTTCATTTAATTAATACAATAATCAATGTTTTTCAAGCATGACCTTGGCACTATACTTCAAGTCGCTCAAAAAATGAGCACCATTACGCTGATTTTACCCACCAGTCTGTCTGTCCTTCTCAACGCAGTAGCAGGCATCGTAGAACTCGGTGAACGTCGTGGTCAACTCGTACAGGTACTCACACAGCGTGTGCATGAGCAAGTCGTTCAGGATGCGCGAGACGATCTCAGGAAAACGCGACAGGCACTTTGCTAGCTTCCACTCCTTGGCGTGGGTCACGTCGATGGGTGTAGAGGCTGCCGCTTGGAGCACCGCTGCATCGTCAACTTTGGCCAAGCGAGCGATGGACCTGAAAGACAATTTTGGCACATTTGAATGGCAATTACATTTTCATAATGATACATGTATGTTGACATTTGACAAAGATTGGCTCAACTAGCTACTCCTGTGCATATTGCAAACGGAAGACTTTCCAATACAGATTCAACACTCATTTCAAATTTAATGAATTAAAATAAATCTTTAAAGGTTTACTAATGTGAAAATTAAATTAGTTTAATTCAATGTTGCCTTTTTCCAACCACGCAAAGACTGCTTTTTTAACACATTCCATATTGAACTATCCCAGCAATTATAAAAAACATGTTGAGGTTACAAATATTGCAAAATAAAATAATTAAAATTGTAATCTCACTTGATTCTGGTGTATGCATAGAGAAGATACACAGCTGTGTTTCCTTTATCGTCCAGCATCTAAGGAAATGAAATCACGGTTCCATTTTAATCAACTTTGATCACACAAGGTTCCCAAGCTCTTTGCTAACGGCAAGACCTTATATTATCAATTCCAAATTGCTGCTATCGGTGGTTCTTTGTATGACCATAATTCATGTTTGTCTATCCAGATAATGAAATCCCAGTTCAAATTAAAACTCAAAAGTGATGCATTTGCATCTCAGACTACTGCAGGGGGATTTCAAAGGATGCAAAATGAAGTTGTGAAAAAAAAAAAATTCTGTTTAATTCAATATTTCAGTGCGCAACAAAATGCCTCTGTTTATGATTTTTGCAACATTTCTTCCAGCAGCTTGAAATTCACTAATTGAAAGGTATTATGTGGAGCTCAAAGTGAGTGTACACTGAGAAATTATTTTGAACTCGAAAGCAGTAAATAATTCTTCAGCTTAACAGACGGGCATACAGGCAAATTATTAAGTCAGGTCTTGCCGTCATAATGACAGATAACTATATTTGAAAGTTTCTAACTAAAGAAAATCCTCATGATAGTCATAGCTTACCTTGTCAAATGAGAAGACGTAGTCATTGACGCGATTGTGACATAGATCAGCATACTTGATACAACCATAGGCCACAGACCGTTGGGCAGCTGACAACTCCTCGGCTGTCAACACCTATCAGTTATACAAACAAATATATCAGTCAACAACAAAGAATATGAAATATCATGATTTCTTTTTAAAACCTCCTCTCCTGAAAGGGTATTGTAATGATCCAAGTAGCATAAAAACTTAATTTGATTTATGCAAATATACTTTAAAAAGATTTGGTTTACGGTTTACACACAAGTTAAAAACGTGACAGTATATCTTGAGTTGGAATGTTTTCAGAAATACTTTGACATTTTAATACCTATTTGTCCGAACACTCGGATGTCTACACTTCCAAAAATCAAAACACTTTTGAGACTGGGAAAAGGACTTTTTGAAAACACTGACAAATAAACAACCTTGTCTCTCTCTTTCTCCTTCAGTTTGTCCAACGATCGTCTCATTCCCTCATCCAATAGTTCGGCAAGCCGTACGGTGTCACCTGATCGGGTCTTGAACTTCTTCCTGTGAAAGGATTTAACAAGAACGATTAATCTAATGGAATTCACAGGTTGTGGAGAAAACAAAAGTCAAGGTTTTTAGGGTATTATAATTACTTCTAGGGGAGTGGGGCCTAGTGGTTAGGGTTTGTGACTCATGATCAGAGGGTCAGGGGTTCCAATCCAGCTGCTGGCCATACTTTGTGTCCTTCACCCCACTTGCCTCTCTCCACCCAGGAGTATTATGGTACCGGCATTAGCTGGGGAGTTACCTGCGATGGACTAGCATCCCATCCAGGGGGAGTAGAAATATTCTCAGTCATTTCATGAAACAGGAGATAAACGCTGGCCTGATGGGCCACATTGGCTCGTGACAGACTTTACTTTACTTTTTACTTTACAATAATTACTTCACTATCATCATTGAAAGCAAGGCCACGAGAAACGTTTTCCCGGCATAATTCCTGCACAATGCACACAGACTGTAAATCAATCAGTCTTGTTACAAATTGTAAAATTGAAACATAGGGCCAATTTCATAGACCTGCTTAAACAGAAGATATTTCTTATAAATATTCCTGTACTAAGAAAAACATTTATAAACAATTAAGGTGGCCTGAAGTTCGAATCTTGTTCCGAACATGAAGGGACTCGCAAGCATGCAGGGTTGGGAGGAGAAACGCAAAAGAGTATTAACCAGTTTGCGCCGGAGGCCGTGTATGCGCGCAAAAGTTTTGCGGTATTCAAAAGGGATGACAGATAAACGTGCAGGGAGTGAGGCCGGAAATATCTGTCAGTGACCTTCTCACAGCGAGCGAGGCCGGAAATATGAATGTGCTGCCCGAGGGTGATGGCTTCAACCCGCCTGGCTTGAGGTCGAGTGAAAAGTAATCCCGCGCCTCGTTCCATTCTTGTCAAAATAATCCCGGTGTGAACTGGTTAAATATGGGAAAGAACAATGTGGGTGAAGATCAAAGGAAAAGGAATAGAGGAACAAACAAAAGATGGTTAAGCAAAACTCAGTTGGGAACCCATCACAAAGATATTCTGGTTGGTGCTCTTAAACTAAGCCATTTTGTTCTGCTAAGCACATTTCTTCAGTTGAACTACTCCACGAAATCAGCCCCTGCTCTAATTCTTACTTGTCTTCTCCTAAGACGACTCCAAACTTGATATGTTCCACCCGCACTCTAGCTGGATCGTACCATCCTACTAGACGGCCGCCTGCATAGATATTCTCTAGATGCACACTCTGTGAACAAGGGAAAATTAAACTAAAGTTGGAGTAATACTTAGTGAACCTCTGTGGTGAATTTGTAGAAGCTTATGAGCTGAATTACAGGAATGCTGCCATTGGGCGTACTATTTCTGTTTTCTCTGCAATACGTCATGGGAAAAGTCAACAATTTGAAAACATTGTAAAATGGATTAATGTATCACTTTGCAACAGGGAATCAGCAATTTTTACTTTCTAAGGATGCTGATGATTGCAACTGGAACATTTTTTGGTGAATAAGGATTGTCAAGATATTCGCGGCTTTGAAATACATTTGTGTCGTAATGCACCTAATCAGTTAAAGGGTGCATGATGACTTGCATAACAATATACGAAGGAGGTCAACTATTTAAAGTTGCAAAGTGTACTCCGAAAACTGTCACCAAACATAGACTATTTCAGCGACCTAAATAAGAAGCGATCACTGAGATGGAACAAACGCTAGCGAGATGCTCCTTTTATCAAATTTTTTTTTACATGCGTTAGCAACAGAATCCAATAATTGTGCATACATTTTCTGTTTTCTCAAAATGTATTGCACAGTATCCACTGAGCTGAAACCTCAACAAGTTAGTTGTTATGCCCTTTCTTAAGATTTTGAGCAATATTGTTGCTTTAAATGAAAAAAGAAATGCACAAAAGCAAATGCTCCCATGTACCTTGAAGACAGCATCTGACTTGTGCGCGAGGTGGTTCAACCTGGGAATGACTTCTCATTTTTTTCCAAAAATTAATCACTTGGTTGTTAAACATCATTCAGTGCTTTCCACTATTCTTACCTGTCCGGCATCAACAACATAGATTATCCAGTCAGCCTTGTCCACAAAGACTCGATACCTGATGCAGGCCATGTCTGATGTATCGTACGTGAACCCTCCGTCTGATTTGACAATTGTCAAAGGCACCTTACTGCTGTCTGTGAACATTATCTTGCGCCCCTCGTCCAGTTCCAAAAAGCCTGTTGGGCAAGCAAACAGCAGTCAACGAAAAATGTCTTGGATAGCAAAAACTCATTTATAAAACTGCTTTCACAATAGCACAAGAAAGGTTGTTTCATACCAACTGATGTATAATTTGGGAGTAGTTTGCAGATACTGAGTCTAAAAGTAAAAGGTTCTGAAAACCAGAGATGTTTATTGAATGTTTTGGACGGAGTGTGTGCTCTTGACTGTTTTCGTTCCTCCTGATGCAGTGAGGGCAGACCCCTTGACCCCTGCCCCAAAACTGGGGTTCGACTTTAGCGGTAGCCCCTAGCCAAATGCTAGTCAAATCAGCGGTGGGCTAGTCAAACTATTCCTTAAGAAGCCCATTTGGCGTGTTAAAATTATTGGGCTACAGCAAAGATGAACGGACAGGAAGAACTTAATCATTAAATTCAGAAAGCAAACCTGTATCAATTTGAGTCAAATTTTATTAACTGTTTAGGGTTAAATTATTAGATCTGTTTATTACAAACAGTGACACGATTGCCTCAGGAAACACGATTTACATGTATGCAAATTGTTGTTTGTGAGACATGCGGGCTAGTGAAAATGCCCGCGGGCTAGTTAAGAGTCTATTTCAGTAGACTGGCCGGCTAGTGAAAAAAGAAAATAAGGTTGAACCCTGCCCAAAACTCCAGCCACCTGATTAAGGTCAGAGCATTTTAATATTAGGTTTTGCCCTTTATGGACGTACGTTATAAGCATTGAGTACAGCTTGCGAGAAAACAAATCAAAAGTTTGCTCGATGGGACAGGAACCCACACCCACTAAGTCCTGCTAATACTAGTGCTTTCTAGTCATGGTTACCAGTGCAATAATACACATACAACAAAATTCAAAAAGGCATTTGTGCGTTGTGGCTAACCTCTGCTTTCCAGGTCCTGGACTGTCTCCACCATCAAGTCTTGGTAGAAGGATTCCCCGCGAGGGATCAGATCCTTAATGTCCAGACGCTCATAGATGTCCTCAAATGCTGAAGTCAAGATTAACAACAATGTATAATTCAGTAAAATCAAGTAAAAACAACATGACTAGAAGAGATGCCTTAAGCTGAAACAGAAGGGATTCATCATCAATCTCAATTTTATAACACATATTCTCCATCACAAATAAAGGAGAAAGTGAGGTATTCAATTGGAATCTCATTTTCTGACAGAAAAAAATACTGATTTGGAGGAAGAGAAATTACTGCTCTTACATTATTGTAGTCATGTATGGGGTTTTGAAAGTATTAATAATTATAATTAAATAACAATCATCCTTACTCGCAGCTGAAAAGCTGAATTAGGAAGGATGCTGCTACAATGACTCATATAAGACCACAGAGCACTAGAAATCAAAAGTGTTTGATTTTTCGGGAGGAAACCGGAGGGCCCGGAAAAAAACCCTCGTGGCACAGAGAACCAACACACAACTCCCATATAGTCCTAGCCGGGAACGAACCAGGGCCACAGTGGTTAGAGGCGAGTGCTTTACCCACTAGCCACCCATTAGTAGCAGCCTAACTATACCTCGGTATGAGATGTCACAGATTAACTGCCATGCTTTGTGGATATCAGGTTCCTTGGCTTGCAACTGGACAACCAACGAGTAAGCACGCTTCTTGAACTCGGCGTCCTCATCAAAGCGAACTTTTGATTCCTACAACCCATAACAAAAAATACACAGAGTCTGAATAAAATGAGACATCTGAGTTACTGCTGCCTGGTGAGTAATTCCATGAAATGATCTCGAGATCAAATCACAACTGTGGAGTTCTATCACATGAGTGTTCGGAATTATTAAAAGTCATCTAATGTCCGTCACAAGTCATCACATGTCCTTCAGTCCCAAGTCAAGTCACTAGCTATTCAAATGAACTGTGACAAAAGTGTTCCTTTGCTAATGCTCATCCCTTGAACCTTATTACTTGACGTGAGAAAAGACTGGTTATTTATTTTCCAGTGGACTTGTGATGGACTCACGATGGACTCGGCTACAACATTAAGTGACAAAGAGAAAGATACGATAGACACTTGGAAAGCCACTGCTGATGTGCATCTGTCAACCACGTGAAGACATCACAGGTTTGCAGTTACACACATAAAAAAGTTACACAGTGCATAATTGATGCAATCTGCACGTCAACCATGTAGCACAAGTATGAGTGGTCACATGGCACTATCTACTGTTCCTCCAAGGACTGCACAGTTATTAGGTTCGTTCAAGAAGCCTAGTGATTTGAACAAGGCATTCGACTATGGCTACAATGTGAATAGGCTCTAAAGGCTGCTTCAGAATTACATGTCACAGGCTATGGCTAGTTTGCCTTTATGGCAAGTGGCTACATCCGCTTCCATAGGAGCATATGTAATGGCGAGCCTAAGTAATTGGGATTAGTCCTGTTAAGATTGACGTACCTTGTAGAAGGCCTGTAAGTCTGAGATTGGTGGGGATTCCGTCAGGTAGTTAGGGAAGCGATCCTGCAGGTGAGCAATGAGCATACCAAACTGAGTCCCCCAGTCACCAAGATGACAGACCTTCTGAACATCATGACCTGACAGGAAATCAATGACAAATTCACTCATTCAATTATTGACAAGTAATGGCTGGATATTGTGTTGCATCTCAATCATGACCTTTGTTCACAGAGTTGTACAATCGAGTCAATCACAAGTCAGTGGAAAGTCACTTCACAAGTCAGGTCAGAAGTAACAAGAGATGAACACTGACAAAGACATGACTTTGTCAGTGTTCATTTAAATAGCTTGTGAGTTGACTAAGGACTGGATGACTTGTGATGATTTGTGGTGACTTGTGGTGATTTGTGGTGACTTGTGATTGACTTGTGATTGACTTGCAATTTGACATGTGATGGACTTGTGATTTGACTTGTGATTTGACTTGTGATTTGACTTGTGATTGACCTGTGATTTGACTTATGATGTGACTCGTGATTTGAGTTGTAATTTGACTTGTGATTTGAATTGTGATTGACTTGTGAATGACTTGTGATTTGACTTGTGATGAACTTTTGATTGACTAGTGATTGACTTGTGATTGACTTGTGATTGGCTTGTGATTTGACTTGTAATTGACTTACGATTGACTTGTGATGGACATGACTAAAACTCTGATCGTTTTACCACATGTTCTCAGTCATCTACACCATAAACCGAAAGGTCATCTACAGGCCAAAAGTCTACAGAATAAAATTGTAAAGTTTTCCCCCAACAATCTCACAAAAATCACATTGTCAGGAACCAAAAGTTGTGTTTTGAACTCCGTATTAAAATCCAAACATATTTACAAAGATTAAACAAAAACCCAGACAGATTGTAATGTAGTTTTTCCCATTACGTAACCCTCAAACACCTATACACGTTTTACCTGCAAATTGTAAGAGTCTGGTGATGCTTTCACCGATGATGGTGGACCGCAGATGACCCACGTGCATCTCCTTCGCAATGTTAGGCGAGGACATATCGATGACCACCTTCTGTTTGCGGTCAATCTTGGGCGGCCGGACCCCCTTGGTCAAGATGTCGCTGATGACCGCGGAGATGAAGGGACGCTGGATGTGGACGTTGATGAAACCTGGGCCAGCTATCTCAACCTGCATGTGGACGAAAAAGTATGGAGTACGTTGAAAAAGGAGAGTTGCAGTGTAGTCACAATCATTAACAAGTCGTTCTCCAGTCCACTAGCACTCTATTCAAATTATCAGTCAGAAAGGCATTTCTTGTCATGGTTGATCCTCTGTTTCTTGCTTTTGTGACCTCACGTCTGATTTGACATCTGAAGGACTTGTGATTTGACTTGTTCTATACTTGTCATTAATTTGTGACAGACTCGTGACAACAGATTCATTAAAAGCTTGGACAAATGCTTTCTACTCCAATCTGTTTTGTACTAAGTACTAACACAAAAAGAGCGAAGGGACTCTGTAGTAAGAACACATACCTTCTCTATGATGTTGTTTGATGGCATGTTCTTGACAATGGCTTGGGCAATTTCATTAGGTGAGATCTTCCTTCCAACTGCTCGGAGTTGCTGGTGGAGAACAAAACCATGTCAGTCGCACTTTTAAATGTTTAAATATTTGTCTTTTACAATAACAAATGATTCATTACTAACAGATAAGAATGAAATATAACTAAAGCAGAAAGACTGTGCTATGCTCAAAATGTGTTTACAAATGCACATTCCTACAGATGTCAACGATCGCTTCTCTACTTTAGCAATTTCTGCCAGTAAAGCTGTCATTCATTTTACCCAGGGCTTACTGCTTATGTTTACACAGACATTGCCATAAGCAGAACACCAGGAGTTGTAGCCTGAAATTATCAATGGGGGAGCAACACTCAACTCCATACAGTTTTTAGGTATATATGTATGGGTGATAAGCAATTGGGAATGATTTGCATTTCAGCACTTTCATTTCATTTGAGTGCAGGACAAATTAATACAACTTCTACTCCTAGTAAGATTACTACAACTACTGGATGTATACTTAAGTGTTAGTATTTCACCTGTGCAATAGCCATAGCGCTGTTGCACTGGTAGTCACCAAAGCGGTCGTTCTTGCTGGCCTCCACAGCCACGGTTGGATTGGCCAGATCCGGGAAGGCCGACATGATGGCGTAGGCAAAGATGCTCTGTAGCTGCTGGCTGATGTCAGCCATCACCGTGTCGGTTCCGGTGATCGTAGCGGATTGCTTCTCCTCCTCCTCAATACTCTGTGAAGAAACATCCAAAAATGGGCTACGTTTGAGGGTGAAATGTAGTATTCTGATGCCACTTTTTTTCAACGAAATATAACCTCAATGAAGATCAGTCATTGGAAGTAGGTGTACATGTATGTTGAAAAAACATTATTTTTGGGCCGAGAAAAAATGCCATATTTAGTTAGGAAAAAATTACTCCCTGAAGAAAATGTTCATATTGACGCAAAATTCCATCTTATGACTTGTATGATGTATCTCATGATCTGATGATCAAAGACATTGACAACTTCAGAGAAGCAAACACAGAGTTAGAAAGATAAGTTGGTAGAGCATTTGAACATTGTTCATGAGGTCCAAGGTTCAATTCCTGTTTGAGTCAATCACTTTGCTCCTCATTGTATTCAAGTTTGAATTGCTCGTTTCACTCCTTCAGTCCTTACCCTCAGTAGGTGTGCCAGACGATACTTGAGCTTCTGGTTCTCAGTCCTGAGTTTGTCCAGCTCTGGTGATGAGGAATCATTGCCGTCGGTTATCTCTCCATTCTGAAGTTGGAGAATTTCTTGTTTCAACTGTGCAATCTCTGCTTCCTGCAAAAAAATTGTATTGTTGGTCTGAATTTGAATTTCACATGCGATGGGAAACATAATCTTAATAAGTTTATATAAGATTTGAGGCTTTGCATGGTGGGGTATCGGTATCGTTTCGGTTTGCGGTAACACCATGTGGTAATAACTACTGCTTAGAAGATATTAGTTCTGAAAAGAACTTGTCCTGCTTATTATCAACTTTGCTAAGTAGTTTTTTTTGTTCTGATAAGAACAGTCCTGCTGTACGTTCTAAACGAACTTGTCTTTGGTCTCAACTTTTCGACTAGCCTGCTCTAGTCATCGTCAGTCATAATAAGGTTGCTTGTTTACAATTGATTAATTTCATTAAAATACCAATATCTTTAAAGGCAAGCAGGAAAAAAAGTCACAGGTTTTTTACTGGTACTGTGTAAACATTGTCCCTACATGTACACATACGAAGTAAAATATATTCCCTTCATTACAGTTTTAGCTAAAAGTTTAAACAAATGAGTTGCCCTTCTCACAAAAAGAAGACTCTGCAAATAACAGTGCAAGTCTCATGCAATTTGATGTCATGGCCGAGGATGCAAGAGCATATATTTCAGACAAACCTTTTTAAAATAAAAACTGTATTGCATTGATGAGTACTCCTGACTTCTGAGTGAGCTTGAAAATTATTGAATTTATAAAAAAACACTAACCGACAAAAGTAAAAGTTTGTTTTGTTTGTCTTTCTTGTCTTGCTCTTACGTTTGTTTTGTTTTGCTCTCTCTTTTTAGCTTTATGTGATTTTTTTTTGGTCATGTTTTTAGTTTAGTTTTGTTGCAGTTTGTTTTTCTTCTTTGTGTTATTTTGTTTGTTGTTTTGTTGTTGTGTGTTTGTCTCAAGTATGCGTGCATTGTGTGTGTCTTTTTTTTATCCATTACTTTTAAGCATTTTATATTCAATGAAATTGTCTCGCAATTCACAGTGCTCGATACATCTCTATATACATTTATATTTTGTTTTTTAGTTTGTTTTTATAATAATAATATCAATATATATTTTTTTATAATGATTCTTTTTGAACATATTTGGTTTTTTTAAATATATTTTTAACCCAGTCCTGTAATTGGCATTTTTTCCTGCTGTTGGATGTGGATCAATAAATAAATACATCAACAAAGATGATGACCAAAAACTCTTTAGGCCCTATTTAACTTCTCAAGCCTGAAAATCCGATGAGTATATCAAGAGCAAGAGCAGCAGTTAATACTATTGATCTGAAATACCGTTTCCATATGTGTCACAATCCGCAAACAGATGTAGGCCAAGGTCATTCTTATATTGCAAACTATGCAGTTTTAAAATCGACAAAATGACAAATATAAACACACACAACACAACACAAGACACACACACACACGATCGAATCGACCAGGAAATACTTTTACCTGTTGGACAGCACGTTCAGTGTACTTGGTAACAATATCCGACATTTTTATGACTGTTATTTCACCTCACAGATCCCAATGAAATAGCGATGGACACGACAAACACGACGAATCCAGCTAAAACATGTAAAATCTGACACGTTCCGTTCCTCCTCCAGCTCCAACCAGATGATGCAAGTTGTGCACTCTGTGCGAAACACATGTCGCGTGACCTTTGACCCGTACTTGTTCAACACGCGTTAAACGAATACACCGAATACAATTACTTCGATACAAAGATCGGAATCGAATACTATCGTCTTGTGTCATTTCTCGATGTGTGACAAAATAATCAGTGTTATTAATTTTCTTGAGAGTAATCATTGGATATTATAAATGACCAGTACTACTTACCTTCTTTTCTTGACGTGAACGTTGGCCAGAACATCATTTGAAACACGATTCGACTCAGCCAACACGTTCGAGATCCACAGAAGATGCTACAAAAGTTTTGACTTTACGCAGGTTCACCTCATTTACATTGTTTAATGCCGACCACCAAGTTTATGTCAACTTTTGTGACGTTTTATTCAAGGAATAAGTCTAAAAAATGCTACGAAGTTTAACACAACGTATCTTTCAAAATAATTTTCTTCCTGAGAAAATTAATAGGGCCCACAACTACGGAATCATTGAATGAAATTCCCGTAATGGTTCTATGGGGACTGAAGTATCGTGAGAAAATAGAAAGGGCACATAAAATGCGTCCTAAATAAAAAAAAAATCATCATCAGTTTCTCAACTCTATGTGTATCATAATTAGTGACCCTTTTAATAGATTTAGGAAGAATTGCTAGGAAACGTGTAACCCGTTACAAGTGGTCCACGTTGGATATGTACAGCGCCCTCGCTCGGTGCGGTAATAGTGTAAAGGCCGATTTTTTTTCTCTCACAAGACTGATTAAGTAATAGACCATTATCGTGTTACGGCCATCTTGATTTTTCCCATTCAGATCAACGTCACCCAAAGCGAGGCTGAAAGGAAAAATAGTCTGGCTCCCCTTTCGCACCAAAAACATCATTCAGTACTGTTATTGGATACGGGGAACATGACTGAAATGATGACAGCATGATAAAGGTTTATATATCATGCCGCCACCATTTCAGTCATGTTCTTTGTGTCCGATAACAGTACTGAATGATAATGTTTTTGTGCAAAAAGGAACCAGCTTATTTTTCCTTCCAACCTCGCTTTGGTTACGTTGACATGATTTGAATGGGGAAAATCCAAATGGCCGTAACACGATAATGGTCTATAGACGCATTTAAAAAAGGTACCGAAACCGAGGGCCTCAGTGCTCTTATTTTGTGGTCCCAAATGTCCTGCAGTGGCTCAGCTGCTTTGAGCATCGCCTTGGATGCTCATAAAACTCGTCGATAAAAGACCGGCTATCAGTAGCTCGCGTAGGTCGGGGGGGGGGGGGGTTGAACCCCCTCCCGTTCAGCCACTGACTAATGTTATGATACTAATAAAAATGGGCCCAAAATAACACATTGAATGATAAACTTCCATACTTTATTATCAAAATTGCATGCCTTAGAATGCAGGAGAAAGCATCGTGGATTTCAGAGTCGGGAATATCCGACTCCATGAAATATGGACTCATTGGTAGTATTGCGCATGCGTAAGTACGATAAATTGTTATTTTTAGGATCATATATGGGAGAGTGACCTGTCACGTGTGAGGGATTAACCAATAATAGGGAAAGGAGTCCGATTTTCATAGGAGTTGGATTTTTATATTTATGACACCTGCACGCCTTCACTCAACACCCCCCCCCCACCGCTTCATATCAACCCCCTTCCCCGTTTCCTGAAAGCTAGATCCGCCCCTGCCCATTTCTTAATTAGAGGCTATTAGAACAAAAGACAAACGTAACAATGAAAACCTGGAGGCAATTCAGTTGTTAATCAATCTTTTCTTTTATTAGAATGTGAATTCCAGGAACCGGGAATCGGGAACTACCCACTTGTTATAATATCATTCATAATGACAAACTTCAAACAAATAAAATAAAGTGATACTTGATTTTAATAAGACCAGCTCATGAAAACAAAATCACTTATTATATATCAGAATAAAATCCATTACCACCTTGAACGTAAACTTAATGTTATGCGTGTACGAATTTGCATCTTTGCGTTCTTCCAGCGCAGAGTACAAACGTTTGTGTGTGTAATTCCCACACCATTAGTTTTTATCCAACGCCTGAACAAATCCCCGTCAGCTGATTGGTGGGTCGTTGATCACATGTCATTGAATTACTCGCCCCAACCCAGTGAACCCACGGCCCAGCCGCACCGCAAAAATATAAGTTCTCGGCCTATTCAACGGTAAATAGAAGTTCCATTGCACGGTCACACTATGGATGGCTCTGCCCTGACCAATCAGATGACGAGGATTTATTCAGACGCTATGAATGTTTCACATTCGTGCAATGGAAAGAATAATCTCATTTGGTGATGGAAGGTTCAATGCACTCGGCTTCGCCTCGTGGAATTATTCTTGCCATTGCACCCATAAACATTCATTATTTTGTATATCCAGGTAAAGAAATTGACCTTGGAGACCTTATAATACCTACGACGTCTGCATCAATTTCTCTTATTACAATAAACGTGGACTGTGAGAATAGTTTATTAGATGTACAACGTTGATTATAGATTTGTGATTAATAGGCCCTACCTCTATAATAAATTTGTACATTGCTGATAATACTGAATATTCTAATACAGACCGAATTAAAATTGAGAGAAAGTACAAGTTCTAAGTATGGAATGACTGAAACATGATAAACATTTATTGCACGACATTTCGCCTAATTGTAAATCTTTGTACAAGGTAAGTGATTGTGATCACTCGGGGAAGAGCATGTACATTTCACACACTTATTATTGAAAATAAATCGTAAAAGCTCTTGTTCGCTAAACCAATTAAACTTTGTCAGTGGCATGTGACAAGAAAGAGTAAAATTTAACAACGTGGAAAACGTTATTGAGCGGGTTCGCGGGGGAATCTACCACATTCCGTTGCTGAGCTTTGTACAATGAATCAAAAGCCAAGAAGCTAACGAATTCTGATTTGTGAAAGATAACCTCTAGGCATAGCTTTGAACTAAGCACAGTTTCTTCTTACTCATTATCTACAATGCAAGAAACATGCAGATAGAATTGTACATCTTTTCTTATTTATCTTCACCACATGGAGATGATTGAACTCATGATTATTTACTCATGAATTTAAAAGCGAAAAAAAAAGGGTCTCATGAATAAAAGCGAAAAAAGAAAGGCCTAGCTATGCCATGGAACGTCCACTATACTTGCATTACTTGAAGTCCTTATGTAAAAGATCCAACAATTAAAGGGTAGTTTCAGTGCTAGTACGCCGAATAAAGTCTCATTTTACCTTCAAACAGGCCAAAGTAATTCGCAAGAAAATCGAAACTCTCAGGCCTTATCATAAAGTGAGTAAATATGATCATCTTACAAAGTACATCCATTCCACGACCACTCTGATTACACAAAGCCAAGTTTCAAGTAAAAGAATACCCAGACCCATTGATTATACATCATGCGTCTCTTCGATCACTTCCTAAATACCAAAAGAAATTGGTTACTTTTTTTCATAATAAAGTAGTGTTGTGTGATCGCCAATACACGCACGAAAATAATTCGATAAGAAACATTTTTCATGACATTTAAAAGAAAAGCACCTTAATAATTTCGTAATAAAATGTACTCTGAATACAAATCGACAAAAGCGAAGAAAGGTTAATGTATATATGCTATAAAGGAAACTATTTGTTATAATTTTTGCAATTTTTGGAATAAGCCTTCCATTACATATTAACCGTGTTTTTTATGTACATTTTAACTCTGTGATCTGATTTTTCAAAAAAAAAAAAATCTTTGGGCGTTGACTCAGAAGGAGAAGAATTTGATGCAGTGGTTGGTGGCATCTGCTACGGCGACTTTGCAGTCTCCTGCCATGGCAACACTCTCCGGATGTCGAAGGTCATCAATGGGGTCATCAATCCGCCTGAGAAACCGACCATTGATATCAAACATGAGCAAGCAGTGGTTACCAACGTCAGCTACCAGGATGTTACCCTCGCAGTCCACCGCCAGGCCACTGGGTGACCGAAACTCTCCGTCCATTTTACCGCGGACGCCGAATGCCCGTTCCAATCGACCGGACATCTCAAAGACGTGGACGGTGTTGTTGGACGAGTCTGTAACTACCAGATCATCGTTCTTAGTGACGGCAATGTGCTTGGGGTGACGGAAGGCGTTTTCTGTGGATCCGTAGCGACCTAATAGTCTCAGCGGGGTGCCGTAGCGATCGTAAGACCTGACGACCCTGGCGTAGACGTCTACCACGTGGATCTGGCCGTCGCTTGTGACTGCAGCCCCGCCCGGCATGCCCAGGTCGTGCTTACCGACCTGACGGAGCAGCCTGCCTTGTAGATCACACACCAAGACCTGTTTGTTGTTGATGTCGGAGATGACCAGCCTCTCGCTGCCGTCCATGCTCAGGTGCCGCGTGATGCCCACGAAGGTCGGCGTGAACTTCTTGCTGAGGTTCTTCACCACAAGCTTGCGGAGGAACTTGCCGTCCATGTCGAAGACCTGGATCCGGTTCTTGCAGTCCGCGACAAAGACCTGCTCCGTGTCGCCGCTGACGGCAACCCCGAGGGGCTTATAGAGCTGTCCCTCCGCGTTCCCCTTGACCCCAAACTGGTGGACGAGTCCGACCAGGACCGAAGATATCGACTCGTTGGTCTCAAACTTCCTGTCCAGGAACTCCATTAATGACACCACCAGCATGCTGTCCGGTAGAGTTTGGATACCGGCCTGTGGCACCGGTACCGAATCTCTGCAGATGGGACATTGGAGGTTCTTGGCCCGGATGGGGCGAGCATTGAACCACTTGAAGAGACATCGGGTGCAGAATGTATGCTGACAGGGAAGCTGTTTGGGTTTCAAAAAGCGCCCCAAGCACAAGGGACAGGTCAGGAAGACGTCTCGAAGCTCTGTTGATAGCTGCACAGCGCTGTAGGAAGTCATGGTTGTCTACGTTCTCTAAAAAGGAGGAAACAATAAGAGATACCAAAAAAATTTAGTTAGAATCAACCAGTCATAACGTAAAATATCCCAACCTCTTCAGTACAGTCTAAAAACAGATTGGTTAGCATCATCGGTTGTATTAACCAACTATTGGTTAATATGTGTCCAACCAATCGATTGGTTGGACAAATATTAACCAATTGTTGGTTATTTCAACCATTGGTTATGTTAACCAATGTTGTTTTTAAACAAACATGGCCAGTAATGACAGGAACATGTCTCCTGTTCATGTACTGGCACTGAAATGCGAATCAGACGCCTCTTCATTAAATAATGTCTGTTTGCATTTGACTCACTGTTGAAACAAATTAACAATTCCGTGTCAGATACGTCATGAACGTGTTCCTCACAATGCATCATGTCTCCCTCAATAAATTAAGTCGACACGTTTAAATCATGCGCCAGTGTTTCCATGTTGTTTCGAATGTCGCCGAGACAAATCATTTTCCAATCCGGTGCACTTTTTCCGCGGATCGATTCGAAATCTTATACTCGGCGGATAATAGGCGCACTTGGCTTGATCCTCCTGTTCATTAGCCGTATCCATCTCCTCCCGGGGCTTGTGAGCACATCCAGGGACAGACCAGGTGTTTAACTCGTCCGGTAATCAGATCTACGACACGACTAGCGTTTCGTCCCTTTGGGGCGAATCTCGATCAGGTCTTGGCCCGGATTGTGATGTGCATTGCGCAGCCATTTCTATCTACGGCGATCTCTCTCTCTCTCTTAGGAATGTAGTTAAGGATGACGACTGCGCATGGCCTACATTTGTTGTGGGCATTCTAAGTGTAAGTGTATGCTCATTACGAAGAAGTTGGCCTGGATCGGAATAAACGAGTTGGTGTGCAGACATCCTTCATCCATCGGTATTATCCATTATCATGATTTCGCCAACAACCTGACACAAACACTCACACAAATGGGCCAAGATTCCGATGTTTTGTCGTTTCCCTTCATCTCCCCGACTATAAATTATTTAAGGTTTATATATCATTTAAGGTTTTGTAACTATTCCTTTCCAGCCTTATTTACTTTTCAGTTGCGAAAAAAAATCCCCGTCTTCACCACTTAAACTCACAATATATACCATGGTCTATGCATCTCCTTCGATCTGCCGGTTCGTGTATAGATTCGAGTCGACGTTTGGATAAAGCTTGCGTGGGCATGTGACTAAGCATACATTGAGTGCAATCAACGAGACCTTTTTTAACTGATCAACCAGACGGTAGGCCTTGATGCTGCCAATTAAGCCCGAGCACAGTACTTTTTGAGCAAATACATTTAGGGCCAAAGAGGGGAGATTCCGTTTTAGAATGAAGTAAATCAATTTGACCTATCCACTAATCCAGCCATGATATAGCTGTAACCTGATTCCATGAAAGATGAGCTCCGTACCAAGTCAAGAGTCGTCGTCAGTGATTCAGAGCGCTTTCCTGTGTTTTCCTTGTCTTAGATTTCGTCCGAGTGGGGGATTCGGGCTGGCCAAAGAATAATGAACAGTAAATTCACAGCAGGAATAGACTAAGTCAAAACGGCAAGGTGATTTTCGTCCTTACCCGTCTCATTCTGTCTCTTCTTAATGTCTTCAAAAACAAAATGTTGTAACGGAACATGGATGACTACCAGCATCTAAACATTGTGCAGGTAAACAGGCTCTAGTGATATAAGAGAGAGCCGGCCGCTCACCTGTATTAAAGTAACAACCAGCCTGTAGCCGGAATCAAAGTAAGGACCAGACTTTTGTTGATATCAAAGTAAGAATCATGAGCTTGTAACCCGTTAAAGTTAAGAACATATATACCTGTAGCCGGTATCGTTGAAGTAAGAACCGGCCTTAATTAGCCAGTATCAAAGATAGAACAGGCTTTCGCTGCATGGTATTTAAGTAAAAACCGGCCACAGGCCTTAAACCGATATCAAAGCAAGAACCGACCTGTAGCCAGTATCAAAGTAAGAACCACCACGTAGCCATTATCAAAGTAAGAACTACCATGTAGCCATTATCAAAGTAAGAACTACCATGTAGCCATTATCAAAGTAAAACCGACCATGTAGCCAGTATCAAAGTAAGAACCACCACGTAGCCATTATCAAAGTAAGAACCACCACGTAGCCATTATCAAAATAAGAACTACCATGTAGCCATTATCAAAGTAAAACCGACCATGTAGCCAGTATCAAAATAAGAACCACCATGTATAGCCAGTATGAAAGTAAAACCCATATGCAGTTAGTATCAAAGTAATATATAAAGAACCACCATATAGCCTAGCCAGTATCAATGTAAGAACCATGTGCACCATGTAGCCAGTATCAAAGTAACAACCACCACGAAGCCAGTATCAAAGTAAGAACCGTCATTAAGCCCGTATCCAAGTAGGAACCAGCCTGTAGCCAGGATCCAATGGAACCAGCCTGTAGCCGGTATCAAGTAAGAACCACCGTCACCATGTAGCCAGGATCCAAGTAGGAACCAGCCTGTAGCCAGGATCTAAGTAGGAGCCTGCCTGTAGCCGATATCAAAGTAAGAACCACCATGTAGCCAGTATGCAAGTAGGAACCACCATGTAGCCAGTATCACAAGTAGGAACCAGCCTGTAGCCAGGATCCAATGGAACCAGCCTGTAGCCGATATCAAAGTAAGAACCGACCTAAAACCACTTTCAAAGTAAGAACCAACTTGCAGCCGGTAAGTTAGTACCAACCTACTACTGCAGCCGTTATCGAAGTAAAAACCTGCCCGTAGCCGGTATTTAGGTGAGAACCAACTTGTTGTCGGTATCAAAGTTTGAACCAGCCCGTAGCCGATGTCAAAGTAAGAACCAGCACGTATACAGCCATTATCAAAGTAAGAACCACCATGTATAGCCAGTATCAAAGCCAGTATCCAAGTTACAAGAACTCCAAAGTTGGTAAAGTTAAATTGTAGGCATTTCACGTTACTGGGTCAAAACACATTTCCGACTTTTTTTCACCAAGTTCTGGCAGAGCAGGCAGGTGGCGGTAAAAGGAAGGGAATTAGGTTGAAGCAGCTAATTTTCTGTGCATCAATGCATCTCTCCTAAATCGTTCATTGAACCTGCAATAAGGCTGCGCCTCTTTATAGCATCCTGCCTCTGCGCTTTTCTGTGTAAATGAATTGAATGAGAGTTTTCCTCTTTTTTGTATTGGTAAGAAGGAGCTCCAGGCAAGTATCCCATGGACTTCCATCCTGGCAATAATTGAAATTGATCGCAGTATTGAGATGCAGCCTTGTGTTACTTATTCCCTTCACGAATGAAGCCATGCAAAAGAAAGAATAAGAAACAATCCATTTTCACCGGCAGGAGCACATGAAAGAAAATTTAACACCCCGGAGGATCTTTCCAAAAATTTCAAAGCCAAAAAAAAGGAAAGAAAATCTAATTAATCCAACTCTAAAATCAAAGGTATGATTTCAATCAGCTAAGAACAAGTTTCAACACGAGCGAATGTGAGCCGTACATTGCCGCAAACTATACTAGTTCCGTTCCACGCACTAAAATTAAAAAGAGAGAAAAATGTGCCAATAGGGATACACCCTGCTGACAAAATACCATAAACAAAGTAAACCCGAGGAAAAGGGATCCCAAGCACAAAATCAATAACAGTTTCTCATATACCGAGTGTAGCCTCTACTCTTCACTGGGTTTTCGGTCGGCAAAACGTGCAGCACCTACAGCGATTTGGTTATTGAGAATGCGTTATTAACCGAACTTACGGGTCAACTCGCGCCCCAGGGTCCACAATGAACTGCGGCCGGCTCGACATTTTCGTAAATAGCAAGAGCTGGTATGGGTCTATATAATAAACGAGATTTTGGAGATTGGCGGATTGGCGAATCGGAGGAATTCGGTGCTGACAAACATCGGATTGTACTCTTGTATGTTTTTAAAGAATTATAGCAAAGAGCATTGAGACCCACTGATGAACTAGTCATTCGGGTGTAATTTCTTTTACCGCACATGGTACATTAGGGAGACATTCCCATTGACTTGTGCACCAAAAAAATCAAACTTTAATGACCCCTTACCACAACTTTACCTTATATCCTACCGCCACGAAACTTGGTAAATATGGGGTTTGCATCATGACGAATCGATTAAGCCTATTTGCGACGGTAAAATTGTACCTAGAAATAGGAGTTGGAACGTTAGAGAGACACTGAAATGTCTCATTAAGTGGCCTCGTCTCCCAAAGGTATAATTTTTGACGATAACGTGTCTCCCTAAGGGTGCCGGTACATTTTGTGATGATAACTGCAAATGTAAGTCTTGAAATAATTACGTTCATGCATATTATGGAGAAAAAAAGTGACGAATCTTGTCAAATTATTTGTCTCCAACAAGTTTGAAATATTTGAAGAATAGAACAACATTTTTATGCATCAATCGCAAACAACAAATCAATCGCTGTGTCTTTTTGTGGGTCAATCACGTTACGTCTGCAAAAAATTTCTGTCGTGCCTTTGCGTATGTACCTAAAGCAAACAATAACCAACAAAATCAAAAGGAATACAAATCCAACCCGCAATTCTCACATCTAACGTTAACGACACCGGACAAGTTTAAATCAAGTGCTGAGACTCCTCACTCGAAGTGCCGCGAGCAATCTTCACAAAACCGGAGAAAAAAATATATATTGCTTGAAAATGTACTCCCAAGTTAACTCCCCAATAACCTGGTATGCTCCCGCGTCTCAGTAGAAGTCAAGAGTACAAATTGTTTATCTGTTTATCACTCGGGTGCTTTGACGGCAGATCGAGGGGGTTAGATGGTAATGAAGATATTGGATCGCAGAGGGTAATCTTATAAATCAAATCAAAACTTCATCAGTCAAAAAAGCGGGGATAGGAAATCGAGTTAAGTGCGGATGAGGGGAGCGCCGCGGTGCGAAAATGTTAGCTCCGAGTAATTGCGCCGGCGTGGCTCAGCCAAAGAAAAACCTCGAGATGGCCGGTTAAGAAATTGAAGTGGAGAGTAATATTAGCGATGTCGCTGCCGATATCAAGATCTAATGGAATTGCATTCGCAGTTGGCATAAATATTTATCAGAGTGTAAACATGGCTGCTTCTGTCTATTGGCTGACGCAAATAAAGTATGATAAAGAGTAAAAGCTATAATTGTGTACATTTATGACGTGTTGATATATACATTGATGAAGCAAACTCTTTTTTTTTCTTTTTTTTTTCTTTTTTTTTTTTTATTTCAAAAAAGAGAAATCAACAAATAAATAATAAACATAAATGTACATATGTAGTTAAACGTCTGCTCTATATATAGGTACCAATGAATTACACACAAAAAAACATTACAACAAAACAGTTTACGACATGACATGAGCGCAGTTCCTGCTCAAAAATGATAGATAAGGCTGAACTCACTGTCTGCTTACCTATATTAATTAAAGTATTCAGAAACCGATAACTATTGTATGTTTCCCCGACTCCAAAAAGAATATTTTCCACGGACAGAGATCGATTTGCCATACTTAGATGCAGCAATCTTTTCGATTTCGTTCCAAAAAGGGGTTTTACCAACACGACCAAAAAAAGTGTTCAATGTAATCAATACCATCATGACAAAAATGTGCAATTTCTGAATCACTTCTTCTTCCTTTTGCCAATGAAGCAAACTCTGTGATATATCCAAAAAGGTGATGAAAGCACATGCATGTACCATTGTGTTGCAATGTTAGTCGGAATATTTGAGCGCCAGAAACTCACACGATAATAAAATCAGTGATTTTCCCTTCCGAACTAAAACCCGATGCAAGACCGAGCACTGCAATTTTGTTTCGCTTTTTAAGTGACTCAATCCAATTTATTTCACTCAATTATAGACGTCAGCCGGTTGTACTGGTGTTTTTCAGTATTAAATAAAATGACTAAATAATCACGCAATTCAATCATGATTAAACATCGACATAATAAGACGTGCACATGCTTATCACTATATGAGTTTTATTAACTTTAAATGAAACGTGCATCTACCATACGTCTTGATAAAGAACGACTGCTATGGCGTGCAATTTCGAACTGCTCACGCGGTTCCAAATTAGAAGGCCTTCATTCGAAGAATTTAGTCGAGTATATGAGTTTATAGAGAAACTTCAAGGTTTCAAGTACCTGTTTTATGTTTCCAATATTAAATATTTTCCATTTCACGGTCTGTTCAATCTAATAACTTGGCTTCTGAGGCCAAAATCCCAGCCGAGCCGAGTGCGAAATAAAATCGCTTGCGCGAATCATCACCGAGGACCCTGAAACGTTAAACCTGCTACAGTAAACTCTCCCCAAGATTGAGACCCGAGTCCGCGGGATAGAAATGGATAAGCCGCGCAGTACGGGGTAGCAAACAGCGATCGATGGTGGCTATTTCCTGGCCACCTCGTAATCGATAACCCCCGCTCACGGGTGACGGGACCCGGCCAAGCCCCGGTCGGACCGAGATGAAGGCCTGGTGAACTTGCGAGGGTTTTATCTGAAGCCGGGGTAGAGAATATGGATTCGCTCTGCTGGGGATGGATGGCCTCGTCTAATACCTTTAACAGGTTTGTCTTGCGTCCAGAGTTTTTGCCCGGCACCCCAAGACTGATCATTGGAACGATTTTTTTTGTTTTTCGTTGGTTGGTTACTTGGCTTCTTCCTTGAGCGATGAGATGTGCTTTCAGTTTAAGCTTCGTCTCTTTGAAGGAATAACAATGGATATTTGCTGGTGTCCATTAAAATAAAACTGATTTGCTGCTTCGCCCTAAGAGGCATCCGTTTAAGAGGTGAATGCATTCTCTGAGATGAAAATTTAATTTCGCGCGACCGCACTTTTCATTTTAGAGCATAAAGTGTAATAAAAAGCGATAAATTTCACTTTGTGTGCCAGGGGCTAGTATAGTGGATCGGCCTTTTAAGATGTTTTCTTTTAATGGAAGTTAGTGTAAACCAGACTGTACTATTTCTGGCTAGAAATGTAGGACGTGACTCATATAAACCACACAAAAAACGAAACCTACAGCAAGCCTTTCTTTATACTCTAAGCGTGTTTGTACTGCGGTGTGAGTTACTCCACCGACTTTTGATTAAAGGGTAGGAATACCGCTATCTTTATTGCTTGTCCGGCGGTGACATACACAGAGCGAGCCGAGTGATCGGGTCTCATACCTAGTAGTACCTCTGCTCCACTGCGGACACAATTGAACTAAAAGCAGTCTATAACAACATCTGCGCGAGATGGCCGCGGGCAGGGTTGGAGCTCGAGTGAACTCAGACAATATTTGGGGGGCGATGATTTAATGCGAGGACCTATATCAGTATACGGCTTGTTTTCGATGGCTCCCGGCGATAAACTCTGGGAGATGTGTGGAGGTTTTTACATTTTATCTGTACATACCACCACTGAATTATCACGCGGTCAATACTCAGCAGTGTTCACACGTACCTTGCACTGTTCAATTCCGAACCCGAGACAGATTTTATTAAGAATCAGAGGTTTTGATTAAAACTGTGATCTTTAACTGGATTTACGGACAACTGCAGCTTTCTGTATGTTTTTTTTCCTTCAAAATTTATTCAGTGATATGACTTAGATCGTGCGTAAAACCAGGTTTGTATTCATAACCTTTAATTTTGAACATTGTGTTATTGCACAAAAAAATCGGTTCAAGAGCAAAATGAATTAATCGCGACTTGGGGATTACGTGTAGCGGTTAAAATAAAAAACACACAAATAAAACTATAAGATTTGGACTCCTACGAAATCTAGTCTCGTTCACCTTCTGTTTCTGCTAGATACTGCAGCAATTTGCGTTACGTGATATGTAACTTACAGGTACGTGGTGGCTAACGGACGCTAATGATTGTCCATCTTTTAAAATAAAAGAAAGGACTCTTACACCACCATGCACATGCGACCTGTCACAGTCCTCAATTATGCGAGTGCGTTTTTCATAGAATCCATGTTTTTTTTTACACTACACCGTCCAAAGAAAATCTTCAAACACTGAAATGGGTACGACTTGTGCTATAGAAAAAAATACCGCAGCGTGAATGGTTTTTTTTCGTGGCGTCATATACCATTCCCTTCACGTTCGCAATCGCCGGTAGCATGAGCCGCACTTCATTAGGATCATTGATTTTACTCTGATAGAATGTGCAGAAATCATCAATCACTGCCCTAAACGTCAATCCTGAATATATTGAGGTTTCATTCCTATATAACTACGTATACAAAACAGTCAATGGGCTTTTATAGGTTTGTGCATGATTGCCAGAGCGCCGCACATTTTTCATTTGCCATAATACTCACGTCTCGGCCCGTCGTGATGTTAACCGATACCCTAACGAATTTGCTGAGCTGTCGCTTTAGCTTCTGTCACTTTCATCGCCTTGGATTTCACTCGGCCAGACCTGTCGGTTCCAGCATTTCAGATGAATTCGCAGAGCCGATGTCGCCCTGAGCAAACACAAACAGCGTGGTATACCGGTATGTGCGAAACCCAACGTAACACTTACACACCTCTGCATGACGACATGCAACTCCAATGGCAGGGGCTCCATTTTTCAATTTTGTACATGTATTCTGTTATGTAAAGTTTACTGGACCGCTGTGGTTTTCACAGTCAGCCATCTTTGTTCTAGAGGAACGTTCTGCTGTGCAGCGGTAGACGTAGATATAACTTGCGCTCTATACTGATTGCTGATTGGTCAAAAGTAGATATCGAATCTCTGGCTGACGATAAATTAAGATCTCGAGCGGTTCGGACGATACCGGTGTCGATCCTACCGATAATACATGTAATGGCGCATTACTTGTAACAACCGGTCTCGCAGATTAGGCATTTTCTGCGATTTATTTGTTGGCGTCAACGTTTGATCTGTTGCCATCAAGATTTGCCTTATCAGAGTATATAATTGTGCATATTTATTGCGCGTTGATGATATAAATTGATGAAGCAAACTCTGTGATATATCCTAAATGTTGATGAAACCACATACTATGCATTGCAATCTTTAATCAGAATATTTTAGCTCTCGAAACTCGCACGATAATAAAATCAGTGATTTTTTCTTCCAAACCGAAACCCGAAGAAAGAACGATAAGTGACTCAATCCAATTTATTTCACTTAATTATAGACGTCATGAGCCGGTTGTAGTTGTTTTGTTCATTTGAAAAAAAATGACGGTAATCACGCAATTTAAACATGGTTAAACGATTGGCGTTACAACGTTTGATCTATTGCCTTTATCATTATTGTGATTATTAATGGAAATCTTGTAGCTATATGACCAGCTCAGTCGACGTTTACTTTGCATATTCAACATCCTGTCTCGGGCATGTCGCCTTAAAATTGCAATCACACAGCAAAATACAAGTCGTTTGTTTTTACCAATTATTCTGGGAAACAATAATGATATGACTACATCAATCTCAGTTTTCGACAGAGACTGCCGGGAACAAGCCAGTAATGGTGCAAGGAGGAAATATCCGAGTGCTATAGGAGTGGGCGAGACTGATAAAAGCACAAATCCACCGAGGACAAGACAGAAATTTTAGTAAACGATGCCTGGAGAATATCGTTGCAATGGGAATTGTGATGCGCTTTCACAAAGTAGCCGGGTATGACTCGACGGCTGTATGATGAGCTCACACCGAGACAATTTACACCACAATCAGTTGACGCTTCAGACATGGAACAGTCGCCATTATTACCGGCGGACAGCATATTCCGCAGGTGACCACTCCATCATGGGGAAAGCGAGAGCGTGACAGCAAAATCGAAACCCAAAGCAGCGCGGGCGAACATTTTATGAGGGGAAAAAGCTATCAGGCAATTGTGTTTGTCTATTTCAGAATGGAATTAAGGTTGCGATAATCAATTCAATTTATACACCAGGTGTGATGATATAGAGTGTAATAAGGTAACGCATTTTGTAAGGTACAAACTTCCTGAAGATGTGTTGTTTAGCATGGTCCGTTTTGAACGATTTCTCAGCTAGGTTCACAGTCTCGCAAAAGAGGGCAGACACATGACAGTTGACATAACGAAGAATGACACTGTTAATTCACATTTCAATCCATTGCCCGAGGACAATGAGAACAGATCTGAAAGTCTGAGCTGCATTACAAGCTAAATAACTGACACTGCAAGTTCATATCTGACATTATGACAATGCCCAGTGGCAATAGCGCACCGTCATGTTGAAATATTTCCACTACTGTTAGGCTACTTAATTTCTACTATATTAAAGTTCATTTCTTATTTATATATTTTGTTTCAAAATGTCAATGTTGATTTTAGGTGCCCGTTTATACATTGCATGTTTACAAAATATGCACACTGTTTCATACGATGCCAAATCTACTGACCCCTTCTTTATAATTTGAAATTTAATTCCTTTTTTCCTTGAGGGACTTTGTGTGGCTCTTCCAACCAGAAATATGTTAGATTCGATATTGACGAATATGAGTAACACACCAACATGCAAAAAGCATTCAGAGTTGAGTAGTGTAGTGTGGTCATGCTTCATTTACACATTTCCCGACTTTAACCTCTTGAAAAATTCCCAGCGTCAGAAGGGACGACTGTGCTAATTGACGTGTTTCGCTTGGCCTATCTCTGTCCCAACTTTAGCCTTAATGTAAATCTTTTACTGTTTCATGAAATACGGCCTTCCCCGGAGCATCAACTTCGACCGAACATCTCCGCCCGTGGCCATGTTCAAGGCGAGTTTATTAGGGCCTCCACCACAAAAAAGTCTGCGCTCTCTCACCGCGGCCTCCGTGCGCGCGGCAAATCGACCCGGCCGCGATCGCTAAAGCATTAATAGCCGTCCTCTGGCGTACACATCGCAAGGTTGCAGTTGACTCACTTGTCAACGCAACATCATTGCAAGCTGTTTCCGATCGATGGCGCGAGCCTAGACCCAAACCGCATGACAGATGAGCACAAAATCAAATGCACTGACTTGCAATCAACTTGAATTCGATTCTAGACTGAGAGAGCCACACACAAAGTTCAGAAATTGGAAGAAGGTATTTATCAGTCCAATATTAGCATGAGGTTTAGAGGGGTGTTACTAAAGTCAAACTCATTTGGAGAAACGTTTAGAAAAATTGAAAATCACCTTTCACTGCAAAATCTTCAACACTGAGTTAAAAAGAGGAAAAAGAAATACAAAGTAACACTCATGGAAATAAAGCTTCGTGTCATTCGCCTAACAAGTCACCACAACACAGAACAAGCTACTGAAGGTAAAAAGCTGCAATTTCTTTCAAACCCCCTCTTACCACTTTCTCGACTGAGGACGAACTATACCGCTGCTAAAATCTACTTTCGGGAAAACATTGACAACTTGAACATATTATTTAATAACCTAAGAACATGGGAAGTCTTAATAACACACAGGGAGATTTTCCTTGAAACTTTTCCATAGCGGAGATGTGATTTCGCCACTTGCAAGTGCCACCTTGTATGTGACACGTTGGGTTTACGCCTTAGTGATGCGTACGGTATATAATTGAGCACGAAGGAATCCATATAGCCTCGCACACGTGTTTACCGTCATCCCCACCAGGCCTGATTTCCCACGGACGGGTGTATACGTGTAACTGTCTGGTTGATATATCAAGGTATCTGAGAAGTGTGACGACATGGTCTGTTGGTTCACGGTCACTCAATTACAAAAAAAATAAGGTTTGGTGTAAACGCCAGAACCGGGCGAGGTGTGAAGCGTGTTGATATGGTCAGGGCCATCCATATCGTGGACCACAGGCCATATTTTTCTTAAACAGGACTACTTGGAAAATATTACTCAAAGCAGTTCTTGACGTACGGACCAATTGTAATAATGGCACACCCATATGTTACATTAGCTGACATAACTGGTTCTAAACAAATGCTTTTCGTTGTACATCGTGCATGGCAGATTTAGCCTATACGGGCCATAAAGATATTCAGATATATAAAAGGCAAAAAGTTGCAAGATTTATGCATTTAATTTTTGGTACTGACATTTAAATTCCTCGCGCTCTTAACTTATGCATTACATTAAAAAAATAGTTGGAAGATTATTTTGTTTTTTAAATCTGCGAAATTTCATGCAGTTGATTTGTCCTGCCCCTTCAAAACGTTATGCCTTGTTGACCAGTCTGTTACTGTGTCTTGTCCGCTTAACGAAATTCTCCGAACCCTTTGTGGCTTAAAATTGAAGTTGTGAATGAGGTTGTTTCGATTTTACTGTGCTTTTTGTTACTTTGATTAACACTTTCAATCTTTTGACTGTAACGAGGTATTTTGAAGAAACTGTGAATAAAATGAACACGTTGTCATGACAATCGCGAGACGAGATTCAAAGTGAGGCTCCCAGACAACCGCAATCATGCAGGCACGTTATATTTTTGTGACAATTTTTTCCCCGCCTTCAGGGGAAACTACGCCACGTAGACGAGAGAGCATTCTTTTATATCACCCGCTACCGTCTGTTCATACTGTTACATGTCCCCAGCGAATCTTCACCTTTCCCAGGTGTTTGGCGCGTTTTCTGACAGCATGTCCGTCTGCACGTAAATATAATATGCTCGACTAATCATTTCTGATTAAATTGCTCGCGGTCACACGCGCCACGAATACAGGTGTCCGGTCACGGTGACATTTTGTTTTGTTACACTGACCACGCGGTTTACTAACGCCGCCAGAGTGTGGGACCAGCGAATTATGGCGGCCTTGACACTGGATAGTGGATATACTTTTCCAATCGACCAGAATCATGCGAGTAAATTTGATTCTTATTCAAAGTGACAACTGTATGAAATGATGAAAACGTTCTCGATAAAAAACAACCCCAGGATACTCAGCAACATACACACTCGTATTAAACATTACCTTGTTTTCTCAGGATATTTGTCATTTTCTGATAATGTAATGGACAGGCCCTACATGTACGGTTCTAAAATTCTTTCCAAACGTGTCGAGTAACATTTGTGGAAAAGGTACCGGTAATAGGCCTATACGCAGAACCTGATGCAAAAAAATGGATTAAGGTTGATAAAGATATTTGATATATTCAGACATTTCAATTCAAAGTGAATATTAATGATCAAATTTGATATCAAAGGCCTATTATTGCATTATTTACCACTGAACTTTAACAAAGATGGATCGTCGCTCTATAAAAGCTTTTCGCTCCTGAACTGCACTAAATACAATCCTTGGTTATTCACACACAATGCAGCAAATGAGGCATTACAGCTCACATCTGTAGCAGCAAATTGGCTGACATTGTGACTGTGTCTCCGGGATTTCAATATGTTAGCCAATTACCGACGTGTCACCTTGAAGTGTGTTTTCACAGCGACAAATGAGTTGTTATTCTTTACACACGATTTCCCCTCACATAATCCACTCATAAACAAACTGATCCCAAAATAATGAGACATTTTCTACACATTGGCTTCACTATACATAAATATGGTAAACACCCAATGACTCATAAACACGACTCATAAACACCTTCATAACACAGCCACGGCAGTGCAAGTATAAAAGGATTTTTTTCTTGCGGAACCGGAATGGTAGGCCCATTGAGAGTTTTTTGGTGGTCTATTGTGTTATGAATTGTAATCTGCGCTTATTGTTGAAAAATAAAATCGCTTTGCCCTTGGGTGTCAACCATTCCCATTACGTCAAAGACTGGGAATGGTATGCTAAAACTGCCGAGTATGAGGTACAGAATTTTAGAGTACGGAATTTGGAAGTAAACTTTGACAGCAATGTTTAACTTCAATAACTTGCCATCCACACGGAAAGAGCTTTCTATAGTCGTTTGGAAACTAGTATGAGGAAAAGCCGCCGGTCCGACACGGTTATTGCTCATTGTTTGTAGGGTAAAACTTCATAGGTGAACCGGCTAGTGAATTTGAACAAGCAACAGATTTTCGGTGCAAGTTCAGCGAAGCAACAATTTCAGTTTTTATGACGATTGAATGCCAATGGAAATCACGAATGAGCGTCCCATAACGAATGGGTTTGGAAGCGCCTTCCAAGCCCTATATCTCGTGCTCAGTGGTGCATAGAGATGCGCAACAGGTTCATCACAGAAAATGAAGGTTTTAACTGCAGCATTTTGCTTGGCTCATAACACCTGTTCACCTTCCCATTCTCATTCAAGTGTTTGGTTTAATGTCTCCCTCATTGGCAAATATTTCAAGATATCGGTTTAACTTAAAACATTATTTAGGCCTCATGTCAATTCAAACATTTTACTAAGCATTAAAGCCGTAAATTTATCTCTCTCTGATAAGTGGGATCTATCATTCATCAAAACATTCCTCAGTAATCATTCGACAAATATATTTGTGGCTGCACGGAATTCAATTTGAAAACTTTGGTTTTGCCTCTTGTCCGACGTAAACATTTCAGTCTATTCAGTGTATATACACTGAACTGTACAAAATAAATATTTATCCGCCATCCTAATGACACACCAACTCACCGCGTATCCAATTGCAACTTGAATATATACACCGTCTATCGAATGAAAATGGGTTAAGTGTAAACACTATCTGATACTCCATCGCTGCTGTTATAAAATACATAAACTAAATTGGCTGATTGACGCTCGGGCGGGAGAGCGGACTGAATACTGCGAGTAAACCAAACCGTATATGAAAGTGGCCCGAAATGCACGCGCGGACGTCACTTCGAATCTCACTACTTGAATTTCAGTACTAATGGCATCTACTTCCAGAATCAAATACTCATGTTCATTTTTTTTGTTGATGTGAGGTTAAAAGAAGGTGAGCCAAAAAAATATGCGCGGTGTGAGTTATACGGCCAAGGAGTATTATGTGTCGAGCCCCACTTGCTCTTTCTACCCGAGTGAAAAATGACGCCGGGAAAACAAACACTTAACGCGCGTCGCCAGAATTCGTGATCTGCCATCAAATCAGGAATACATACCACCATTTATACGAATGAGTGTTATAAGTGGGTCATGTCGGTACGTGCTTTATACAATGTCCACAATGAAGAACGGGTCTGAGTTGGAAACAGGGACATTCCAAAAGCCCTACTTCATATTTAGTCTGTCACCGAATGATCCATTTAGAAGTACTTTCTCGTATGGAATGAAATGGGCAATAGGGTGATGTTCTTTAGTGGACACCAAGATCAAGCGGAGTGATGACCGTTTGGTGTAACATATGGCCCAACGGAGGCAACGGGCGATTAAGACCTGCTCCCAGGAAACCCAGACAAAGTTGCAGCTGTTGTTTTTTGTACATAGGCCTAGGGCCTGCGAAGTCATTTGGGGTGGAACTTGACCGTTTCGAAGTTTTCAGATTTTCTGAAACAGCAACTATAAATCTACGGTCTCCGAACGAATTTTATTCATCAAGTACAAGTGTGTGTTGGTCAATATTTAGTGAAAAAAATGCATACAGAAAATTATACAAAAAGCATTTCAATCTGCGTATCTATCTCATAATTGGGTTGTCAGTGTTTTATCACTGAATCCTTTCTCCCAGACGCGTCGTGATAGCGTCTCAGTAGGCATATATACCTATGAAATCATATATCATTTTACTCCGGCTGAATACTCCAGCATTGTGAATATGTCAAAACCTAAAAAAACCCCATTTGTCAACTTTGTCCGGGTTTTGTGGGAGCAGGTCTCAATTGTGCATGAACTTTGTAAGAAAATCAGGAAATATCGCATGCCCATACTAACAACCCACCTGTGTCATAAACGCATGACACAACCTAACTGTATACGAGACCAATTTAGTGGAGGTTGTGTCAAACACGCCCAAAAGCGTATTTTTGATGTCCTCTGTATTAGGTACAGTTAAACATAATAATCAACACACATACAAGGCATATTGATTCAATTTTCACTTTTACTTTAACTTTTGTTTGCGCCATGTGTTAGGATAGTTATGCTTTACGAGAGTTGTTTTTCCCCCCGGATTTTGCCATTCTGACCGTTTATGGCGTGTAGGTATGCCAGTAACACATCACAGATGCAAGCAGTTACATTTGACTAGTATTTCACAAGAAAAAAATACAGTTTTATTTAGTAAATCCAGATCTTACGCAAAGAGTAAATCTGTGAACTCACCTGGCTTTGGACTGTCCGAGTGACTGACGAAGTGATCGGTCTTACAGTCGAGGTGCGTTGACTGTGCTGCCGTGAACTCGACCCGATTTGCCCTCGACCCGTTCTGCGAATGAAGTACGGTAGGCCTAAAGTCGCGTGGTTCAATGAATGCTGCTAATCGTCAAACTAAGTTGAAACTGAGAACGGTAGTAAACACTAGCAAACTGGTCAGACACTAACGTATTACTGTTAGTGCCATATTTTGTCTTATGTATGAAATATGCCAACGTCAATTCATAAACTGTGCGAGTGCGTGTATAGCGTGCAGTCAGTCGTCACTTCCATATCAACACTATTCAGCCCGTGGAAGAATCAGCTTCTTTTATTCAGTGGTGGGGAGCGTGCGTGTCCCTGTTGTCTGATCCCGACGACCGTTTCGTGTATGATTTACGAGAACTTACATAAAATCCCTTTTTTTTTTTGCCTTTGGCTGTGTTGCACCTGTCATAAAACTGCCATTCATCAGAGGCATTTCGCGCCATTTGTATTCGTCTTGGGTGCAGTTTTTGCGCTTTGGGAAATCATGTCTGCTAACTACCCGTATGTCATGCCAGATTACAGTAAGCATATCTGATATTTTGACATTTTCGCATTACTGGCATTAGAATGAAGAAAATCCCCGGACACTGCGAAATGAAATCTCCACCAAACCCCATGGAATGTGACTTGTGAATTGTATTGATGATTGCATCCATCGTAAATTGTCCAAATCAAAATGATCGACATTCACAAAGCATGCAAACCGTAACTTGAAAGAAGAAAGAATTTGTACAATCATTTTTTTCAAGTGGTTCGTTTGGCGTCAATTCCAATGCTTGCCCATTTTATATGTCTGTTAACCAGGGCACGGTAAGGGCTTCATATCGGTGTGTATAGCCCTCGTGTCGGGCCCCTGACGGTGCAGATAAAGTTGTCATCAAGATCTCATCGGGCCCGGGACGAGCCAACCAACAAAAGTGAGCGTTTTGCCTTCCCGCCATAATCACTGTGACACAATCTAGCAAAATGAGGCACAAGTTGCCAGAGCTGCTTTAGATTCAAAGGCCCGTTTCAAATCCGGTGTTAAACAAGTGATAACAGTCAACATTTACATTCACACTACGCAGTAAGACTGAGTAATGATGTCTCGATGAATAACAGAAAGAATTTGAGCTTTGCATGCACTGTATGTGAATACAAACCTGGTAAGTGAAAAAAATACCACTGAAGTCTATTTCGTGGGATCCACTCCCATGAGCTGTCCCACGGATGTGTCATTCCTATATTCTATATGTCGCGTGCTCACAATGGCCTAGTTAAGCTTGCTATTAATCTTGTCTTGTACCTAACATCCCTTCCAAAAGGCTCTTATTAGATTGCTTACAGTATAAACAAAAACAAGTGGACTAAGACAAAATGTGAATTAAAATGATCTACAAAGGGTTCTCGTATAGCTGTTCCAACTTGATCCGACTTCGAGCCAACTCAGGGTTAACCTTTGGTCTAGCTCAAGTCCAAGTAAATTCAATGACACTTAACATTAGTTTTTCTTTGCTAAAACAAATCCTAATACATTTAAACTCTGCAAATTCCCCAAAATTATCAAACAATCCCCTGATTCCATATGATCTGCATTACATTGACTAAAAGAAAATCCAATCACATGACTCGATGTCAAAGTAAATCCAATCACATGACTCGATGTCAAAGTAACAAGTTATTAATGATACCTTTTTCCTTAAAGCATCTTTAAAAATGTCAATCTTCTGCCCTGGCCTGCTACAGCGTAGTTTGTAAATAGCTGGAAAAAGTCCAACAGCTCTCATCAAGCTTGGACTATTATATTTCCGTCGACCAAATAGTGGCCTCTGTTTATTTACAAAATATCTGTATATTTAGCCCAATAAAGTGAGCTATATACCAACGTCATCATGTGGTCATAATTCCCATATTTTTTGTATCGTGTATTACATGATTGATTAGCAGTCATCTGTCCAGGAAACGATCACACTTAACATGAAATAGTCATCTGCAACAAGTTGCTATGACGTGTAATAAAACAACTTCTGCATGGAAATAAATATGTATGGGGCTTTGATAACGAGTAGTAGCAGAATATGCTTTAGTCGTTGGGTCTAGTCAGCCATATCAGCTGTGGATGAAGGAGCTACCAACAGCTGTGGTAGCTGCGGTCGATATACAACAACCCGTTTTTATTTGCTATTTATTTTATGCGTACATGGCTATGCTACTAACCAACAGTAATGTTTCATTTTCTGATCCTGAAAATCAGCCAAGCCATTGAATCTTAACTATACTTCATGGAATAATGACAACTGTCGAGTGCACCTTTAATCGTTTAATACAGTACAGGAAAGCTGCCTAATAGTCTCCCCCCCCCCAAAAAAATACATTTTTAGGGTAAATAAAAAACACTCACTGGTAACCACTGTACATGAGGAATAACTCTTGACGTTATTACTACTGAATGGAACAGATCATTTTCTTCAAGGCATTTGAACTGTACTTGGGATCTTGCGTAGGGATTTTAATGACCATCTGCGAATTTTCCCCTTAATATCTAATCATAAGTATTGAATGCTGCATGGTAGAGGCATCGCGTCCAAAACGGGATCAGGTATAGGCATATCACACGTAAACAACACACAAAACAAATGACACATTGTTGTGCTGTGACCCTCTTGTCTTGGGCATATTCGGCAAAATGCACTTATGCAGATGATCATTGTTCTATGTAGTTTAATATAGCATCGGCTCTATTATTTTGCTGTCTATCCGCATTTTGTTTTACGGAACTGAAATTATAATAAATTATGCATGCCAAAACCATTTCATGTATTTTATTGAAAACCAAAAAGCAATGATATGTCATTGTCGGCACAAGGGAGTGTTCGTCAAAACAAGCATTTTATTGCCTCATAACAAACAAGCACTTATCATAATGCGATTTAACATTATGTTACATTTCGTTCCATAATGCAGCTTGAATTTGCCGAATTCATACCGAAAAGACAATTAACGAGCGAAGACATGGCTTTTATCTTAGTAATCCACACTGCCGAATCAGCTTGAATGTCACAGACATTTTTCCTCTCGCATAAATATCTACTTGCTCGTCCAACCGCTCCCGGTAACAGCGTCTAATGCGATAATAACATCTTGTAGAATGTCTCGGCTTACCTAATATGCGACAGGCTGCTCGTTTTACACAAGAGGATAATGTTACTGTCAAATAATCTCACTAACTGATCACACCACTTGTAATATGTAGGCCTACAAGTAAAATTCAGGAGTCGACAGCACATTGAATAATCATCACAGTGGGAACCCACAAGGGTATATGCTCCAGTATTACGCATTTTACAGTGTTATACAGGATGGTGCAAAAAGAAGGAAGCCCACTTTTGACAGCAATTTTCATCTACTTGTTGAGCATATTTCAAAAACTCAATTTGATGGTATATAAATGTTGATCTTTAAACATAAGTGACTGAGATATGGTAGTTAAAACATTTCATGTGCCAAACCTGTTTGTCCACGGACGGCTTTATTCCATCCGCTTGACTGAGCTCCGGAGCTTGATTTGAAGACAAAAACACTACACCAGACAACAGTGATTTTGGTGACTTGTATTAAAATTAGCATAATATTGCACATTTTTTTGTTGATTTGTTTTTCATCATGTATGGTTGAAGAGCTATACTTCACTACATTATATAAAAACAGTTCAGGTATTAGTAAGTATCGGTTAAAATTCCTGTCAACTTGGTTTCCTTCTTTTTGCACCACCGTGTAGCTTACTTTTCGAGGTATTTTTTTGGCTGATTATGTAGTCTAAGTGCAATGTGAATTCCCATGGGCAGGTAGAGCTTTGAAATCTAAAGTTCTGTCTGTTTCCTTAAGATGGGATTAGGTTCGGGGACTATAACACCTTCAGCTGTCAGGTTGGCAGGCTCGGAGCATCACTGTCCGTGCAACTGTCAAAGTTGTCCGCCTCATGTATTATATATGCATATTATCGTCTGACTTCCAGAACGTGATTGGGAAAATGGCGCCATACAAATAAGAACATTGTACCAATTACAATGTTAAAGTAGAGTATAGTCTGCACTGTGATATTTTGAACAGTCGGGATTTAGAACAGTGCAAAACAGCGTTATTATTTTTCAGAGAGTTTTGATGTTTTGAATATCTTCTCATACCAGCCTTTTTGTTGGTGACTCCTGCCGGCCAGACTGAATTTGTCGGTTGAAGAAAAACGCCACTTGTTCATTAGTCGGAAAAAACCCCTATTTTCATGGTACAATTGCGCACTTACATTTTTAACAAACAGGGTACAGACCCACTAAGAACAACATGCGATAAAGTAAAACCTTTCGAACCTTCAAAACATGTTCCGTTATTGTCAGCTAGACAATAGTATGTCAACGCACATTCGAGGAAAATCTCCAAAAGTTTGCCAGTATCTACATTTCGCAAACAACGTGAATTTTCTCAATGGTACCAGTTTATTAACTCCGACAAGGATTAATTTTTTCAACGGATTTTGTTGGTTCGTTGGTTGGTCGGTTTGTCTGTAAACAAGATAGCTCAAAAAGTTATGGACGGATTATGATGAAAATGTTTAGGGGTGATCCTTGGTACAAGTACAAATCGATTACATTTTGGAAGTGATCCGGATCTGGGTCTCGATCCAGGATTTTTTTTAAAGGATTCTTCACCATTTATGCGAGTATTTCTTTTGGGGGTACTGACAATATGGCACGCAATTATTGTTTAGCCTTGGAGGAGGTTTGCGCTCTCTAAGTGCTTTCTAGTCGTAGATAAATTCAAAATGTCTATTGGTATAGACTAAAGTATATCTTTGTAATGAGAATTTTCAATAAAAAAACTAGCAAATCTTGAGTTGATATCGTCGGATGGACTTTATACCCATGCTTTTTGGATAAGGTATTTCTGCATGGTCTATTTCAATCACAGTCGTTTTGTCTTCTGAATTTTGTAAGCTCTCGTCTAGTGTTACCAAATAAAACAGCATTAAGGAATGGAATCGTGCCCAAAATGTTATTGTTCTTAAACGCCCATGGTCTGTTTATCCCCGCTGTTAGCCGTCGTAACGTGTTTTTTTCGTCCGAATAACTCGGGCAAGTAAGCCGTTTCCATGTGCTGTCACTCGTCGGTCGGGCACTTCGTTTTCCCGCGCTCAGTGTTTGGTTTTTGCTTGACCTGTTAAACGCGTATACTTCAATGTGACAGTGATTAGTAGCCGTTGAGAGGCGAGTTGTCGATAGGAACTCCGGGCCAGCCGTCCTAATAGATGTACATGTACAGTATACAGGTGAGACATCACTAAACATGCCTGGCTAGGATCGATCGAGCGGAGTTTGTTCTATATCATGCGGGGGACTCGCCCACCGTTGTGATCGCTCGTCGAGCACGCTGATCAAATACTCGGCTTGCAAGCCTCGGGTTCTTGATGTCGGGGCTGATTTTGGCGGATGCTGCCGTCGGGTGTTGTTAACGAGGATGGTGAATAAGATGAGAGAAGTAATTTGACCTAAATAGGTGTGTATGTACTGTACCGCAACGTGCAAACTGAGATGTTCGGGTTTGAGTTGGTAACAGTACATTGCTCACAAGCCGTTATGCAATTTTTATCGACACCATTTCGTTGAAGTCTCTTTCTACTCCAGTTTTAAACCAACTTGTTATCATTACCTGTCAATATATCTAGAAACTATAGTAGAATAACTGATAAATGACCCCAAAAATGGGGCCATTTCAACTTCCATAACATTATTAAGTTTGGGTCGAAGCCTTAACTGCGGAATACGTTTTGCAGCAGTCTAAAAGGTGGCTCAAAACACTTTAACTATTGGCGCTTTATATAATTCGTCTTTAAAAAGTATTGTGGAACTTTATTATAAATTGCATTGCATCGACATGTTGTTCATAAATAGGCCTACATCAGCACTATATTTGCAGGCTTTTCGCCGAACTAACATCCGCTCGCAATATGAATCAAGAAGTGCATGCTCTTGGGTCCCTTTGTCAAGTACATGAAAAATTGACCACAGACTATAGACATTCTCATCGCTCTGATATGTTGTCATGAATGGAGAGCGAATGGCATCTAGCCCGCAACTCCTTCAGTAGCCAGTAGCCGAATCGTGTGTGTATACGTAGTTTATACATTCAGTCTCCAGTGTTACTTTTATAAGGAGTACAAGCCAGCATTGCACGGAGGCAATTCTCAGCCAGCCGCGACCGTGCTCGCGATGCTTGGCTTACCGGTCACCGTTGATTGGACTTGAACGAGGGCTCAAGAAACAGACTTTTTTCAGTGCGAGTGGTTCTCGATGCATTTACTTTTTGAGTGCGTCAAAAGTCGATTTTTTTTTTAAAGAGTGTCATCATATTTTTTGTCACTTGGTTATTTTCTTCTTGCCCACTGAATGGACATGTGCGGGTAACATTCCGTAGGTAACATTCATGGACATTGGTACATTATAAAAATGACGTTAAGTTAAAAGAGAACCACAAAACCCCTCTACGTACAAAATGAGTATCTTTCATGAAAAGTACCACCTAGTGACGTGACATAACACTGTGCCCAACCCCTTGCTGTTAAAATCTCCACCTTTTTGTCAGAGTAAGGCCACCCCTTCGAAAAGGTCTGCCTAATTAATTCTATCAAATTTACTCATTACAAAGCACGTCGCGTTGTTGTTAATATTTATATATATATTTTTAAATAACAGGTATAGAGTGCACATTCTTAGGACTTACGTTGCATATTTTGTGACGCATGCCCCACTTGTTGCAGTGTATACAGTGTGTAGTTACTTTTTTGTTGTGAGAAGTTCCAATCGACTCAGATGATGTACATCGGGCGCTGCGCACTGCACAGATCGAGCCGTACTTGGTCCAACTCGACAGGCTAGAAAAGGTCAGGCGAGATCGCGATGTTTTGACGGACGGATTCCCACTCATTTTTGCCTAGCTGTAATCAACGTGTCAGGAAATCGTGGAGAAATCGAAGCGGTTTCCTTGCGGGCTGGGATGAAATATCGACGATTATGGGCCGCGGGGTCTAAAGGCTGTATACATTACGAATCAGCAGGGCATGGTAAGAACCACGACAGCGAAAATCCAGACAGCTGATAAGCGCAGCCGGTTCTGCAAGACATGCAAGCAACTTTGATATTTAGTCGATTTGGGAGTTATACCGGTACTCTGCTCTTGCGAATATTTACAAGTTTTAACAGACCTTTTTATCAGTGTACTGTATCTAACTGTACCGGGTAACTTTTACACGGAGATCTTTATTTTAGTCACTTCTGAAAACCACAGCTAATGAATGGTCAATCTGCTCACGTCGAAATCATCTTTAACGCCAGATCTAATATTGATGTTGGTATTCGTCTCTTAACTACTTTTAGCTCTTTTGGGCTTTCGTTGAACTGTATGGCAGTGTTGCAATCGAGTGCATTTCTATGAGTACGAGTAAGAGTACTTTGCCATTAGTACGAGTATGAGTATGAATACGTTGTCACGAGTACGAGAATGGGAATTTGTTTTCTTGCGAGAACGAGTGTGAGTACATTTTCATGAGTACGAATACCCAAAATGTACTCGATCGAGTACGACTACGCCACACTGCTGTATGGTACGTAGATGTTTCCTTATTGTAGACTAAACGCAGTCTCGGGGTCGTACGTGACGTCACCAAGACGTCATACCAAAATAAATAACGCACCGATCTGGCTAGTTTTTGGGATGCACAAAAGCTCAACTACATTGGGCGAAAATCTGGTGCCGATTCCTGTCACTTATGGCCCTTTACCGCGGTTTTGGAATGAATGAGGATTTTTGTACACTGCCATTGCAATGTGTTCTTACGTAGCTTCAAGCTACAACGCAACGACGCTAAAGATGGTTTCTTTTGCAGCATTTTGAAACTGCGGCACTTTCCTTCAATACGTCGATTCCGTGCAAAGAAAGATAGATACATATAGATAAGCTTCGCAGGAGATCGTGCGTGTCAATTTCCTTTCGGTTAGCAATCACAACAATCTTAATCCCTGACGTTGAGATATTCATGATAAAAAAAGTCCAAGTTCCTATGTTCGTCATTGAGACACCACGACTTGCACTCGAAGATATGCAACTCCGTGCCGCAGGGAAAACGGCAAGAAAGTCGGATTTAAGGAGAAAACGCATAATAATATGCATGAGACCGGGGAAGAAGTCGGCAACGCGCCCGTGGGGTCGACTCGCTCCGGTCCTTGCCGTTAAATTGCCCGATTTTAATCAGATTTCCTGGTTAGATTCTCGCGAGAGGGAAAAGTTCCGTGAACGGGTGGTCTGGATGGGATTGGCACACGCTCAGCCCCGGGGACGGAGAGGTTATTTCGTCAATCAGCACGGTGCTTGCGGGAACGGAGACCGGGCGAAGAGAGTGTTTGCCCGGTATATGCAGATCATTAATGTTAGTGGTTGCTCCCATATCTCCGGGGCGTTTTGACCCTACATAAAGGCCGGTGTATCGAACCGACTTGCAATGCTGTAAGCTTTTATCTTAAAGAAGTTACTTACTCTGGCTTTTGGCGGTACTTTTGGGGAAAGTTTCTTAAGACCTCATTAGAATGAGCAGTCGACAACAGTCTGGGGGCATTTCTTCTATAAGTATTGATGACCACATTGAGGCATATTTACAGAGGCTTCCTTTGCACATTTTGCAGTCCCGAATTAATGTCATTGCATGGTACAAAATCAAAGGTTTGTTAGTCAACTTTATGTACATGTTCATTTTTTAATTTTGACATTCTTCTAAATTAAATCTACCTGTTATAGTTTTGGTGTCATATTAGTTTTTTTTAGTTATTCCATAAGGGTTTTTAGGAACACTCGAATACTGATGATTTTAGACTAAAAACTTACCAAAAGGAAATTAGACAAGGATCATACAGCATGTTGGTATTATGTTGTTGGGTGCAGTTTATGCACTTTTCTTTGTGTATAAAATATGCTCTCTTCTGATGCTATCTGTACTCCAATCCTCCAATCCATCTGGAATCTGTCACCTAGAGGTCCCGAGATTGAAGAGGTGTGACGAACACTGCACTAAAAACATGATCACCGGCTTGCTAGTGCTCTGCCCGCGGAATGCCTGGCCCGGCCGCTGGGCAAGCAATCGGCATCATGATTCTTATTGTCGCCGCTGTGTGTGCATGCTCAACTTGCGCTGGCGACGCGGGAAAAGCCCCTATGAAATTCAAAGTGGCCACTTTGATATTTCCAACGGGGTCCCGTGGGTGGAAATCGGGCCCGGGACACAAATCCGGAGTGGAACACTATACACTCCGAGACTTGGGCTTATTTGCAGGTGCTTTGATATGCGCGTTTAAGTCCCCTAACTCCCCGTGGAGATGCGTGGAGTGCCGTCAATGTATGTATTTTGAAATTGACCGCGAGACGACGTCAGCGTTGCACAACCCTAGCAGACGGCACTATGCCCGAATTCAGAAGTGTTATTGTTGTTTTGCGTGTCCCCCTTTTTCAGCCTGCAAAGAGAAGCGATATATCCCACAGGTCCGCTTCAGAGTAAGGTCCCGTGCAAACTTGCCACAAAATATTGCCATTGATTTTTTCTTGCTCATAATTATTAATGCTTGATTTCATTCCGCTGTCAATAGCTTTTCCAAAAGACAGTTTTCAAGAGCTGTATAGGTTAAGGTAATATTGACCTGAGTGAATGTGCAATCCGAGGTGAAAGAACGCTTTCAGACTCGGCGAATTCTATACGTAATTCGCCGGTAACTGCGTCAGCATTGACGCTGGTCTCTATTTGTCAGCATTTATCTTATCGAACTCACGATCTCCATATGTCTATGACGATAAGCATTGCTCTTTTGGTTGTGGATGAGAGCGACAACCCCCGGGGACGGGGAGAAAATGCTCTCCGGCCCCGCATCAATATATTTTCTTCGAGGGTTTATGGAAAGGGAGAAAGCCTATAACGACAGAGGAAAATGCCGAGAACAGACGTAAAACCTACGTACACGTTTTTCCAGCCTGAGCAGTATACAGCGCCCCCTGTTGCCAGACTGTACCTTAATGCCAGCGCATATTTTCAAGGCTATAAGACGTGCTGATCGTTTCACATGAATTTAACTTGTTGGCTGAGTATGTTTCATGGTTAAGAATTACCTGAAATAGACAACGACGTGTCCGTGACGGAAAATCGTTTACTTAGCTGCTAGGGCCGCTATTAGGCGCTACAGAACGTTATTCGTGATTTACTTAATTACCTTCTTCATGTCATGGGTAGAAAATGGGTAACTTCATATCTCCGCACGCCATTTCTCCAATGATATTATCTGAAAATGAAAAGGAGACAAATCACTTCGTTCAAGATATCATTGATGTTTAAGCCACTTTAATTACTGTGGTAAGGAAATAAATGACTGTCCGTGTTCGTAAAGATAACCATAACGTCATTAATGAAGTGAGAAGTACAAGTAAATGAGACACACAACTAATGAAGATGTGTCATGTACTCAGTGGTGAAAACTTGTAAATCTTAAATCAGAACATGATTGTAAGCATTCATTAATTTGAAAACGTGCACGTCAATGTTGACTATCTATGTTGTGGCAACACAGCAAAACCACTGATAAGATCAGTGAAAACCAACCGCCGAGCGATGCGATCTTGCTACCCCATAGCTGTTTCCCAACATACATTGCGCTAGCGTAAAGGAACGCGCACGCAATCTATCACATGTATCATGGAATACATGTACATCCCTTCGGGGTGCAGGCCAGTAAGTGGGCCCAAAGTTGCTTACGCCAGTGGAGCATGAATTTAGGTTTTATGAAATACGGACTCATTGGTGGTATCGCGCATGCTCATGCATAGATAATTAGGAGAGGGACCGGTCACGTGAGAGGGCTTAACCAATAAAAGGGAAAAAGAGTCCGATTTTCATACGAGTCCGATTTTCATATATGACACCGGCCCAATCTCGATTTGCGTGTTGTGGGCCGGTCGATTATGAACTTAAGGGTCTGTAAAATAAAAAGGGTGGAAGCCGTGAACAGGACTGCGAGCTGGTATTTCGGTGAAATTTGGATGCAAATGGGATAATTATTCTAGTTTGCAATGGAACGTATAGGCATTATTGTTTTTCAAAAGGTGATTGGCTTCAGGATAACTTCTAGCGTTGATCATCTTTGGCTGGAAATTTCTATCACAAGTCATCAGATTACCCCGAAAAAAAAAAGAACAGAAAATAAAAGATGAGGAAATAAGCTTTCATTTGATGTGTGTCTCTAACGCCTTGGGAGAGTTGTGAGTATTTTTCCTGATTTTTAGAAGGGGGGGGGGGATTTATCACAGGGGTCTATAGCAGCTTATTTACTGGTCTGCAACCACGCGCGAGACACACCGCCCTCTGTAGCTCCACGGACACCATACCCTTCCCCTAGACTGGCTCCCAGTCTTTACATCATCGACCCTGGGTTCGAATTTAACAGGAACCAGTATAAAAATAATTATAACCCTTCCCCTGAAATTAATTATTGTTTATGAGTTCTCCAGAGTACTCAACGGCGTGACAGGTGAGTACAAGAATCGTTGAAAATTAAAAGATTTGTACTTCCACTTTAAACGATTTGCATATATACCACACCCAGACTGAACTTATGTCAAATACAATGTAAATGTACATTAACCTCATCATAGTCTTCAATCAAGAAGAGATCATGAGATGAGATTGGCGCCGTACTCAGATTGACACAGAATATCATGTGAGAAAAATATCATGCTTGTACAGTTGCTTCCAAGTCTTCGTTTAGTGATTTTTTTTAAAAATTAGGACGTCAAGATGGAAAAATCACTCGTCTATTTTCAAAGTCTGGGGGAGAAACTTGGTTAAATATAAATCATGAACGTGTCTCTGTCTCCAAAAATCTTTCTCAAAGAAAAACTAAGACACAACGTGTTTAATAGCAACAGGCCGTCCTGCTTAATATATTTTCAGTTTGAGGATAATATTTCATCCTGCTATTACATGTAGTCAGCCTGCTTTCAATTAACTCTCCAAAATATTTACATATACATGTACAAGAATATTACTCGTTAAGTGACGTGCATTCCATTATTCCTAAAATTAGTGTAGGCCTATGGGCAATTCCAGTTATGAAAAGAACTGTAAATGTGTATCCGTGACAGAGCAAATTAACCATGATATCTAATTTATGATTTAGAGAAATGATCCAAAACCCATAGTCTGTAATCTCCTTGACCATTTCTAGATGATGGATGTAAGATTTGAAAGTACGTTTTCAGGTTCATGAACTCTAAATAGCTATGTCACGAGCATTGCATTACGCTGGAATTGCTCACATGCAAAAACTAACAACAGCTGCTTTGTGCAAACTACCACAAAATAACAAAATATCCAATGTAGGGTGATTAATATGAAAAAATAAACTACAGAATTTGAAAAAAAATCTGCATATTCTTTACAACCATTATTTACAGCTTATTAAAGTGTGAGGTTTGTTTCAATTAGGAAATGAGACAATGAATAATTTTGTCACACTTTGCGCGCTTTTAAAGCAAATATCCATTCAGAATTATGCATACAAATACATGTACATAGAGTTCGTCAGAGTTATCATGATTAGCTTTCAAAATGTTTCCTTCAAATAACCCGCAATTGCGTAATAATGTTAGTTTTAAACCCCTGCAAACAGCAAACATACTGAAAAAAAAAGAAATAAAATACTGACCAATTAGATTTCACACGCATGTACATTTAAGAATACCATCAACTTCTTTAGATTCCTAGAATATTATCCTTTAAACGCCTCATAACAGCGCCACATTGTAAGATGAACAGGCCTCATTGGCAAAATAGGAGCCTACTGGGGGATAACAACTAGCAATGGCAAAAGTACACTTCACAAGTTAACGGACAAAGTAGTACAGTGTACATGTATATAAATATACGTAAAGTATAACCTTTTTTGCTACGAATTATTTCCATGAAAAAAAGTAAACATCTTAATAAGTGAAAAGCCTCATTGGTGAAGATACTGAAAATGCTTTTATGGTATGGCAAACTAATTTACGGTAGTTAATCAAGCAATATCTTGTTTGTTTATCAAAATTGTGCAATAAAATATGTATAATGTGAAAGGCATCATTGGTTGAGGTACTTGAAAAAAATACACTTCAAGGTATTACAAAAGTATCTTGCACAAACGTAAAACAAAGTCTCAAATTTCAAACAAGCAAGAAGTAAAGTACATGTATTTCAGTATTATTTCTTGGGGCGCAATTCAAAACAATTCACATAGGAGCCTGCGTATATGTTTATTTCGCAGCGTTTTAGGGCCAGCTCTGATGGTTTCCGGTCTTAAATGACAGTTAAATATTGACTTCGAATCTCCTCTTATCCTTTTCTTTAGACTGTTCTTGTTGCTAAGCAAAAAAATTTGTTTTTGGCTTTGCAAATGTTCATGCTCAGAAGCTCCATGCATGAAAATGGCCCCTAGACTAGAAAATGGCCCCGGAGTCATGGCCCTGGACTACTATGGCAATGGCCTCTGAACTTTATGAAAAATGGCCCCTGAATTAATGAAACTGGCATCTCGACTTATCAAAATGGCCCCTGGACTTATGAAAATGGTCTCTGTACTTATGGCCATGGCCCCTGGCCGTATGAAAATGCCCCCTGGAGTTTCTGTGCACAGCAGCTACATGAAGTTGGCTCTTGCTTTTTTGGTATGTTTCTTTTTTTTGGCTTAGCTCATAACATAATTTTGTTAGCACTATTGTAACTTTCTGCGAAGGAGTTCAATGCTAAGTGGGCCCTGATTGTATTTAAGCTTTGAATCCGTCATCGGGCTGGTTCAAGATGGGCTGTTGTGGGGGCGGGTACGCATACCCAGTCTGGGGTGGTGGCTGTGCGTACCCTTGCTGGACCATGGGCTGTCCGTAGGCCGGAGGAGGCTGCTGTACGATGAAGGTTCCTGGTGGTGCCTGCTGCGTCATCACTGGACCACCGGCCATGATCACAGTAGTGGTCTGGCGAATGAAGAAGACATAGGACAAAATCAGTTACTTGGGGATCGCTCAAGTATGAAATATTTCTTTTATCACACCCTAAATAAGCCAAGGGTTTGTTTCTGCATTCAATAGGGTACCTTGAACAACAGAGGACAATAGGGCCACAATTCCCGATGGTCCACGATCGTGTACAAAACATATGGGAGGTCTTCCTTAAAGAGTTATAGTACAAACAAAAGAGGAACAATACGGGGGGCCACCATTGCAGGCAAAATACACATTTGTAGGCATGGATTGGTGTGTTCGAATCAAGGAGAAATTTCGTCGGTTTTGTTGTTTCAAACAATACATTTTCTGATCAGCAATAAGATTTACTGGCACTTATTAAAGTATGGGGTGGACAAGTTTCAAAAGTCAGTTCAGCTTAGTGCCCGATACTCTCATACACAAGAAATGTCAGGAATGTCTTGTAAGCTCAAGTTCTGGGGTTTTTTCAGCATTTGTTACATGCGAAATGTCCATTATGTTATCATAAATGAAAAAACATGGGGAATGTTGTACAGTTTGGGGAGAAACAAATGTGTCCATATAATGTTATAATAAATGAGAAACATGGAGACTTCTGTACAGTTTGGAGAGAAACAAATATATCTGAAGATATCTTACTGTATTTGCGGCCTGAATGTCTTGGAGGGTACCACGCCCTGCCTTCAGCTCTTGGTATTGGGAGATGGCGCACAACAGACACATAATCTACAAAGCAAGTTTCATTCACATTCAGATAAGATATTGAAATTATTGATCTTACTTATGTCAACGACCGAAAATGGGCACGCTACAAAAATGAATTTTCCTTTTTTGTAGTGATATTTTTTTTACAGTGATATTTCAAAATTTTATTAAATTTCAAAATTATGAAGACATATAAATTTAATTTTAAAATTTCAATAGTGCATGTCCCCTTCAAGAGCATAGTTTGCAAGCAGCAAAACTATGTTTCATATAATTATGTATTTGTGAGTTTTCACCGAACCTTTTTGAATTATCTCTGCAGCCTTACTACACAATCTAACTGCTGCTGCTAAACTCATTGGGGAAAAAAGCAACACATTTCTAATAATGATGTGCATACAATATTGACTGGCCATTTGCATCGCAGATATTGGGGGTCAAGTTTACTTACATTGAATGCTAGAAGCAGTAACCAGATCACAAACGGGATGATGAGTAAAATCGCTGCAAAACCCTAAATGAACAGCAAAAGACAGAGAGACAAAAAAAAAAAATTGGAGTGTGAATGTAATACATTTACAACAGAGGTACAATATGTAGCTTATTGATATAGCAATATCCAATAAGCATGTCCCTTTTAAAAAATTAAAATTACCAGAAATTGACTGTTGTTTTTGTTATTTCCCCCCAACAACAAGTAGATGATGTAAAACCGAAAAAAACCCATGCAGAGCATGATACTTACCAGTACAGACAGCCACACGATGTAGGATGCCAGCTCAACAATCATCATGACCAGCACGGCAACGATATACGGAATGATCAGTCCGGCAGAGTCCTATGAAACCATAAACAACAATACCAAACTATCGTCTATTTGTGTTGATAAGTGTCATGTTGCGTGTTGATGACCCTAGCTCCATCACGCAGCTAGTATGAAGCGGAAGCAGAAATGAAGAAAAGAAATTATTGATATCTCGTGCAGCGGTGCAGAACGCAATATCATTCGTATTTAGCAAACGATGTACATGTATACTATACGAGTTTATATTTCATTTCAACACAACTACTTTTCTGTTGATTCTTAGCAAACAAAATTTGTCATTTATTTACATGTATACGTCAATTTCTCAACGTATCATTTTTTTTCTACTAAGTAGACTAACAACAGCTGTTCCAGATACATGTATGCAAGGCTACCAAAAAACTGAATAAGAATCGGAATATATAGCGCACGTTCAACATCCAAAATTTATGAACATAAGAACATTTAGCAATTATTCATCAGCTATCGACTTTTCTCTCATCAAAAATCGTTTAAACTGGAAGTGTTTCTCAAGTAAAGTCCGTATATAAAGCATTGAACCTCGAAACTGTGCACTATGATAATATAAGCGAACTACATATTGTAATATTGGTTGTTTCAGCACATGAAATGCGGACTTGTATTACATGTATATACAGAGTCGATCAAGTGCTGAATGTTCTTTCATATATTTATTAACAAATACCGTGTTTTCTCAAGCGTTAATCATCTTCATTGTCTTTGTGCATAGTAATCTTCATGTGATTCTGGCCACTCCTACTTATTTGACCGAATATCGATTTAATTACCTTGGAAACGCCAACGATGCCAATAATGGAGCAGACGAAAAGCAGTCCATAGACCACAAAACTCAAATAATACATGACCAGGACAATGCCACCTGTTATGAGAGAGAGAAAAGATCAAAAACATTACATTCTACAAAGCTAAAGCTAATGCATCCTTCAAAATGTAACCTATTAGATGATCTTTTAAATGAAAAAAAAGGGAATCACAGGAATATCATCGACATTTAACAAGAATGGTTGAAACCAATTTTCGTTTCTAGAAATTGGAGAATATTTCTAAAGTATAAGTACAAAACACTATTTTAACTCCCTGTATAGATTACAGGCTACTTCTTCATTCCCGCAATTATTTGGGGAAAATTGTCTCTCATAAATGTTTTTATGTTTGTTTGTTTGTTTTGTTGTTGTTGAAAACGAGGCACAGCGTCTTGAATTGGTATCAATGTTTTCCCGCCATTTTCAATGCAATATAATCGGTCGGAATGTAACTGTGACACAACTATTTTTGTTCAACTTACCTAGTAAGTTCAAGAGAGCAAAGCCCGCACCGGACAACGCGCAAAATATTACCGCGTAAATCTGCAAAAGAAAGAGCAATTACGTTAATCATAATGTTATAATGTCCTCAAAAAATTCTATATCATTCACCATTAATGGCACATTCCAAAATGTACGTTTCTTATACGGACAAATACTGGTCAGGTGGGATTGTTGATGATCCTACTTTTCCCAAAAGTGGTCCAGTGTGTATCTGTTTGCAGTGGGACTTTACCAAGAAATCTCAAGGCCTATCGTTGAAGACAATAAACCATAATATCTGATTACTTGCTGTATATTATGTAGAGGCACGAACGCAATGTTTTCTGTTTAAAAAAGTTCTATAACGTCAGAATTGGCGCCTGTGGCATACCGTTGTAATAATTCAATTGAATGCGTCTCAGACTTGCAAAAGCAGTAATTACAGAGCCTGCTATTACAAAATGTTGTCGGCTGCGATGATGCAAAAATTACTGAAAATTACTTACCAGAGAGTATATAGCAGAAGCCATTGTACCACTGCGGGTATCATTGAAACAGCAACATCTCTTCATGATGGCCATGTTGGCGGTTTTGTTGAGAGAATTTCTCCTTCGTATTTCCAAAATCTACCAGAGCTCGGCGCAAAAGCAACAGTTCACAAGCGTGAGAGGCGTAGTATTGACTTGCCTCGCAATTGGCCTACATTTTATGTGTATGGATTGTGTATATTCACGTGTTGTGAATGAGCGGTTGTTAGGAAACGCAGACGCACAATATTGCCCCCTCATGAATAATAAATGAACTGCCTTACAATCACTAAAAATGTGGTTTTCCCCCTTCAATAACCCCCAATCGATCGTGCTTTATGTGGGGATAATCTTGTCCTATATTGCATAATGGCATTCCGTGAATTGCTTCGGTTACGTTTCTTCTTTCTAACTCCCAGTGAAAAAGAATTCCAATAAGCTCAATGATTTGCTATAGGTATAATTTAAAATGAATGATAACGTCGTTCCATTTGTTTTCATGCAAACATGGGGAAAAGTTACACATTTGTATACCTGTTTATAGTATATAATGTGTGACCTTTCGTGAGGATTTAAGACATGTATCCTGAACAGAGGGGTGTTATAGACGCATTGTGGTAATGCACAATGTCTCCCTGATGCAACAGGCATGTGTGCCGTGCGTTGTTGTTGATACCAACGTGGGGTGTCAAGGTGTTACCCATGGCAACCAGCATCAACAGTAGCTGTTGTGATATCGGTGTAGGCCTATTAAATTTTGTGGAAGCTTGTCGATGCGTCAGTATGCACGTAAGCCAGCAGCTCCTGGTCCAGGAACCTTTCGTGTCTGAAAATGAATGGTTGTGTGAAGGGAAATGCTGGCTTTGCTATTACCAAAGAAAGTATACCAAGGGAAATATAATTAATGTTCTTGCGAGTCGCTTTCACTTTACGCACATAATCGCAAGGGTGCCGTGGTATAGGAGGAGCAGGAGGTTGTCAACATTTGTTGTCCGGAGGGAGGGAGAACTGCGGCACAGCCGCCAAGGCATGGCAACAACCGACAACAACAGTATAACGACCTATTCAATTTATCATCATTATAATTTGAATGCGCACGTCACAAAAACTGCAGGTAATTGAATGACGGGAGCGAGCGGTCTATCGCCACGCGCCATTGCAAATTCACAATTAAAACCTCGACGAGACAATAATGCAGCACTTGGATTAATAAGGGATTGTACAATCAACGAACAATCTATTACATAAGCCACAGCACCAGTCACTACAACAAAAAAGCCACACATTTCATCACATTAGTTCAGGCACTTCGGAAACTGAGACAAGTTATGAAGTGCAGCGTCTTTCGCACTTCACAATACTAGTACAATGTACATGTACATGTATAAACTAAAACGGTCTGCTCTGCGAATATGTTTCAATGAGTTCGCGTATGAAGCTTTTACGAACTTTTTTGAAATAAGTAAAGTTTGTTAACGTAAAGGGGTATGTTTTGCATCCAAAGAAACAATTATCCGACATTATACGAATGGTAAAGGCCTAACATGTTTTATTAAGCTGTTGATACTGCATCATTATTCTTGAAATACGTCTCCCGTCAACTCATGTTAGACACATATGTAAAGCTTATGACTGCGTGCTGATCTCGTTTCCAGCATAGTAATTTCTATAATATGAGTATGTTACAATAACTAGTCACAACACAAAGTAATGGTCAGTGCATGTGAATTGGGACTTTTGAGACGTTGGTGGCAGCAAACACACCGGTCTTTTCCATTGTTTACGCCAAACGCCCAATATGACGTAAACAATGGAATGGAAAATTGACCGGTGTGTTTGCTGCCACCTACATCTAAAAGGTCCTCCCTTGGACCTACATTAATCATCTATTCCTCCGCTAGTTGATTGCTGAGGGAACTTCAGTGATATAGCCTTGATTCCGTATTTGCATTAAGCAAGGCAAAATAGCTCCTGGCTACTATTTATGGAGCAAAAAGTACGCAGGCAAACACAATATTCCGTAAAGAAACTCTATAAAACGCTACCAAGGTGGTCGTGTACAAATACGGGTGGCTGACGTTTGTCAGTATACAGCCTTTCTTTCAACTCAAGCATACAGAAATTAATAATCAATAGAAGATGAAGATGACGTCTCCAGGTCTCATTTTGCGTGAGGAAACTGCGGGACTTATTAGCAACGGTCACTATGGTTTTTTCGTTGAATACTAGGAGTTTTGCACAGCCCCCTCTGTTGGCAAGAACTGAACAGGATGATGGATAGTCCCGTGCCCATTATAGCCATCTGCCATGGGATATAATACTGCTACTCTCAGAGAAAAAACACACAAAAAACAAGGCCTTTCCGCAATTCCGCAAGTGTTCCGGATAAGCAAGTACATGTAACAATTTAAAAAAAAATACTTGGGGTATTTAGACTTAGCTTTAATGTTTGCGGCTGAATAAAATCAACAGTTCTATAATTCATCGAAAACAGGCACTTTTGTGCGGCATGACACAAATTCCAGAAAGCAGAAGCCTTTGGATCTATCTTCCTAGAGGAAACGGAAGGAGTATGCATGTAGCATTGCACAGGAAATAATACCAGATCCTGTTTGTACTACAGCTGAATCACGATACACTAGAACGAACGAACGGATGCTCTTGTCGCCATATTTGTGACATTCTCCTTCATGCATTATAAATATTTTGAAGGATTAAACAGCCTGCCCGACGAAAAGAAAATGTGAGTACATGTACACTGATTTATTTTAGATATATATATATATATATTATCCGAAGTGGATGTTACTGGCATGGATTGATCAGTCAATTGTTTTACTGATCTCTTCGGATTGACGTCACATGTTTTATAACGCTCAATATTTTGATGCCACAGTCATTCAAAAAATATTGGAGTGACATCTCACCCATAGGTCCAACGTTCGATTATCAGGGAGTGTTATAAAGGATATGATTATCACACTCTCACCCCCTTACTATTATCCCATAATCTTACATATATCTCTCCCTGTCCTCTGGCTTACATTCCCTTGTCCCATAGGCAGCCCGTTCAATGTGGTCCATGTGTGTGGGTTTGAAAGTCTTACGGTATATTGAGAAACACTTTTATTATTTAATTAAGTGTTTTTCATTGAATGTTTAACGTGTATATACTGTGTTTTTATATTCAATATTCTGTATTGTGTGTATTTGAAATTTTATTTGCAAACCGAGAAGTAAAATTTCATGCTGGCATGATGAGTAAAAAAATTGAATTGAATTGAAAAGTTAATCATCCCTTCACCGAAAACAAAATGCTTTTCATTCGTTCCAGCTTAACATTTAGCCGAAATCTGAAAAATTGTCGCTAATGTAATTATTACCCAATAAATTATACTAAAGAGAACTATTAGTAGCATTTCATCTGATGAAGTTGTTGAAGCTACGAAAGCTTATAAGCAAACTTTTAGATTTATCCTTGTTAGACATTAAATCCTACGTGTGTTTTGCCCACCACTTACACTACAAAGGAGAGTACATGTACAAGTAAATAGCTTAATTTGGGGGTATAGATTCTGAATAAGTGTTTCAGATCAAAGAAGAACATGAAACAATATGTGACTTACATCTGTGTTGAAATAGATGTCCCCCTTCAATATCCGCAGTCTCTGATACATGTCTGGCAACAACTCGACTTGAAGACATTGGAAGACTGGGAGTGAGCGGGTAGGTAGAGCAGTAGGGCGCCATCATCATGCCAATCGTGAAGAACTGCTGCTGCTGCGGTCTGCGGACTGGGTGCATGGTGGTCGGGATCTTCTCAATGGTAAACTGAAGACATCTGCAAATATGTCAGATTTGAAATATAGCCCTATATATTGAGAATATAAAAGGCGGGTTATGTAGTGTGATCACTGCAAAGGGAAAGAAAAGGGGGCTGTGGCAGTAAATAAGGTGGAAGTAAGATTTTTTTGTGATGATGGGCGCCACCTTTTGGAGATTACCTTTCAGTCAGAGACATTATTTTTGTTGGTTTTTTGGGTGCTATTCATACTTATATATATTTTTTTCGGGGGGGGGAGGGCTAGCTTGGAATTTAATCCTCGTCATCTCCCACCATTTCTAGTACTCCCCTGGAAAGGGGTTGGGAAGAAAAGGGAAACTATTTTATGTACAACACCTCCAGACTACAAGGCATTACTATACACACTATGCCGCACGTCACGACAGGCAACCAACAAGCAACACATCACCTACGCATCTTTGTGAAAATGTACCTTTTGCCCACAATAAAACAGTACGCGTCAACACTTTTCACTGCACACATTCCAAGATATAGACCTATAGGCAGCGAAATATGGCACAGTTTGCAGAAAGTCGGCATAACGTGACCACAACATTCATTGTTTTTTTTGTGTGCAACGTGGTCTGTATGTACACTTTACTTCTTTAAAATACACAAAACAAAGCAAAATATTTCCATGAAAAAAAAGCGTTCCGTCATGAATACTAACATGGCTTATAATGGTTTCGAAATGCACTCAATCCCAGCCTTCATTTTTCTGAATAGCGCCCTCAGTGTGGTTCTATTTAGGTGTCTCCTTTTTTTTTATGTAAAAGTGCATTACCGTTCATTTGGGTGTCTTTCTTCCTGGAAAAGTACAGCACCATTCATTGGGAAAGTACTACGTGCAGCAGAAAAATATGAACAACAGCAACAGATTGTTTTCACTGTACAGAACTTAATAGGTGCATAAATCAAACCTACAAAAGGTCATTACTGTGGTAATGACACTTCCGTTTGTGAAGGATAGTAATTCCTGGTATTGAAAGACACAATGTTAGATTGATCAACATGTTGATCACAGCACGGATCCTAGATCACAGCAAATTGACAAACCCATTACCTCATTTAAATACTTCATGCTCAGGTGACGTCTCTTGCGTGGGCAGCATGGGGCGGCTACAACCTGTACGAATCAGGAATATTACAATCGGAAACATGTAAGTCAATTCTGTATCAGGTGGGCAGTGACCTCATGAAATGAAGAGGGCATTTATTTTTAAACAGTTCCTGCTGAAAAAAAATGAGACAAAGCAGGAATTCATGCAATATGACTAAAAAGAGACAAAGAGAAACTATAACTTTATTGAGTCAATATAACACAAATTTCAATTTATGTGATAATACATGTATACGCATTTTGAAATGTACCATCCTGCTGAGAGGCATCATTCACCATAAGAAATGAACTGTAAAAAAAGAGGAAACTTCTGTTTTAGATCTGCTTCGTTGTTTTTTTTCTGTTCAGTTGAAGACGTCGCCCCGTTTTACTACGGTTATGCCGTCGGTGTGGGGCTGTGGGTATTCTTATGTCTGTCGTCGTTTCTAATGGTGGCGGGAGTTTGTTGTGTAAGTACAATAATTATTTTCTTCCACACAATGGCGTGCTTTTGTTTGATTTGACGAATTGTTAATAACGCTGGGAAGCTTGCACCTTGCTGCTTGAGGTGACGGAGCTTTCAGTAACAGGACAAATATGGATGATTTCAACGCAAAAATATGAGATATGAAATGACTCGAGTGAACATTTCCGAATCTCTTTGAAATTGAAATAGCGCCCTCATTTTTTTCAACGGCAGAACGATGTGGTAGACTGGTTCCCAGTCCCTCCATTGTTGTTTTAACTTAGTGTCTATTTTGTTCCGTGGCGATTCAGTATTTCAAATACACGTATACGTTCAAATATGCATTGTCAACAGTGTATGCCCCTGTTGGGATTTGTTGGTCTGCGCAACCGTACGTTTATTTTCTGACAAAAGAGCATGTTTGTTTTTGAAGCTATACCATCCAGTGACAACAGACATGTCCTGAATAGTTTGTCGATTTGTTGGTTGGTCCAGTAATTGACTGGTTGCTCAGTTGGTAGATTTGTTTTTAAATTGTGTAACCCCCCCCCCAAAAAAAATGCATCCATTGTGTCACATTTCAAGGTCAAAATAGGAACGTCAAAATATAATTTCGAGTCTGGCTTTATCACAGCCAAAAATTATAATAAAATATGCACACTTTGTATTCGGCTCGGCAATCACAACTGAATTATTTTGTGCGATTTTACACAGGATCGTCGTGGACTGCTGATTCCATACATAGTGGCGGGGGTTCTTGCTATCCTGGTTCATTGTGCTCTGTGCGCCCTCTACCTGTATATCATGATCTTGGTGAGTGCCAAAGGCTAACTCACAGTTTGTAAATTTGTTCCCATAATAATTTGATTGATTTTTTTTTTTGCTCACATGGATTGTAAATGACAATACATGTACATTTAGTTAGTGTCGATATACTGAGCACAACGCAATTCATTTTAAATACACTGTTTGCAAATATTACGCACAATATGTAACGATATTCTGGGCATGTTTTGGACAACCGCACTGTACTGCGCGGCACATAGGGCCTAATCATAGAATATTGCAATAATTTCAATATATTTCAACATTAATAAGATGGAATTTTGCGTCGGGGTGAAGGGCAAAACCTAATTTGATATTTCAACATTTCATAATGTGCACAATACAATTTTGGGGCAGAGCAAAACATGCAATACTGTGTTTATACGAGAAAAAAAATATTTGTTTTATTCTACAAATCCCCCCCCCCAAAAAAAAGAAGAAGAATAGACCACACACAATGTAATGAGATTGTGCATGCGGCTGTATAAACACCGTGTTTACCAATGTAAAAAGTGTTTTTATTTGTAAACATGACTTCAAGAATGATGCATCATCTCTTAATTTCATGCTTTGCCACTCAGAATTATGAGGAAGGCCACTATGAACTTTTCGTTGTTACAAACCTATTGAGTGCGCCTCCAAAAACGGGGCCCCTTTACCAGTATCACACTACAACTGATGTACCCAAGTTCATGCTTTGTTAATATCATGCTGGTTTATTTCTCAGGTGTTTGAGGATGGTTACGTGTACGACGTGTTCAACCTCGTAGCCCTCTCCCTCTCGGGGATATTTATTGTGCTCGATGTAAGTTTGGTTCCTGCTTTCAGAGAACTGATCTCGAAATTCAAAAGAAAAAATAAATAAATCTATATCCTGTTAGATGTGAAATTCCAACATGAGTCATGAGCACAGTACATTGTTTATCAGACCCTCAGTTGTTGGAAAATTACTGTGGCGTGATGGAAAACTTTTTGTAACATTTGCAAACCCTGTGTATTAATTTGTTTTCATGCATGCATGACTCATGATGACTGCCTCTTTTCGAGTTTTCAGAATGGGCCATTCAAAACAGCAGGCCTTGGTACATGCCTGTGCATGTACCGGGTGAAAAGGGGATGACAAGCATTTTTTTTACCACTGCCGGCTCGTAATCGGGCAAATTCAATTGCATTCACAGGCACAGAAGCGAACGTTCATGACATTTGTCTAGGTCAAATCCTTTGAATCAAATACCGTTCCTTTCAAGCGAGCATAAATTTTGACAGTGTACTTTTTTTTTAAACTGCAATATAGAATGGTAACTTAGAAATTGCACTTCCCTCACCTAGTTTCCATCTAAACCCTATACACAGGCCCGTCTGTACCTCACACTCACACCATTTGGTTTATAAGACATTGATGAAGTTGTGAAAAGAAAACTTTTTCGAGGCAGTTAATTGATACAGTATAAATCCCGTCTGTTTAAAAAAAAAACCCGGCAGGTTTGAGTGACGCACTATCCCTGTAATTTGTGTGCACAATACATGAAAACTCACGATCACATTACAATTGAAATAAATGCAATGTTTCTGCATGAGGAAGTGTCATGATCTGTAATTTCTTTTAATCGGTGGTTGTATATTGATTTCAGTCCTTGAGTCTCCTGTGTGTGATCTCTCGCTACCAAGAACTCCGTTACGGCGAAGATGCGCGGCTTGTCAGACAGGTGTGTTTTTGTTTTCCAATGGGTGTCCAGTAGAATCTAACTTGTTTGTGCCTCCTTTATTGGCCTATATTACCTCCAGCATAGAGCCTCGTTCGATCAAATTGGGTGGCTCTCACTTTAAATCACTCGCTCCTCATCAATCTGAGCCAGCTCCCAGTAGAATATATTTTTATACGTTTATTTAGGATCCGGCCATCTTGAATCCATATTGAGGCTAATCCTGCATTCTTTTTGAGACTGACTTTGAATGAAAATGACGCGATATTGTAGATTCGGGGAAAAAGTTGAGTAGCTGTTTTCCTTAGTGTATATAGTGATCCAACATATGTATCGTCTCCTCTTGTAACGTACTCCTCAGTTTGTCTTTAGGATGTAAAAAAAGTGTCAATATTAATTTCAGACCAACACAAACGTTTCATTGTACAGGTGACCGCTTGAAGTGTAAAAAAGCCCGTAACAAACCATTGTCCGTGAACAATGTAGAGTCACGCGGGAAATCCCCATACAGTTCCCCTTTTCCCCTATACATATTATACATTGGTGCAAAACCAGATTGTGACGTTGCCCAAACTACCAGAGACCGTCGTTCCTCACGGTATTTCCAAAGAGGATTGTCATAGAATTTCCGGTTTACAAGTATCCTGCTTGTAAGAGTGATCTTGGGAGGATGTAATAAAGAAAGATTGGGACATTTTGCGGATAGATTTTTTAAAATTAATTTGGTACATTATTATTTTCTAAAACTTCCGCGACATTTCTCAACTGAAATCAGGAGATATAACTTAAATACCATCTGTTCAATGTTTGCCAACGGTTGCTCTTTCCCTATACCCTTGACCTGCTGCAGATATGAGGCATTAATACCAAAGATAACCTTTTCTGGGCAGCATGAGTAAAATGTCAGCTTGAGTAAAATTCAATATCGGTCAAATTAATGAATCAGCAAACCCATGTTCAAGATAACCCACATTTTAAGTAATTGTCTTTTCTATTTTTTTTTTGCACTTAAATCTCAGGAGAGTGTTTTTCCAGTGCAAGGCCCGGCTATCGGCATGTCAGTCTCCCAATCAAGACGCTACTAGCGACTGTTTCATTACTGTACAGCTATATGGTTATTTTATGTCCTAATGGGACTAGAGTAAATTGTAACAGGATAATAACATTCTTCCAAATATGAAAAATCATGGCATATTACGTCCGTATTACATCTGTCTTATTTTAATATTAAATTTGAAAGAGTTAATATTTTATACATGGAATGTCTACATAGGTCTTAAATCAGATACAAAATTGTAAATAAAACGAATGATTTTTGATATGTAAATAGAAAGAAGTGTTTTTTTTTTTTAAAATTCGTTTCAATGTAAATGGATGACTGCATGATGACACGCATCCACTGTGTATTTCGAATTATCCAAAGTTACTGGGGGAGGGGATTAGTCTGGGAGACCATCACGCTCACGCGAAGACGCTGTGGCTTATAACTTGGGCACATTCAGGAAGCCATGCGTACTTCTTGCGCGAACCAGTTCATACAGTACGGTTTGCAAGGAGCCCTAGGCCTATATGGGGTATGTAGTCGTGGATAATGGCCCGAGCCGGTCAAGCACATATTTCAGCTTGGAATTTCCTCTTTCTGTTTGTTATTCCCCAGTTGCATGACTGATATAAGTATTACATTTTGTAACGCTTATATTAGTCATGCAACTGGGAAATAACAAACAGATAAAGAGGAAATTTCAAGCTGCGCAAGACTTCACACAATGTTTGTAGGCCTACAGTTTTAATGGAACAATTAGTGTGAAGTGAAAACGAAGAAATCAGTTGATCGGAGTAAAAGTTGCATGCATGTAATCCAGAACTTGGTGAAATAGCAGAGACATAAAATGTTTTATACGTTTTTTTTTTATGAGAAAGTAGAATCGCTATTTTGCATACATTTGATTTATGCTTTGACAGGGTCATAACAGGTTTACATGGGAACAATAGTAACATACTTTGAGAGCAAACACCCGTTTTAAACATTTTTTACTACAATGTTTTTATCCAGCTCTTTTATACATAATATGGCAAGGTGGGTCAAAAAGAAAGTGTCTCGGATTAGATATTTTCCCCCTTAAAAAAGAAATTAAATTTGATACAAAAATGAAGTACGTCTTAAAAGAGCACGTGTTTCCACTCACCTTAAAAAAATACTGAAATCGATCCATACTACCAGAAGTTATGCATGTTTTATTAATACAACCCATATTTATAGCTGTCAATGGAATTGCCTTTGAAAGCTGCTGATGAGCAAAGTGACAATTACAGATTACACACAAGCATCAAATTACAAATGAGAGTTTATTATTCTTTGATTGGCCGTCGGACATAATGGATCGGACATAATCGGCAGTCGGACAGAATCGGTCGGACATAATCGGCTGTCGCTAGAGTCAACATCTACTGTCGGAAATAACTGGACCAAACGGACATAATCATGGGCGTGAACAAACGTCTCTCAGATCATCTGAGGGGGTTCTCTTAGTGCATCCCATTAACCATTGCACTGATTGTATAGAAGGTCTCTTAGAGCACCCATGGGGCCCTATTAGAGCATCCAAGCTCTCACTGCACTGATTCCATATAGTACGGCAGGAGAAATAGTACCGGGCAGGAGAACCCCTATAATTATGCAATCAGTATGTGGGCTGGGATGCTCTAACAGAACCCCCTGGGAATGTTCCAACCATGTGTCCTTTCTCTATGCTCCAACAGATCCATAATGCAATCATGTGCAGTATGGGCTGGGATGCTAAAAAAAAAAGAACCATAGGATGCCATAGAAGAGAATCGTTGGATGATATAAGAGAACCCCTTCTCTTGGAGAATCCGAATACTGTATGGAGAGGAAGGCAGTTATTATAGTTTTCTTATGATTTTGGTTTCATGAAATTTCGATACCATAACGATTTGTTTTCAATATTCATGCAATCATGCACCGCACGGTCCTACATACACAAACAATGCACACAGTCTGCACACACATGCACTCATACGGTTACCAACACAAACCTTAGCAGCCAGCCGTGCCGCGAAGTCCACAAAGTCTAACAATTGTAAAGTCTAACTTTGTCAAAACAACAAAGTGCAGGGGTCGATCGGGGTCGGTCAGGCGTCGCGTCACACGGGTTCACGTTTCGAAAGAAGGAAATATTGACCTGCGCATGCCCAGTATCTAATATGTTTCTGGGCGACGCCATGATGCTATAATTGCACAGCTTACAACGACTTTTTGCTGCGCCACAACCTACGCTAACAATAAATTGTTGTTGGAAGGACATAACTTTGGACGACAAACAGCCATACCCTTTTTTGGCTGCGTGATCATGGCGATTCTGCGGAGATGCTGCTGCTGGGACAATGTTCGGTCCGGATCGATGGCAGCAGGAATATATACGCTGGTAAGATGCGACATGGCGTGGGAAATTTTGATTGAAATATTCTAATAATATTTATATTGCAGTCTCATTGTGTTGATGCAATAATGTTTATTGTGGATTATTTATTTGAATGCATTAATGTCTAAAAACTATTTTAAGCCATGCATGTATGCCATGCGTGGTTTTTTTTAAAGAGAAATTGTTTTGTTCGTGTTTTTTTTTTAAACAGATATACAACGCATTGTCTGTGGCAGTAGCTGCTTATCAGATCGCGAAGTCTATGGGTAATTGAACCGTCATTCTTTGTCTGTATTTTTTTATTGAATGGTTCTTATACTTTCGATCGAAAAAGGTAAAAATACTATACATTCCTGTTATTTCCTCCATAGGTTTATCAAGAGCGTTCAGTATCCAGACTAGTTCTTAAACAATGTAAATTTCAATCTTAATTTAGTTACAATCATTTTACATTTATGACTGCGCATAACGCGTTCATATAAAATGAGGTCATAATACACAATGATCAAAATAAAGAAATCGTTACATTTCACCGACTTTCCATAAAATAAACAACAAAAGGTTGAAAGCAAGTTTGAAAATCATATATAAATACGAATTTCAATTAGAAAAAAAATACAGCTTGAAAATTGAGATCATAATTGATTCTTTCAATTATTTTTTTAAATTTATTAAGAATCTTCCTATGGGAATAATTCAAACATCCAGGACGGTATGACCATCGGATATTGCATTGGCTTGGGCTTCTTGGGCCTGCTCATCATCTCGTCCATACTGCTGCTAGTGGGAGTCGTAAAGGTAAGGCCTAGGTTTTTTTTTTTTGGTTTCTTTATTTTGGGCAAAGGGGTTAGTGTTGTTTGTGTGTGTGTGTGTGTGTGTTTTTCAGTTTATCGCAAATTTTATGTTATTTTCTTCAAAATATAATGCACCGTTTCCTTGATCTGAACCAAATTCGTTAAACGAAGAATCATCGTCAATTGCTACACAGCTACACTGTTAAATTGTTGGATAAAACACCGTTGGGCAATGTAATTTACCCAGCATTGGTATGGAATTACCTCATATTGGGTTGAATTGGGTAAAAACTGTCAAACTATTGGGAAGAATTTGCCCAAGAGTGTAAGTAGTTGATTATTCGACCAGCATTGGCCAAATAACAACCCACTTTGCCCAACTTTTTTTTTTACAGTGTAAGCTCTGTATTGTATTATATGCAAGTATTATTACGTTTGTTGCCTTTGTACAGAAGCTGCGATTTCTTGCAGAAGGTGCGATTTCTATGCCTTGTTGTTAAGCAGAGAATGGTGATCGTATTAAATTCATATACAGGACTCAGTGATTAGCCAAGTCGCAAAATTGAGCCCCGATTCTACTAACCCTGGGGTCAGCAGATGGATCATAGACGCAAGAAGCCGCGAACGTACCCGAATGGAAAGAATGTGCACATGAGAAACTGTCGAGATTTCCCGAGAAATACCGACCAAAGCTTCGGTTCCAAAACTATTATTCTTCAAATGTTTGTGATGTTTAAGCGTACATTGTCTTTTTAAACTGTGTGTTTTTGTACAGGACAAGCGTGGCTTTCTGCTTCCATACATGGTCATGTTGCCCTTGCAGATACTGATGCAGATCATCTGTTGCATCCTCATCATCTATGTCCTGGCTACCGCATCTGTAAGTTCGACTCAAAGGTGTACATGCTGAGTAATCTTCACAATAACATGAAGATGATGCACTATTGAACGGTTCCCACTGAACAAACGTATGCACGACAGCTCTGTACTAGTACAGTTCCGAGATGGTGATCTGGAGCTGACACCACAAAGTCTTGCTTTCCCCCGGAGAGAAATAAAAAGAGAAAAACCTTAGTTAAATTAATTTTGACCAGAAAACAAACTTGCACCCAACTGACTCCAGCCAGAGTCAGCTGGGTACAAGTTTGACTTTCTTCTAGTCAAAGTAGACGAGTGTTTTCAAAGTAATTCAGACTTCTATCCCCATGTTTCTGTGACAGCATATAAAACAATAACTCGATAATGACGACAGTTGGTGACATTCTGCATCAACAGAAATAGGCCTGTTGCGTATGATTAGATTAAGATTAGATTAGATGGAAACTTTATTATCACTCACATGGAAAATTAAAATGGCCTTGACAAAGAACGAGTTACAAATAATTATGTAAAAATTCAAAAGTTAATATTCAAACTTATAAATTCAATAATTACATTTAAAATAGACTACATATTTACACCAAATTACAAAGTACTATGGATCAGAGTCAGCCACACGACAGCTCATTGCTCATTGCCCAAATGTTCATTGACAAGGAATGTGAAATTTCTTTCGGGTGAATTATCGGTCGAGAGGTGGCTAACGTTTTTGTTCCCTACCGGTTCTTTGATGACAGCACTCTCAGTATGAGATGCCCGACCTGCCCCGCCAGAACACCACTTCCATGTTCATCACCGCCGTTCTGATCTCCGTGCTCATCGCCATTTTGGGGCTCACCATACTCAACGTAAGAATTATACCTGTATTTTGTTTTTCGTTATTAAATCTTAAAACTGGAAATTGGTGTCCTGTTTCATGTTTATGTCATGTCTTTAAGGTTGTGCAAAAAAATAGATATCTACAAAACTGGATATAAGTTCATTAAGACTTTTTTCTTCTGATTCTGCACCAGTTAACCCATGTGTAATAAACTGCTGTTTCAGGTGTTTTGTTTCCTGTGTGTGGTGTCTCAGTACACGGAGCTGAGGGATGGCCGTGGCCGTCTACAGAACGTGAATGCAGACAAGGTATGCGTGACTAATAACTAAAAGCATTGGCATGGTGCCATCAATATTGGATATAAACACCAATTAAATACTAAGGAAGAAATGTCAGCACCAATATGGAACGTGTCTAAACTCTCATGTTCATGCAGCTTTACTTCGTCCTTCTATACCATTCGATCCCGGCGTACGGTTTAGGATTTCTGTCATTTTATAAGTAATCTGTGCTTCAATTAGATAACGTTAATGTATGAATGTTCCTAATGTTGTGTCGAAGGGTTCAGTGTTCAACTGGTCATGTGCCCATGCCCCTGCAGTTTTTAATGCAATCCTTGAAAATGCAACTTTGTGTCCCATTCAACCTTATTTTCAAATTTCATTTTGCCATTTTCAAGGATATTTGGGTGCCTTTTTGTTTTGTATGCTAATGCGAATTTCCATATTCCTGAGCACAAGTGTATGTTACATTTATAACAACAGCTTTCAATGATGGGCTACATGCCACTACAAGAGCAGCACCAGCTGCAGCCAATGTTACACAAGCCATCGCAGCAGCAGCAGCAGCAGCAGCAGGGTGATTACTTGTCCAAGCCCTACACTGACTACCCCGAGAAGGACCAACCACCTGCATGTTACCCACAGGAAGAAGTGTAAAGACCTGCTGTGTTTCCTCGTCCCCACCGCATATCCAAGGGTGTTTGTGACCTCTAATTTCTTTGAGCTCTGATTGGATACATTTTGTTCAGCTAGTGGCCCATGGGTCGGGACTTCCGTGCGCGTGACCCCCTATGCGCAAGAAATACACGTACATTGTTAAGGGCGAGTGACCTATAACAATACTAGACCATGTTACCTGATGTGAGTGTGACGTCATACTATAGCGGCAACCGACAGGTTGTGCATGTAATTTGCCCACTTAAACTTATTCAAGACATAATGAATAAGGGGATAATACGGAGGCCTGTAAATGACGGTTTGGATTCTCAAATACTTTCAACGCTGGCATATCGTTTAACCACAGTATGGCAGCACCTGTTTTTGGTTATAGTCGCTTATGTTTTTGTTTTGCATGTTTTAGATATTTCACCTAACTAAACGTTCAGCTTACTCAGATGTATTGCATTGGGCATTTTCATTAACTTTGTGTATATATATTTACTTTCATACATGGGTAAAGGTACAGGCTATTTTTGTATAATGTTGATACTTGTGTGAATAACATCTAAGTAAACGGTCGGTTTTGCAAGAACCTCAAGTGTCCATAATTCTGGGACAACTTTTGTGCTGTGTACATGTGCATGAGGTGCAGTCACTTTTTACAGCGTACGGTGCTGACTTATGTTCATTTCAAATTAACATGTTTAATAGAATTCCATGTCAGGCAGGATGCGAGCAATATGTAAATAAAAAACAGTATCTATGTACTTAAAAAGTCAATAGAATAATCACGATTTTTTTTACGGCTTTTTTTTTTTTTTTACTAAACCCTACAAGCCTGCTAAGAAAAAGATTGGATTTGTTTGTTGATTAATATAAATATTGATCGAACATTTTGCTACTAAATTATTGTAAACACAAGCTAGTGAGGCAGTTTTATAGAAACATCTCAGAGACTTCTTTTCATTGTTCTCTTATTTTTATTATAACAATGTCAAATACTGCAGCTTGCCTTTTTTGCACAAAGGAAGATTTTATCAATACTAGTAAGTGCCTATTGGAGCTCTTGTGCATATAGTTGTCCTGAAATAGTTCCTTCTCACTGTAGTTCATATTTTCTTAAATAACTGAATAAACTACTTGTACATTGCCGATGCAATTGTCGTAATTTGTTGAGACTTGTTTCTCATGCTTGCTTTGAGAGTCGATGAAAACTGATGAGATCAGTACACAGAAATGCAGAGGAGAATATTGTGATACCGACTAACGATGGACAATGAGGAGATCAAAATCGAAAATTTACCGGTGTTCACCCATGTAACAATTCCCTTCTCAGCCTTAAAACCATATTAAGGTCGGAATCTCTTGTATATTCAATTCTCTTTTTTTTTTTAATACTATCAAGTAATACGGTGAGTCAAAAAGCGGAACCCAAACCCCCAAAATTATATTTAATATAAGTAGCACCAAAAAATTATACTGACTGGAAAGCCAATTTCATAAGCTACTTTTAGGTGACAAAAATATTGAAATTTCTCAACCCGTTCAAAGAATATCACCACTTAAACATAATGACCCTAAAACCTCTTTCGTCCAAAAATGTGATTTCAAGAATCGTCTTCAAAAATTATCTTCAAACCTCACCAGCGATAAAACCTCAGTTTAAATATATTAAAAACATTCAACAAAAAGTCCTTTTGAAGGCCGTCTTTAAAAAAGTAGATTTGATAAAGTTATACTGTTTGCCTAACCAGGGTCGTTAATACAAAGATATTGTGTACTACAGTTGTTTACAGTTGTTGAAACTGAATTCTGTGTCATTTTCTTTGTTGTTCCAAAGAGTCAGAATAAATTGCTTTTTTGTTGGACGAAACAGGTTTTATGGCCATTGCGTTTAAATAGTGATATTCTTTAAACGGATTGAGCATATTCAGTCAGTTTTTTCATCTAAAAGAAGCTTATGAAATTGGCTTTCCAGTTATTATTATTTTTGGTGCTACATATTTTTCTAAAATTCTTTTGACTCACCCTGTACAATTTGCCCACCAGTCGGAAACATTGGAGATATTCAACTTCCTTTTTAGTTTCCCGATTGTTTGCGTAACTATTGAATCATAAACAGAATATCATATCTGCCATAGATTGTCATATCTGTGTCATATCTATGATATGCGCCTATCAAAATGTTCCCCTCCCCGCTGCCACAGGTCCGATGTCGGGATTTGGTCACGTTTATCATGCCCCAGGGTGGGGATTTTGGTTACTCAATTTTTTACCATAGGCGTTCTACATGGAAAAGGCATTCACTATTGTGCCCCACGTATGTATGTCGGGGCATGGACGGGGATTGTCACTTAAATTTTGCCCGAGGGTGGGGATTCTGTCACTTCAAAATTGACAATCCCCACGTCTAAGGTGGGGAAGCCCGGGGGAGGGGAGGGGTGGAGGAACTAGGCGCATTAGTCTACAAAGAAAACCTCGGATATTGCATGATGCCACAGCATAATTCAAGTAGCATACCGGGCACCACTTGAAAATAGATTCTTTCTTGAACAATTGGAGTGTCAAAATTTTGTCTAATGGGTTTTCAAAGACTTTATGGTCGCCAAAACTGGCAACGTCCATTTCTAGAGCGCGGTCCCGCTGTGCGAATTATTACATGTACAGTGTACATGCACATTTTGTGCGCATATGATGCATCATTTCTCCCATATGCACATGACACACCACCAGTGGAAAACTACACGGTTTTTCCCCCATGCACCGCCGGGTGTTGTAAATGTAATACTTCTAAATGGAATCTTCACAAATTCATATTCAAATAAGCCATATCCACAAAACCAATGAAGCATATCTGTGGCGTCAATGCCCTGATGTTTAGTGTTGTTTAGTGTTAGTGCTATTACGTTCAGTTTAGTGTTGTAATAATTGTTTTTTGGTTTATAATTGACTTCTTATAAGAAAAACACATAAACCAAACAGTTTATTCCTCCTACATTATCATTATGAGTATTTCCGTTGTATGTGCTACTGTAGTTGTTCTCTTACCTTAAATTTTGGAGGTTTTCTTGGGGAATGAAACAGGCTGATGTCTCCATCTTTAATATCAAGATGCTGGTTCACACAAAATACCTTGGGGTATTAAACAGAGATACGACTGCGTTAGAGATATTAAGTCTGAATAATACAGAAATTAAGTTTAGCACTCTTTCTGCTACTATGAAGTAAAGCTCTCACAAACTGCAAAAATTCACAAAGCAATGATTATATCATTAAACATACGGGTTTCGTTTATTCGTTTGTAAATATTCCTATTTCTCAATCTTCTAATGCATTGACCTTTAATGAATAAATGTCCATATCTTAGATCTTTATTGCTGGACAATGTCAACGCCGTGCTGTGCTGTGAACATTTTACGATCTTTTCAAGTTGATACTTTATTGCCAGATGATATCATTCGGTACTCCACGTGTGAAATTTAGCTGTGTTTTGCAAGACGATGACTGCATTGAACTTAGGGAAATTACACTTAGATGCCAGTAAACTCATTGCTTTATGGATTTATGACTGTCTTTTTCCCCACGTGTTTGTTTGCTGTGAAATATTATAGTATATTGAGATCCTTTGACAATAGTAAGAATTGGAGTGGATTTGTCCCTTCGAGTTTCCGCGGATTGTCTTTGGCAGTGATGAATTGTGAAAAAAAAAATCATAGTGAGTTGTGTTCACAGAGAGTAAAGATAAGAATTGATTATTGGACAATATCTACAGGTACAGCCTCTTCGTTGCATACTTATAACGTTTCAAAACTTTTTTTTTATGTGTACGGAAGTAAATTTTACCATACTGACGGTATCAGTATGGATTTTAATGGTTTATAACGAATGCATTCAAATTCAGTATAGTCTTTCCAAGAACATTGAAGAGATGGTCGTATATAAAATTTACTCTTCATATTGAGACCAAAATAACGACATCGACAAAACGGAATATGTGCAATATTATGATTTGTGATAATGATTATTGATTGGTGAATAATATGACTTTGATTTTAATTTGGGGGTGGTGCGGAGACTGCCGTTTTCACAACCACTGGTGCGGTGGTTTTCCCGTTCACTCTTGTATTGCTAGGTCCATGGACCGTGTTGCAACTGCTTTCGCGATTTTTGTTTCTAACGGCGTTGCACACGGTTCTCTCATACCTAAAATGTAATAACGTAAAAACGAATACATGTAATCGAAGAGTTTGAATAACTTGGAATTCCTTATTCTCTATATTTTCATTATTGATATAGGCATATCTTTTGTCAATGAAGTACATCGGTGTTGGTGATAGCCTAGTACTGAGAATTGAGAGTACCATCACGAAATAACATGTCCCCTGATCCATACAATAGTTTGAAGGTCACTGCCACACGGAGGTCAGATGCTTGACATCACCGTTGCCACGCATATAGCAGGTGGTTCGTGTGTTATTCACATAAAATAATGACCAATGAAAACGCTTCATCAAAGCAACACGTACGTCACGCGCGCGATGTGGCAACGCCCAGTTTTTCCTGTGCGGCAGAACAAGACTAGACTTTTATCGTGGTGCGTCACGTATTTCTGCACATACAACAACTCCACCACTGAAGCTATATAGTGTTCTCTATTACACGACTTGACCAGATCGACAAGGATTAAAGCAATATCTTTGCTCCTCAGCTAGAAATCAACTGCTGTCAACATGGCTATCATGCAGAGATGCTGCTGTTTTGACAATGTCCGTTCTGGGTCCACGGCATCAGGAATATACACCCTGGTAAGTAGGCTAATCCTACGCGCCATGGCGGTTTTAGAGCCAAGAGCTCCTCTTGCTCTTTTTCTCTATTCTTTTGCCGAAGAAATCGTTCATTGAAAAGTATTGCGCACAATATCTTTACAGAAAACTAGTATACAGCACATTAGCATCCATGCCATGCATCTTTTTTGCGTTTTAGACTCGCACTTTTCGATTAGTCGCCACAATTTGATCATGATATTATTTCGGCCATAAAAATTGCTTGGGAAGTTCAGATCGTGAACAGCGAATACAAAAATGTACAATACGTGGAATACTGCTGGGATCGTAAAGTGAAAAGAAAGAACAAAATCCCCCAAATGCTTAATTATGGTTCCGCAGTATTAGTAGGCATTGCTTGAGCAGGTACACGAACATTTTTGTTGGCTGGATTCGTCTTTATAAATTATACCAAGGAAATTAAGTAATGGCAGTTTGGGTTATGTGTAGCTTAACGGCGTCCAATCGTACTTGTATACAGGGTGCAGATCTGTAAATGGGCCCAGAATTTCCTACGCGGGCCAAATCACATTTTGTGCACCCTCAATTTCTTTGCTATTCAGAGCAGTTTGTGGGCCATAAACTTGAAGGTTTGTAAATTATGGGTGGAAGCCGTGCACAGGTGTGTGAGCTCGTATTTCTGTAAAATTCTCATAAAATTGTGCCCTAAATTGCTCTATTTTGCAATGGATCGCAGACATCATTTTTGAAAAAGGCGATGGGCCACAGGACTACTTTTGGTGATCATCTTTGGACGGAATTATCTCCCAAAGGTTAACAGTTAACGACACAAAAATTGAACAGAAAATGAAAGAATATGAAATAAGCTTTCAAATAATGATGGGTTGTCAAACAACTTGGAGAGTTGTAGGTATTTTAAATATTTTTTTGGAAGTACGCGTAATTATCACTGAAGTCTATGGGAGTCAATTTGCAGGTCTGTACCCATACTGTACGACTGTTGCAAATAAAGGGCAACTCAGCAAAATAATATGACCCCAGCTCACTTCAGAGACAGGTGCAAGGCTACTATTGCGTTGTGTGTTATGTGCTGGACCGCATTCCATAGTAGACTTGCCCCAAGTCGGGATTCTTCACTGCCGTTGATCATGGTCCGTGTTCCGTGTATGTATAGTGCGCCGTGCCCGCTCGCTCATCAGGGTGCAGACCAGTAAATCGGTCCGAAATTGCCTGCGCCGGCCAAATCACGATTTGCATGCCCTCAAAATATTCGGTATTTGAGCATGCTGTGGGCCATGAACTTGAGGGTTTGTAAAAAATATGGGTGGAAACCGTGGACAGGACTTGGAGCTTGCAGTTCTGTGTAATTTTGATGTAATTTGGACCCTAAAAGCGCTCTACTTTGCAATGGAGTGTAGGCATCGTTTTTCAAAATGGCGATGGGCTTCAGGACTATTTTTAGGGGTGATCATCTTCAGATGGAAATTTCTCCTAAAAGTCATCAGTTGACCCCCCGTAAATTGAAAGAAAAATGAAAGATGATGAAATAAGCTTTAATTTGATGTGTGTCTCGAATACCTTGGAGAGTTGTGAGTATTTTTCCCGAATTTTTGAAGTGGGAGCATTTACCATTGGGGTCAATGGAAGTTTATTTACTGGTCTGCTACCATCAGTAGCGCACCCTTTTGCGACGCCCCGCTATGCCCTATGTGGATCGAGAACCCACTGCAATGACTTACGGGTGCAGTGAACTAATTCAAGTGAGAATGTCTACACGAGCTGATTAGCATAAAAAGTGACTTTACAGTTTCTTTTGAAAACGGAGACCGTTCGGCTTTAAAAACGGTGGAATTGTGTAAATGTAGCTAAGGATCAACTCGCTGGTTTTTGGGCTTCCATATGAGGGCAGGCTTGATAAAATTACGGTTGAAAAATGGGTCCTATTTGCCTGAGAAAGTGGAAGGATGCCACTTGTAAAACGCTACATGCAGGCTTGGGAACTATCACTTTTCGGGAGGTGATTTTGTTTTGGTGTGAATATTTTAAAATGTAATCGGCTTATCTACCCAAAATTGAAAAGAAATAAAAAGATGAAGTACGAGACAATAATTTAATTTGTGTTTGAGAAACCCCAGTGATGTCGGCGTGCATGTTATTTGGCCCTGAACTTTGTTGATTTTGCACTGTTTTCAATGGGACTTGAATTGGTTCAGTGCACCCTTACTGCACTGACATTGATGACATCACATGTTGACGCCGGATCGCGGAACGGCAAACAGATGAGGGTGCCCTATATAATCTAAGGATTGAATTCTGAACAAAGCAAAGTTCGCCTACGGATTGAACAAAGTAGAGTACGTCCGACTTGGGTCAAGTCTAATTCCATAGAGGTGCAGACCTGCAAATCGACTCCCATAGACCTCAGTGATAATTACGCGTACTTCCAAAAATTATTTAAAATATTCAAAACTCTTCAAGGTGTTTGAGACACCCATTAAATTTAAGCTTATTTCACTATCATCTTTCATTTTCTGTTGAATTCTTGTTCAAGTATCCAATGACTTTTTGGAAGAAAAAAAATTATGCAAAGATAATTATCCCGAAAAATAGTCCTGTGACCCCATCGCCAATTTGAAAACTTATGCCTGCGCCCCATTGCAAAATAAATAGGGCCTAATTTGCGAATTTCACAGAAATACGAGCTAACACTCCTGTGTGAACGGCTTCCACCCATCTTTTCCTTTTTTACAAACCTTTAAGTTTTTAAGAAAAAAATGAACAGAAAATGAAAGATGATGAAATATGCTTTAATTTGATGTTTGTCTCAAACACCTTGAAGAGTTGTGATTATTTAAATCATTTCTTTTTGGAAGTGCGTGTTATAGGAAGTATTTTAAACATTTCTTTTAGATGTGCGTGTGTAATTATCATTGAGGTCTATTACTGGTCTACAATCGTATGTATTCCCGCTTTACGTCAACTCTCGGCGGTTTGCAATGCTGTCCTAAGAATGTATTTAAATTTTCGAGTGATTTGAGTTCTCTCCTTATTTCAACTTTATGCACAATTACTCATACTTTGGAAAGAATGTTGCACCCTGACGTCCTTTTTTTCATCACGCATTATCTCAATGAAGGTCAGTCACTGCAGAAGTGTTGAAAAGACATGAATCTGGGAATGAGAAACAATTCCAATTTGGTTAGAAAATACTTTTAAAATGCACTCGACTCTCAATACACTTTGTATACGCAACCTTGACTGTATCCATCGAATACCAAACCGAAATTGAGCGGTCTTTGTGCCAGTGCTCTGGCATTGCTGGCGCTATGGAGACTTGAGCAATGAACTCTTGACCGCGTGACAACCAACGTAGACCAGCACCCCATTTCACGGAGCGCTGCGACGCGTCGCAACTCGAGTTACGACGAGTAACACGTCGCAACTCGCGACGCGTCGTATCTCTCATTTCACGAAAGTTGCGATGTGTTGAACGCGTCGTAAGTTCCTTGACAACGGCTTAAAACACGTCGCAAGTTACGACGTGTTTAGTGGTCATCGCAAAATAAGAAGAGTAATTTCTAAGCCAGTTTTATGCCATAAACATTACATTAACGAGATTATAATACAGATGCAATATGTGTATTAAGTTGTAAATAGAAAATTCATTGAATAATCATGAATTAGACCGGAATATTAGAATTAAAATTCCAAAGTAGCTATACAGTCCAATGAGAGCTTGTGTTCCTTCAAAACTGCATCGCACGGCCGCCATTTTGTTTACGCCTTAACAAATTTCGAGCTGAGTTCCGACGACTCTTTGTTGAATATCAGACGACTATTTTCTGAACGCTGACTAAATACATAAAACAGTCACTGAGTTGTGCTATACATACACCTACGACGCGTCGCACTTTCGACGTGTTTTGTGAAATGGATCGCAGGACGCGTCGCAGCTGCGATGCATCTGAAGTTACGAAGAGTTTGTATAAAATCGGGTGCAGAATTCTAGGGCCCAGCGCTCCAGTTACGTCGCCCTTAGTTCTAGACTTCACATGTGACCGTGTTGTACGGAAGCGTATTTAGGACATGACCGAAAACATTTTTTTAGGCCAACTACTTCGCCCGGGCGGATTACTATTTCGCCCGGGCGGATTACCATTTCGCCCGGGCAGACTACTAATTCGCCAGGGCAGCAACCTCGTCCCCAGGGTGTCGAGCAGTACGCGCCCACCACTACCTGCTCTCTCACCCTGGTATTGGATCATTTGCATGTGCAAGATTTTTGCAGACGTATGCAAATGAGGAACAGTCTGGTGCCTGGATATGCGTTACACATTAGCGTTTGTTTTTGTATGCGGGGTCTGGCGTAAAAACAGAGTGAATTCGTAGCAGCGCGAGCACGGCGTGAGTGACGAAAAAACACGATTTTTGAAATCAAACTGTTACGATCTTATCAAGACAACATGCAGTATCATATTTCATATTAATATGAGCAAATTGGAAAGGAAATTAGTATTTTCGAGAAGGCGTGGACGAATGAGCGCGAAAAAACGTACTGCACGTTGTGAATATATAGCACCAAGTACACGATAAAAATCCATTACTAGCCAATTGCGGTATCCAATCAGGATACAGGAAGAAAGTTTCCTATCCAGGGTTTACTATTGGAAACGCGGTTGGAAATAAAGTAAGCACTGGGGACGAGGTTGCCAGGGCAGATTACTAATTCTCCCGGCCGGGCAGACTACTAATTCGCCCGGGCGAATTAGTAATCCGTCCGGGCGAATTAGATTCGAAGCGGAGCCTGGGAAGTGACGGGAATCGTAAATTTACAACACAGATAAGTTTTACAGAATTTCCTACATTATTACACTTTTCAACAACAATAAAATCTCTAAACTGGAATAAAAGAGTAATGAATCAGTCTTAACGGCCGTTTCAAACCTTGCAGAGTCATGACCGTGATGACGCGCAGGTCACAGGTCACGCAAAATCCAACCAATCAGAGCGTGAATTCATCAGAGTATCCCAGCGTCCAGTTTGCAGGGCGGGGGGTACGAGCGAAACTCGCCGAGTCTGTTTACGTATGGTCGGCTTCGCCAGGGCCAGGGTCTATTACATAGACTAATTATTCTGTGACGCACTGGATTTTAACTCTCGGAGAGATTTTAATTATTTTTTTTTAATTCAGAAGGATTAGGCTATTTTTTTTATTCAAAAGGATTTATTGCCATTGGCACACGGGATTGTTCAATTCTATGGGGACTTTCAAGATTTTCTCATTCGTATTTATTACGTACAGATCTATTCGGCTCTGGCGTTGGCCTATTCAGCATATGTGCTCTCACTTTACACGCAAGTTGGTAAGCAACACTTTCTTTTCATAGTGCATTAATAATTACCATCGTGAAAATTACCCCGACGACTTTTGTTCGCAAAGTACCGGTACTGCATTATTGCACTAAGTACGAATGACTGGACGACATTTAAGGTCTCCTGATATTTTAATGTGTTGCTTAAAAAAAGTCGCCAAGAGACAAACCTACAAACCGGCCAACCAACCTGCACGGCCGCCGACTAACCGAAATTAATCAACTGATTACCGACTACCGATTGATAGACTATCACTGACCAACGGACAACAAACAAACGAATAAAGCGAAGAACTGACCGGCAATCAATCGACAACCGACCACAGACCTGCCGACAACTGAACCAGCAACTAACCGTTGCAACTGAAAGCCAGCCCATCGACAACCGAACACTTTTCCATAACTGACCACTGTCCCATCGACAACCGACCGTCAATCCTTCGACAACTGACCGCAGACCGACTGCAACCACCCTCCAACCCACAGACAACTGAATTCCTACCAATCTCCATCCAACCTAGCCTTCATCAATGCTCTCGTCGTTATTCGTCCCGTACGCGGTAATCAATCAGCGGCATAGGCCTCGCGCGCTATGCAGTGCATGTAAAAATACAGCGCGAACAGCGACCTCATGCGGCCACTATTTTTATGCAAATCAGTTGGCGACGATCCCCAACAAACCAGCCGAAAACCGTGCCACCAACAAACCGACAACACTGACCATCAACCAACAGCCTGTTATAGAATCAGTTTATGACAATAACGACGATAAAGATAAGCTTCTCGATTGACGTGATCACACCTTTTTACTTTGATTTAGTTTCCTATTACGGCGCGCAAGTGGTGGATGGCTTCTTCATTGGAAGTATCTTGGCGGTGTTGCTGTTTACACTGATTCTGATTTCCTCCATACTGCTCCTTGTTGGCGTTTCAAAGGTAAGAACATGCCATCAGTGTTAATACAACCCTTTTATTTCTAAATAATATCATTTAGGTTTTTGTTTTGGTTGAACTGAAATACATATTTCAGGCCATCGTTGTTGTTGGTTGTTGGCCGCATAAGATCCAATGGGGATCATGTTACCGCTCCTTGGGCTAATTGTTTTCGGCGCGCCCGTCCTTCCTTGCGCCACTTCTTTTCCGCCGCATCTGCTCCCTCATGGACTGATTTCCGCCACGCTCCCCTCATAGCACATAGCTCCTCCACTCCGCATTCCTTGATCTGGCAGTGTCGTCGGTTGTCCCGTACGCGGTCTTGGAAACGGAGTAGAGGTCTTCCACGAACTTGGGCTCCAGTGCTGACTTCGCTGAAAAGAGTCCTCTTGGGAAGACGGTCTTGCGGCATCCTACAGACATGTCCAAACCATCTGAGCCGGCGCTCTGTGAGGATGGTATGCATGCTTGCACCTTGAGTGCGCTGCAGAACCTCTGCGTTTGACACTCGGTCCCACCACTTGACACCTAGAATCCTCCTCAGATTGCGCAGGTGGAAGCTGTTGAGCCTGGTGATCTGCGCAGCATAGGCCGACCAGGCCTCAGACCCATACAGCAGTGTAGGCAGAACACACGCTTTGTAGACTGCGATCTTTGTCTTTAGCCTAAGCTTCTTGTTTGCCCACACACGCCTCCTGAGTTGCCCAAAGCAGCCCGCAGCTCGTCCAATGCGTCTGTTGAGGTCCGCCTCCATGCTGGCCATACTTGAGATGCAGGACCCGAGGTAGCAGAACTCATCTACCACTGCTATCTTTTCCCGTTAACCAGGAACGTCTGCAGTGCTGCCTGGTCTTCCACTTCCTGGCACATGACGACCGTCTTTGACTCGCTGATCTTGAGTCCAAAGACTGCACAGGAGGAAGTGAAACGATCCAACAGGGTCTGAAGATCATCTGCCGTGTGAGCAACTAGCGCGGCATCGTCAGCGAACAGGAGGTCAGCAACAGTGGAGTGAGACACATTGGTCTTGGCTCGGAAGCGCTGCACATTGAAGAGCCCTCCATCGAAGCGAGTGTGCAAGTATACCCCCAGGGTGTTGTCGTCGAAGGCATGGTGAAGAAGGTATGAGAAGTAGATGTTGAGGAGACATGGCGCCATCACACAGCCCTGCTTCACTCCGCATCTAACAGAAAAAAACTGTCCGACACGTCGCCGTCGAAGGAGATGGAGGCTTCCATCCCATCATGAAATGACTGGACAATCTTGAGCAACGTCGGTGGACAGCCAATCTTCACAAGCACTCTGTGCAGCCCAGCTCGGCTTACTGTGTCAAAGGCTTTTGTGAGGTCCACGAATGCGATGTAGTGGTTTACATGTTTCTCCCTGCATTTCTCTTGCAGCTGTCGTAGGGTGAACACCATGTCGATCGTTGACCTGTTTGACCTAAAACCGCACTGACTCTCTGGGTAGATGTACTCACCCAAAACTTGAAGCCTCTTAAGCACGAGCTTAGCCACAGCCTTCCCAAACACATTCAGCAGGGAGATCCCGCGGTAGTTGTTGCAGTCGGACTTATCCCCTTTGTTCTTATACAACTGAATAAACTGAGCATCCTTGAGACACTGAGGCACCTGCCGACGTTGCCAGTAGCTGACGACCGAACGATGGAGTTGCAGCAGGGTAGGGCTGTGCGGTACAGCCAGGACACAAATGGCATTTGTTTAGCCTCGACTGTAATTTCACTGTTCTATCACGAAGTGTATTTTACAGCCATTTTAAATGATGAAGAATCTGTCAGTGCAAGGTGTGGGAGAAAATCCTCTCAGATTTATGTGAAGAATATACCAACACAATCAAGGGGTCAAACAAACCATGAACAAACACACCCGAAGACTGCAACAGGTGAGATATGAATCCGGGCACCCATCGTGTGAAAGGCTAGGAAACTATACCTCTGTGCCACCATGATCGCCCGATCTTTATTTGGGACAAGTGCGAGGTATTTTAACGAAACTAAGGATCTCAGAAGTGTGTGGCGAAGTGTCCAATACATCTTCAAGCTGCAATATTATAATTATGTGTCTACAATGTCATCTGCCGCTGTGTTTTAATTCTATAATTATGAATATTGATGAACATATGTCTTTTCTTTTGAAGGACCAGCGTGGATATCTGTTTCCATACATGATTGTTATGCCGATACTCATTCTGCTTCACATAGCTTACTGCATCATTATCATCGTTGCAGCGGCCGCGGTAAGTTTATCCAGCAAACTAAATTAACTTTCCTACGACTTTCAGGGTTTAGTATGAATTTCAGTCTGAAGCACATTTTGAAAAAGGGATATCTATGCCTTTGGTATATTTGTAAGAAATGTTTTCAAGCAAATGTAACAGCTGAGATCTTGCCTAATACAACCGTTGTAGACAGGTGGCGATAACATTTAAAGACTGAAAAATAATGGTAAATGTTCCCTTTTTACACTCAGTTCTTCTTTGTCAAGTTTTTGTTGATGTCAACCAAGCTACCTGCTTAATTAATAATGATTTGCTGCCGCCGAGATGTCCATTTAATCACAGAAGTATATAGCACCCCCCCCCCAAACACACACACAGACACAAAGTGGTGAAATTAAATCAGTCTACGAAATCATAACATAAAAAAGCAAAACTCTGATGAGATTTCAAAAGCCACGTCATTAAGGATAAAGTTACTAGGAAGTAAGTAATCCTTCTTTGCACTGCACAGGTTGGCTCCTATGGGTACTCGTCTGGCTACAGCTCCTTGGCGAGTGCTGGTATTGGTCTGTTGATGTTTCAACTCGCCGTTGTTGTACTCTTTACTGTGCTGGATGTGAGTACATTGCACACCAAGTATAATCTGCCATTGCTTAATTGAGTAGGTGTCATTGCATTGGTAGGGGCTTAACCAATAGCAAGGCTTGATAGCGCCTATAATTCTACCCATTCCCATGTCATAACCAAGAGTGCTTTTTAAATTCCCCCCCCCCCAAAAAAAGCGGTTTTCACGCCAATTTTGAGTAATGTGACAAAAACATCTATTCCACTTATGACTTAATAGCCTCAAATTTTGCCTCGGACTTTAGAAGCGACATCTCTTTTGGGTGTGTCCATCATGTCCTTGAAAGTCTGAAAGTTTTATTTTCTGCCTTAGGAAATGATTTTGTACCCAACTTGTGTGATATCGTTGGCAGGTGGTTTGCTTCCTGTGCGTGGTGTCTCAGTACACAGAGCTGAGAGATGGGCGTGGCCGTCTGCAGGACGTGATGGCAGCAAGGGTAAAAAAAAAAGAATTGACCCCAAAAAATCCAACAACTTGTTTCTCAGGAAACATTTTTGAACAAAATTCATACGGCAATTCTCTTTGACGCTGGACTTGTCACATCAATTTTTGAGCAAAACTACTTCTGCCGTTGCGAGGTTTTTACCATTACATTATAATGTTGCTTATAAAGTTAGCACGTATCGTCCTCACTGTGGTCAGGTTTTGTTGTAAATTCAGTGATTATGAAAGTACAGAATGTAGATCCATACCTATCAAAGACTTGTTCACACACGCTAAAATCTCCTGGGTAAGGCTTGATATGGAATCTGGGTTCTACAGCCTGACACTTTTTTCCCCTGACATTTTTCGGGGTCAAAATGACACTCTTCCCGGTCAAAATGACCCAGCAAAAATTAATGAGTCAGTACTAAAGAGTCATTTTGGCTCGGAAAAGTGTCAGGCCCAATAAAACCTCGATTCCGAGTCATATATGACCCGGGAGATTTCAGAGCGCAGTGAGAGCGCTCTGTGCAAACTTCATATTACACTGTTCTTTCTGCAACAACTGTATGTGGATGACGGTATTGATAAGCGAGTTGTTAACTACAATTCGGTACAAAACAGGTTCAAATTAAACAGTAGTTACAAATCATCTAATACGGTCAGTTGCAATACCAAGAAAGAGTTCTTATTTTCAATTTGTTTTCAATTTTTCCCAGACCACCGTGATCACCACTACTTCCCCTGGCTTTGGTGGCGCTGTCGTCGTGACTCAGCAAGGTGGCGTCCCGCCGCAGGGTTATGCAATGCAGCAGGGCTACGCACCCCAGCAGGGCTACGCACCCCAGCAGGGCTACGCACCCGCCCAGGGATACCCCGCTCAAGAGCAATACCCTCAGAAGATGTAGGCGTTTGCTGCAAATGCTGATCGATCACGATCATTCACCAAGTTTTCCTATAAAGCTAAAGGATACTTTGTTTGTTAAACGATACTTTACTACGTCTTGCATTTTTAAGAGTTAAGGCCTATTGCAGTTGACTTGTGTTTACATACTTTGTTTCGTATCAAAGATTTTGCAGCTTTTGATCTCTTAATAGAAAGGTTTACAAACACTCCATGAAGCTTTCGAGATTCAAAGGAAAATAGATAGTTCCTCGAAAACTGATCACTTTGAAGCTTCCAAACTTTGACAAGAGAAACTGACATTAATATTTTCAATGACATGTTATTTGTATACGAAATATAACCCAACATATTGGGATCATTAATATTTCAAAGCAATATGGTGAATGGGTTTGCGCGAAACGACAGGAAATATTGTAGTAACAGGCACAACCTCCATAATATATATCTGTCACATGAGTATCATGTGAATATGCCACTGTGGTCGATTTCCCAAAACGGCATCCAAAGAAATGATATTATTAATTTGACCCCAATGTTTATATGTTCTGAAAGTGCATGCACCAATAATTCGTTCCAACGCTTGTTTCTTGCTGAAATATGTGTCATTTTATATGCTTCTAGATTGTAGTTTTTTTTGTCACAAAAATATACCCAGTTTGTAGTCGTTTCTAATGTGGGAATTTTAAATCGGCGTTTGACTAATGAAATCGGTGTTAACATAATACCAGCCATATTAATAATCGTGTTATTAATGTATCATTTAAAACTTTTCCAGGGACCATTTAAGATTATAACACCTCACCTACAGATTCTGTGTCTTGATTGACCGAGAGCGAGTCACATGGTACTTTCTATTTTTGCTATATTTCTGTACCCGGCCAAAAGTACTATACCCGAAACAACCATTCATGAAGACTGAAAGCGTAGTTTGGAAAACAGAAAATACTTATCGTTCATATTTAATTAATTTAAAATATCAAACTAAGCAAAATCTGTGGGCGAAGTGCTTTAAAACAAATATTGAATGCATCTCGTGGTGAAATCAAACTAGCCTCCCTCGGTGATCCATGGAGCATTCTATTTTCCCTTATCATCTCGGGAGGCTAGTTTTACTTCACCACTCGAAGCCGTCAATATTTGTATACTACATGTATATATACATCTTTAGGCGTTTCTAGGACTTCACAGCTGGCTTATCGTTTGCTATTCCTTAATGATGTCTGATGTAAATATACATTTTTCTAAGCTCTTTTTCTTGTTTTTGTGTGTGGACATTTTCACACAATATCATGCACAACAGACAAAATACTATCTGTTAGGAAAACAGTTGCATGTAAACTGAAATCCACTTAGTAAGCATTAGGAAGAAGACAACAAGCGATTATGTTGGGTCGGTTCTACGTTGGTTGGGTTAAGACACTTCGATGTCAATCAATGACGAGTGAGTAGCCATTAATGACCGCTTCGTTTTCCAATATACCATTTTGCATTGGAAATTGGACTTATATTATGAAGGAGTACTGAAAAGGTATGGACCTATGAAAAGAGTACTGATAAGAAGGTCCGGGAGCTAAGGATTTTTTATTTCTCAGTTGTAAAATTAAGGGCTATAGCCTAGATGGAACTTAACGAGACTCAATTAGGGTTCATGCAATGACTTTTTCTCCGAAACAATATTCTGTGCAACTTTCTATACTTCCCTTAACTGTATGAAAATTATATGACATCCCTTTTTTTTTGGTTATTTTTTTTATCGAAAAGTGCACTTCTGGAAAATCAGGGCACTGTTGCTATGATGTTATTACAGGAAGACTATGTTCAGTCTAGGGGGTTTTGTGTTCAAATCGTGAACCCAAATGTTTTCTCATTGGCTTACTGCCATCCACTGACACAACAACGAATCACCAAAAATGGGAACATTTACACAAGCAAAATATCCAAAATTCTTAAACTTATGGTGTAAAATTACTGTAGCATTGAGGTTTGTGACTGAACGAACACTGTAGCTCACGAACATGGGCATCTGCATGAGTGTGAAACTACAAAAGGCACCAAAATATCCCTGAAAACGGCACAACAAACAATGAAAATAGGGTTAAATAGGACAAAAAGGTGCATTAAAAAAATACATTGCATGGGCCCTGTAAATATATCGGTTTCTAATGTTGCACCTTACTTTTATACTTTTATACTTTTCTTCAAACTATGACATCTATTTTTATACTGGTCCTATATAAATCTTACTTATATTTGTACATTGGCTTCTTAACTTTTATAGCGTAAAGTTTTGTCCTATATATTGGACCCCGCAAACGCTGTGCTGTAAAATATCCGCCAACTTTTCAAGTTTTTCAAATTAACGCCTTTTGTGTAATATAGGTTTTCCCGGCTATTTTAAAACATTTTTCAATCAAATTCACCAATTCTGTAACATTCAATTTCGTCCGAGAAATAAAATTCACACGCTTTAACCAAAAGTGATCTAGTCAAATTTTAGTGTACAATTTCAAAAACGGTGAATTCGAATGATAAATGTTTTTAAAATAGCCAGGAAACCTACATTAACGACCTAGCAGCAGAGTTTGCAGGACACCAACTGTAAGCGTTAAAAAATAATAAATGCTTGGAACCTGAAACTCATTTTTAGCTGTCAGTGTTCAGTCTTTGTATTTATAACAATTACTGTCCTTTCTTTTGGTGGTAAAGTATGCGCTGTGCATGTGGCGATTGGGCTAACGAAACAATGGGTAGGAAGATTTTTTTTTTTTTTTTGTATTTTTGGTTTATTTCAATATGGTTTTTAATGTTTTGAAAATAGGGTTTCACAACATTTACTTACGACAAGACTTTTTAAATTTCAAAGTTGATGTTGTCGTTCCCCCAGACCTATACAGTGGTTACAACTACCCCTGACCCTGTCATGGTTGGCGCTGTCATCGTGACACAGCAAAGTGGCGTCCCACCCATCATTATGCAATGCAGGGGGTGGGGGAGGGGGCTATGTACCACCTCAGCAAGGCGCACCCCAGGGATACGCGGCCGCCCAGGAATACCCACCTCCACGGCGAACACTGCTGCTGGAACAAACTTTTGCCAGGGGTGCTGGAATTTCTAAAGGACGGACCAAATTAATGCGAAAGCGGAGCGCAAACTGAAGCCCTCACGTCGTGGCTTAATTTAGATGCTCTTCTGAGGCGATTCCTGGCCACTTCCATGTAACTTTTTTAGCAAAAGTTTTTTGAGAATTTATTTCATTATTCTATGTTGCTCTTAAAACTTTTATCTGTACTGAAAAGTGGAAAACCCTGTATTTTTATCTCCATTTTTGGTTCAATTTGATTGTGGAAAAAAATTGTATCATTAGGCTATGTTTAAATGTAACTTGCCACTAAGTTGTTATAGCGCCCTCTCTCGAACACCAACGAACAGAGGCATGGTCTAAATTTCCATGGAGGTCGCCATCTTAAGCAACGTTTTGTTTTATTAGCGATAGAAACGTAACAAGTCGTCAGAAATTACCAACTTTGGTAATCCTTATCTTTAGGACACCTCTATTTTTACGAGTTCTGTTCAAAACTGACTTTTGCAGATGACTGTCCAGTACCAAAGTGACTTTTGCAGGCTAAAGCAGTCTTTTTTCTTCAGATAAACTCATGTTAGTTGTAATTTTGAAAGCACTTTCAAAGAAAATTTGACTTTCCTACCCTTTTTTGCAGTTTGCCATCTTGGTTTTTGAGTAAGTTTCTGTTCGTCATCGTCGTCTTTTAACCTTATATAGGAACGGGGTCCTAAAAGTAAGGATTACCCCAACTTTCGTCAACTACAAATCCAGTGCACGCAAGGAGGTAATCTACCTAACTATTCTAATATTGTCAAACGAGTTTGGAAATGGGAAATTTGGTGTCTTTATTTGTGTTTTGCTTGGGAAAACCTGCCCTAAATTGTACGCACATGTGGAGATACATCGACCCTGTAATTTTGTATGTTTATTAATGACTGTTAGTGTTGGTTGTTTACATGTACTTAATGCTTGTGTAACTTTGTTCTTTGTTACTATACAGTTTTAACGGAGCATAATGGGAGCATTTCGGGAACTTTGAGGAGCCTTTTTAGAGTCCTTTAGGAGCTTTAAGTTTGAAGAGCTTGATAGGAGCCTTTGGGAATTTAAGACCTAGCTTGGATGTTCTGTCTGTGATATCCAAGAAGTACCATGAGAACAATGACCCTAAACGCTTCAGTCGAGACCCTTGTGTTTTGTGCTTGATTTATTTGACTTCATTAGACCTCGATCCAGTCAGCACACTTGCGAACCCCCCCTAACGGCGGTACAACTGAAATTAAGGATTGAAACGACGATGATGAAAGTTACCCTGCGGGTGCGAGTGCCGACCGTTACAGTGAAAACTCCGTGCTTTCATGGGGTTGACCGCACTTCAACAGGCCTACCGGTGCGCCTAGCCTACTAATGCGTCTACGCTCCGCTGCATCGGTACACAAGTACGTGGAACTGACGTTTGGTGACGAGTCTTTCCGGCAATAATTGGTGAGCTTCAACGGGCAACGCTGAGGCCCATGTGACCCCCCCCCCGACCTTGAGAAGAGTTAAACTGGCGTGATTGGAAGGACATCCCTCTCCCTGATTTGCGAGCTGGAATTCTAGACTGCGACCAGCCCATCTCCCGGACAGAGAAGAGGATACTGCGAGCTTCCAGTGGGATTATCCCGAGCCCCCAGTCATCGTCAGACTCTACGAAGCCTAGTGAACCTGTTGTGAAGCATTTGGATAACACCTCACTGAACTCATTCAGGGAGCCATAATCCTTAAATAGGCAACAAACTGGACTAAGCATCGTATTGTAAATGAGACTTTGCATATATTGTGTTCATACATTCGTTATTCCCTTATTGCCTTGATTGCATGACAATTTGACCTTGTGACCTTTTGATTCCAAATATCTGGATACATATTGTAAATCTGTATTACGTACACATTAGTCAGCTGTTCGATAATTATCTGAGAATTTCTGTGCACAGCTGCGACTCGAACTTGCTCAGGTTAGCATTTCCACTTCTATTTGTTTGTATGATATCACATTGCTTTATTGCGATAGCAGTGATCTTATTGTTAGCTGCGACTTGGTAATCCTATTGTGTTGATATTACATGTAATTCGTGAATTTAACGTACACGTACATGTATTAACAAAATGCCTTCCCCAGAAGATGCTCAGCATGCTGCACAGGCCCAGCGAAATTTTCGTGCATCAGTTTCTGCATGGCACAAGTGTGCAAATCATCTGGAAAGCCAGCTGGCAGATTCTGAAGACATCGAGCACTGAAACGAGGCCGAGATGAATTAACCGAGGCCATGAACTATTTAGAACAGATGCATGGCAAACTCGAAGATCTCGTTAGCCCGGACCCATCTGCTACTGAACGATACGAAACCGTGGATCAAGAAAATCATCAACTCATCAAGAAAACATGCAAACGTATCATCCAGCTTGGTACTGAGGGCGACGACACTAAATCTACAGTGTCCTCTAGAAGTCATGGTTCTCGACAGTCATCTGGTTCAAAGAGATCCAACGTTCCAGACAGAGCTACCGTCGCTACTGAAGCAGCAGCTATCAGAGCAAAGTTGAAATTGGAAGCTAAGAAGCAAGCAGAGTTGGAACTAAAGAAGGCAGAAGTAGAGAAAGTGAATTCTCTAAAGAAACTTCATGTGGCAGAAGCCACACTGGAGGTCATTGACAAGCAACAACATGAATACTTTGAAACAAGTCGTCTTACCGAAGTTGCAACTCAGATGGAAACAGATGCTTATGTGGAGGCCTACTTGAAATCCAATACAATCGTTGACTTCCGGGACATGGAGTCTCCCTCGAATCCGAACATCGTCAAGATGCCGGCAAATATGGAAGGTTCTCCAGCAGCGCCTGAACCCAATCCAATTACCATGGAATCGACAGATTTCCCGACTCCATCCCCGACACTAAACCTCTTTGCTGATGACTTTAAGCCAGACTACACGTGTTCTACCAAAGAAGGGACCACACAAATGCCCCAATCACCCCCCACAATGGACGTGCAGACAACCACTTCAGCAACGCAGATCTCAAGTCTCGCTGACTGTTTGGCTAAACAGTTCAGCATAAACCGTCTCCCCCCACCAGACCCGGGAGTGTTTTCTGGAGACCCTTTGAAATACCCAAGCTGGAAGGGTGCCTTTGAGGGTCTCATAGAGAAAAGAGGAGTGCCCCCAGCAGAGAGGCTTCATTACTTGAAGAAATATGTAGGAGGACCCGCCAGACAAGCCATTGAGGGCTACTTCTTCCTCACCACAGAAGACGCCTTCGACCAAGCCAAGAAGTTGTTTGAGAAGAGATATGGAGACCCCTTTGTTATCGGAAATGCTTTCCGTGACAAACTCGACTCATGGCCAAGGATACCCCCTCGGGATGGAAAGGCTCTGCGTAACCTTGCGGACTTCATGAAGCAGTGCCTCACGGCCATGGAAAACGTCGGTCATCTCGGAGTTCTAAACGACGAGAGGGAACATCGAAAAATCCTAGCAAAGCTTCCCGACTGGTTGATAAATCGATGGGCAAGGGCTGTTTCACAGCACAAGGCTAAGGAGGGCAAATACCCGTCCTTCGACAAGTTCTTCAAGTTTATGCAAGATGAAGCCGACATAGCATGCGACCCAGTGACGTCACTCCAAGGGATCAGAGGCTCTACGCCGATGGATGTGAACAAACAGGGTAACAGCAAGTCAAGACCCCCTGGTGCGGGCTCCTTTTTCACAGGTGCGAGTGAAAATAGCGGCGGTAATTGCTACAGCAGAGGATTTACACAGAATAAAGTGGAATGCCCTCTGTGTGGAAAGAGCCACCCGCTAGACACTTGCCTAACATTCCTAACCATGACAATGGAAGAGAGAAAGGAATTTGTGAAAAAGAAAGGTCTTTGCTTCCGATGTTTACTCCAGGGCCACCTATCAAAGCATTGTAAAAGAAGGCTGACATGCAAGACTTGTTCGAAACGTCACCCTACCTCGTTGCATGGAGACGTCAAACAGGCCAGCGCCAACAAGCCAATTGTAGCCATACCTGCGAAAACAACTGCGACTGCACCCATGGCAGTACCTGTGTCTGCAGATCACCATCAGCCAACACAAAGGTCCACCACTTCGAACGCCCAAGTAAGCTTCTTCAGTGGGATTGAGGAAGGTGGCAAAAGCTCCATGACAGTGCCAGTGTGGGTTTCACGCCGTGATACACCAGAAGTTGAGAGACTGGTGTATGCTCTTCTAGACACTCAATCCGACACTACTTTCATCCTTGAAAGTACCTGCAACGCATTGGGAGTAACCGGCACTGAAGTTCAGTTGTTACTGTCTACCATGTACGCTAAAGACCAACAAGTCAAAAGTAGTAAGGTAGATGGCTTGCTGGTCAGAGGTCATGACAGTCAACTCCACATTCAACTCCCAGCAGCATACACTAGGGAAGTGATGCCTGCTAATCGCTTGCATATTCCCACCCCTGACATGGTCAGAAGCTGGCCACACTTGGAAAGAATAGTGGACTTGATGATGCCAGCCGCCAACTGCGAGATAGGGCTTCTTACAGGCTACAACTGTTCACGGGCGTTAGCTCCACGGGAGGTCATACCTCCAACTGATGACGAGCCATATGCGCAAAGGACTGACCTTGGATGGGGAATTGTCGGAGTGGTCGAACAACCACATAGCGATCAGGATGCCTGCGACACCATTGGAGTGAGTCATAGAGTGCTCACATGTGAGGTGCCATCGACCATGATTGGTGACGACAGAACGGCAAAGAGTGCACAACCGCCAGACCGGGTCCAGTTCTCGTTTAAAACCCAGGTCAAGGAGATTATAAACCCCCTTGAAGTGTCAAAAATGTTGGAGCTTGACTTCTCTGAACGGGCCACAGACGAAAAGCCTTTATCACAAGATGACATCAGCTTTCTGAAGAAGATGGAAGGAGGTACTCGACAGCAGCCAGATGGGCATGTCGTCATGCCCCTGCCATTTAAGGAGTCGGAACCCCCAAGCCTTCCAAACAACCAGGCACAAGCCCGCCACCGTCTGAAACAGATCAAGACTCGCTTCAAGAGGGATCCGCAATTCTATCATGACTACAGCACATTCATGAGCAACCTGATCAACAATGGCCATGCAGAAAGGGTACCAGATTCCGAGCTTCATGGAAAGCCAAGTCAGGAGGGCCACACTTGGTACATACCCCACCACGGCATTTATCATGCGAAGAAACCCGGGAAAATAAGAATTGTGTTCGACTGTAGTGCGAGATTCCACGGTGACGCGTTGAACGATCGTCTCTTACAGGGTCCGGATCTTACCAACAGTTTGGTTGGAGTCCTATGCAGATTTCGTCAAGAACATGTGGCTGTAATCTGCGATGTCGAACAGATGTTCTTTCAGTTCAGAGTAGCGGAAGAACACCGGGACTTTCTCAGATTCCTCTAGTGGGATGATGGCAACTGCGACATTGAACCTACCGTCTACCGTATGAGGGTGCATCTTTTTGGCGCTGTGTCATCCCCCGGATGCGCTAACTTCGGTTTGAAGAAGTATTAAATATGATTGTTGCAAGGCTTCTTTCTTACATTTAGTAAATTCCTTCGTGTATGTTTTGTTTTATTTTCCGAGCCCTTACGGCGTGGGGCCACAGGGCCAGGGGGCCCGCTTTAAGGCCTCGGAAAATGTTGGATCCTGGATGCACTGTGATGAAATATACTGAAGTATACTGCCCCAAACTTGCCATCTACCGATCATAAACATAAAGATGCATTTGGTCTTTTAGACTTTTATATTTGCCATTCCCTGTAACAAACAAATAACACTGCAAATATATCGAGAGCTACATCGTATGGTGAGTTAGAACTTTGTGAATAATTTTTATGAACAGAAATTCATCCGCTTCCAGTGGAACCATTTTGTACTAACGGCGTTGCACACGGTTCTCTCATACCTAAAATGTAATAACGTAAAAACGAATAATCGAAGAGTTTGAATAACTTGGAATTCCTTATTCTCTATATTTTCATTATTGATATAGGCATATCTTTTGTCAATGAAGTACATCGGTGTTGGTGATAGTGCTTAGAATGGAGAGTACCATATCCCATGCAATAACATGACCCCTGATCCATACAATAGTTTGAAGGTCACTGCCACACGGAGGTCAGATGCTTGGCATCACCGTTGCCACGCATATAGCAGGTGGTTCGTGTGTTATTCACATAAATGACCAATAAAAACGCTTCATCAAAGCAACACGTACGTCACGCGCGCGATGTGGCAACGCCCAGTTTTTCCTGTGCGGTAGAACTAGACTAGACTTTTATCGTGGTGCGTCATGTATCTCTGCACACACAACACCTCCACCACTGAAGCTATAGTGTTCTCTATTACACGACTTGACCAGATCGACAAGGATTAAGCAATATCTTTGCTCCTCAGCTAGAAATCAACTGCTGTCAACATGGCTATCATGCAGAGATGCTGCTGTTTTGACAATGTCCGCTCTGGGTCCACGGCATCAGGAATATACACCCTGGTAAGTAGGCTAATCCTACGCGCCATGGCGGTTTTAGAGCCAAAAGCTCCTCTTGCTCTTTTTCTCTATTCTTTTGCCGAAGAAATCATTCATTGAAAAGTATTGCGCACAAAATCTTTACAGAAAACTAGTATACAGCACATTAGCATCCATGCCATGCATCTTTTTTTGCGTTTTAGACTTGCACTTTTCGATTAGTCGCCACAATTTGATCATGATATTATTTCGGCCATAAAAATTGCTTGGGAAGTTCAGATCGTGAACAGCGAATACAAAAATGTACAAAGTCGTGGAATACTGCTGGGATCGTAAAGTGAAAAGAAAGAACAAAATCCCCCAAATGCTTGATTATGGTTCCGCAGTATTAGTAGGCATATTGCTTGAGCAGGTACACGAACATTTTTGTTGGCTGGATTCGCCTTTATAAATTATACCAAGGAAATTAAGTAATGGCAGTTTGGGTTATGTGTAGCTTAATGGCGTCCAATCGTACATGTATACAGGGTGCAGATCTGTTAATGGGCCCAGAATTTCCTACGCGGGCCAAATCACATTTTGTGCACCCTCAATTTCTTTGCTATTCAGAGCAGTTTGTGGGCCATAAACTTGAAGCTTTGTAAATTATGGGTGGAAGCCGTGCACAGGTGTGTGAGCTCGTATTTCTGTAAAATTCTCATAAAATTGTGCCCTAAATTGCTCTATTTTGCAATGGAACGCAGACATCATTTTTGAAAAAGGGCGATGAGCCACAGGACTACTTTTGGTGATCATCTTTGGACGGAATTTTCTCCCAAAGGTTAACAGTTAACGGAACAAAAATTGAACAGAAAATGAAAGATTATGAAATAAACTTTCAAATAATGATGGGTTGTCAAACAACTTGGAGAGTTGTAGGTATTTTAAATATTTTTTGGAAGTACGCGTAATTATCACTGAAGTCTATGGGAGTCAATTTGCAGCTCTGTACCCATACTGTACGACTGTTGCAAATAAAGGGCAACTCAGCAAAATAATATGACCCCGGCTCACTTCAGAGACAGGTGCAAGGCTACTATTGCGTTGTGTACGTGTTATGTGCGAGATATATAGCACGTTCGTTACGCTTGACCCGTTTTGAATTGCCTCATACGCTTGTGCATGATACTAGTACGTGTAGTACATCATGCATGAAATTGCACTTCTTTTGTATTATTCCTCCCCATATCACGGGCGTAAAGGGATGACAGGGAAATGATTACTGAAAATTCCCAAAGCTTCCCTGGTGTTAGGGTATTGAAAAAAGGATAGGGGCTGAGCTGGACAAGGTGCAAGGTGGCGCTATTCATGATAGAAATTAACACATAATTTTGCACATGGGTGCAGTAAATCGACTTCCATAGACAAGCTCAGTGATAGTTACGCGCAGAACCAAACATTATTTAAAATACTCACAACTATTTCCAAGATATTTGAAAAACCCTTCGTTTTCTGTGTAATTTTCGGAGTAATTAAATTCCATCCAAAGATGATCACCCCTAAAAGTCATGTGGCCAATCGCCATTTGAAAAATGATGTCTGCGCTCCAGTGCAGTCCAAAGTAGAGCCATTTTCGGGCGCAGTTTCATCCGAATTTCACAGAGATACGAGCTTGCAGTCCTGTTAACAGCTTCCGCCCATCTTCTTTTTGCAAACTTCCAAGTTCATGGCCCACAATACTATGCTCTCATAGCAAGCAAAATGAGGGCATACAAATCGTGATTTGGCCCGCTTAGGCAATATTATGGGCCTATTTACTAGCCTGCACGAGCACCCGTATGTATTTGCGCTTCCGCTTTTGCAGTTTTCCCTGTTGTCTTTAGATTTACTGTAAGACAGATTTTAACGCTCTCCTTTGTTTAATTGTATGACTCATGTTTTTTTTTGTGGGCTATTTCTTTGTGCGTTCATGTTAATGGGTGGTCAGGATCGGCATTATTAATCTCGAGTCGAGGATCCTTACCTACGGTAAAAATATGGAACGAAACACACCAAACTCTTCGAGGGATTTTAATTTTTGGTTTTATTCCAGAGGTTGTGACCGGTAGGCACTGACCCCTCTTGCTATTCACGATTTTTGTCCTTACTAGATCGGGCAACCAAATAAACAAACAAACAAACACCCCCAACAACCCCCAACAAACATCTCAACAAACAAACACACTAAAAATTCTAACGGTATCAGTCCTGGATAATTTCTTTGATGAACCAATTAAAAAACAATATTTATACCATTTTCCCCCAGAGAACGTCCGGCTGCAAATACTTTCCAAACCAGTGGAGTTATTGATGACATAAATGTAATTATCATTGGAATTTCTATTACATACAGATCTATTCGGCTGTGGTTTTGGCCTTTGCAGCATATCAGCTCTCACTTTACGTACCATGTAAGCAATGTATATTTTTCAATGTCGAGTGTTAATCATAAATTAAAGTTCGCATTAGTTCGAATAAGAGGAGAAAAGTGGAGTCCACTTTAAATGTTCTAACTTATAGTGTCAAAAACTGATTCTTGCCAACACGATGTGTTTACGATCATAAGTAACCGAAATTTACCAACCAACAGACCAACCAACTAAACCAACCAACCAACCAACCAACCAACCAACCAACCTACTTACCCGACCACTGACCAACCTCAACCACTGACCAACTGACAATTAATTAACTGACCAACGACTAAGTAATCAACAAATGATCTCTGACCAACAGACCACCAACCAACGGACAAACCGAAGAACCGACCGTCAACCGACAGCCGACCACCAACAACGTACAACCCATCATCAACCCACCCAAAACCGACCACGAACCCAACCGAATACCAACCCACTGACAATAGCAATTACCCACTGACAACCGACTAGCGTACCCACCGATAACCGACCATCATCCCGACAACAACCAACCTACCGACAACAAACCACCATCCCAGCAACAACCGACTACCAACCCACCGACAGCCAACCCACCGACAACTGACCACCAACCCACCGATAACCGACCATCATCCCGACAACAACCAACCTACCGACAACAGACCACCATCCCAGCAACAACCGACTACCAACCCACCGACAACCAACCCACCGACAACTGACCACCAACCCACCGACAATCGAAATCGACTACCTACTCTTTGTTCAGCTCGGAATGGCCAACGAGTTATCCAGATAGTTTTACCTGGAGATATGTGGCTCCCATAGGAAAGCGCAAATAATAAAGAACGCATGACGTCATATTAAATAATCATACATATATGATTCAAGTCCATTGAAATCTTTCGTGTTGTTCATCTATTTAGATATCCAATACATTGGAGCAGATGGTTTCTTCATTGGATATTGTTTTGCGGTGCTGTTGTATGTACTGATACTGATATTCTCCATACTGCTCCTTGTTGGTGTTTCAAAGGTAAGAACAGGTCATCGACAGAATCAAAACACTCAGAGTGTGTTCGAGCGTGTTACTCATGATAACACGAGTATAGTCCAGAGCACACGAACGGTGCGGCAGGGGTACGACCCCAGGGTAAGCGAGAGTGTTAGCCTACTCCCAGTTGCACTGAGGGTAATGCGCACGCAGCATTTTCTTGCAGTCAGGAGTAGAAAGAGTAACACGCTCGAACGCACCCATGTTTACGTTACATACCAAGTGTGGGCATTCCCCTGGTTTCGTGTAGTTAAGAAAAACCAGTGAAAAAAAAAATCGTTTTTCTCAAACTGTGAAAACTCTTTCAACCCAAATTTTTTCCATGATCCCCTTTAGAGTTTTGTTCATTTTGCCACAGATAAACCTAACCCCAAAATACCTCTAAACCTGTTTTCCAGAAATGGGGAAACACTGTGTGGACGTGGGCAAGTCCACACAACGTCTCCTCTACCTGGTTTATGTGGACCTCTTTTGTTCAGAAGTCCACACAATGAATGTAATGCCTACCCACCCTGGTTCAATCGTAAATGACACAGAAATGACATTTATTTATGGCCATATGCGCCACGAAGCTTCGACTTCAAAACCATGTACATAACTAATGTAACCATTGCTTCGAAAGAAGGAAGAAACTTCTTCACGGTACAGGAGAACTCTCACAGGTTTATTGTGAAAAATACCAACACCATCAAGGGGACAATAGATACCCAAAGAGTGCGACATGTGAGATATATACCCTGGCACCGGAAGTGGCAGGCGAGGAAACTACTTCAAAAGCCAACATGATAGCCCTATCTTTTTATTTGGGACCTTAATACCAAGTGCGAGGTAGTTAACTAAGTGAAGGATCCCAGAATTCCATATAAACAATTGTTTAATTAAACACTTCTTTGACATACAGTGACGATGGCGAAGTTGCCAATTTATCTTGAAGATGCAATATTATGCGTCACATTGTTAGCTGCTGGGGTGTTCTAAGTCTGTGAGTTGACCCTCTTACTATTTAAGAGGTCACCAATGGGCAAAATGTTCTTCCTCACCTCCTGGCCTACTGTGTTCAAACCAATGGGGGTCTTGACCAATATTGACCCAAGTAATAACAAGGCTGACGTGTTTCCATTTAATGATAAACATTATGGCTTTTCTTTTGAAGGACCAGCGTGGATATCTCCTGCCATACATGATTGTTATGCCGATGCTCATTCTGCTTCACTTAGCTTACTGCATATTAATCATTGTTGCTGCGATCCAGGTAAGTTCGTCCATCAAATCTATGAACTACGTGTTCTATACCTTACAGGGTATGAATTTCATTTAAAGCATATTTAAAAAAAAAAAAAGTCTGCCTTTGATATTTACAAATTGAATCTTCAACGATTCTTTTAACATCAAGACTACTGTTGCATGTGTTGTGTATTTTCCCAATAAACCTCTTGATTTTGGTAAAAGTCCGCGCTTTAAATTTTGGTAAAAGTACGCGGTTTATAAGTTGACTCATTAACTGGCTTTCATGTACTATAAGCAGAGAATTATAAACATAAAATTGGCCGCAACTTTCTGTGATCAAGCAGACTAAGGTAGCAGCACCGGAGCTCTTGCCTATAAATAGATCAACGTAGACAGAGTATAAACACTGCATCATTGAACAAACAGGCACCGAAACACAAAATACAAAAGGCAGAAAATGATGGTAAATGTTTCTTTTTTTTCATACAATTATTCTTTTTCATCTTTTGATTGATGTCAGCCAAGCTGCGTGTTTCAGTAATAAAGATTTGCTCCCGCGAAGATGTCTACTTTATGTCAGCACTCCCAAACAAAAGCGATACTCAGCCAGTGTAATTACACACGAATTCATAAAATAAACTTAAAAGTGACCAGAATAAATTGTTTGCGCTGCAGACATCTTTGAGGTATCTTTGTGATTTTGTTCAACAGGGCTACGCATGAGTAGGCATTCATTGTTAAGGAATTAACATAACAAAACACACCTAAAAATGGCCGTTGAATGTAAGACCAAAAACAATAAATTAGTCGGTCTCTGGTCAGCGGGCGCGTCGATTTTAATCATGCCCGTCAACCTTTTTTTTTCTTCAAATTAACACGGAAGCTACAACAGGCAAATTCTGAAGGACCCCAATGTACATGAAGACACAACAAAAGCGAAATAGTACCCACCTTGTCAGTACAATCCAAGCTTGAAAAAAAAAGGGGGGAAAAAAACAAAACAAAAAAAACCCCGCGTCGCCGCATCAATTCCGGAACTTTGGTCTGACCAGAGACCGATTATTTATTTTTTTGGCCTAATCCATATATGGCTCTTTTGATTTTCAAAACGGCATATCTGGAGAAAATCGGGTCCCTTGTATCATCAAGATGTAGTAACTTTATCAAGAATGTTTGGGGTTTCCCTCTTTCTATTGGACAGGTTGGCTCATATGCAGGGTACTCGTACGGCGTGAGTTATGGCATTACTGTTTTGATGATTGAACTCGCCATTGCTGTACTGCTGACCGTGATGGATGTGAGTATGTTACACCCCAACTATGGCCGGTATCGTCCAAACTTTACCTGGTGCCATTGCATTGTATGGTACATGAAAGGGGCGTAATAAAAAGTACGACATGCGGCTTGGTAGTGCCTGTAAGTCTTACCCATTACCAACAGCGCTTTCCCCCTAAATACGGTTTCAATGACAATTTAGGATAATATTACAAAAAATATATGCCCTTATGACTTACGAGCCTCAAATTATGCCTCGGACTTCAGAGACGACATCTCTTTGCCGTGTGTCCGTCATGTCCTTGAAAGTCTGAAAGTTTTATATTTTGACTTATGAACTGATTTTTGCACTCGACTCGTGTGATATCGTTGGCAGGTTATTTGCTTCCTGTGCGTGGTGTCCCAGTACCAGGAGCTGAGAGATGGGCGTGGCCGTCTGCAGGACGTGACGGCAGCCAGGGTAAGAAGCCTTTCTTTTTTCCACCCCCCCCCCCCAAAAAAGTACTTGTTTCTCATCAGGACACATTTTTGAGCAAACTTGTAAGACGGTAATTCTCTTTGTCGCTTGACTTGTCACATTAATTTTTGAGCAAAAGTATTTCCGCCGATGCGAGGAAACTTACATGGTTTGCACGGATCGCCCTCACTGTGGACAAGGTTTGTCATATAAGTTCAGTGATTATGAAAGTACAGAATGTCTATCCATACCTATCAAAGACGTTTTCATACACTCTAACATTTCTAGGGTAAGGTTTGACATGGAATCTGGGTTCTGTTGCTTGACACTTTTCTGGGTCAAAATATCACTTTTTCGAGTCAAAATGACACTTTTCCAGGTCAAAATGACCCAGCAGTTGAGTCAGATCAGGGAAGAGTCGTTTGACCCAGAAAAGTGTCAGGCCCAATGGGCCTTATTCATGAGTCGGCCATGTTGAGGTAAAATCTTCAGTTTTGAGAACTTGCGAAGAGAAATGAAAGCAAGTACATTACTAAAAATCAAGTCTGTTTAAATAAATGATTTAAAATTTTGTAATTTAATATTCCCTAATGTTTTAAGCCAGATTAGTTTAAAAAAATTGAAAGTAAAATAAGGCTGCATATTTGATAGTCTGGCGCCATCCCATTCAAAAGTTAACAATTTATGAAATACATTCAGGGAACACGACAAAAATGGCTACCTCGTGAATAAGGTCCATAGAACTCTGATTCCGGTTCAATATGACCCGCGAGGTATCAGAGTGCAGTGATAGCGATCAGTGCACTGCAAGCTCTGTATATTACACTATTCTCTCTTCAACAACTGTGGATATTCGGTATTCATAAGCGAGTCGTTATCTACAATTTAGTACAAGACAAGTTAACTGCAGTAGTAACAAAATACATAATACCAAAAATGGGGTCTTATGTTCATTTTGTTTTTATTTTTCCCACAGACCACCGTGATCACCACTACTTCCCCTGGCTTTGGTGGCGCTGTCGTCGTGACCCAGCAAGGTGGCGTTGCACAGAACAGTTACGCAATGCAGCAGGGCTACGCACCCCAGCAGGGCTACGCACCCCAGCAGGGCTACGCACCCGCCCAGGGATACCCCGCCCAGGGATACCCCGCTCAAGAGCAATACCCTCAGAAGATGTAGGCGTTTGCTGCAAATGCTGATCGATCACGATCATTCACCAAGTTTTCCTATAAAGCTAGAGGATACTTTTTTTTGTTAAACGATACTTTACTACGTCTTGCATTTTTAAGAGTTAAGGCCTATTGCAGTTGACTCGTGTTTATATACTTTTTGATCTTTTAATAAAAAGGTTTACAAACACTCCATGAAGCTTTCGGGATTCAAAGGAAAATAGATAGTTCCTCGAAAACTGATCACTTTGGAGCTTCCAAACTTTGACAAGAGAAACCGACATTAATACTTTCATTGATATGTTATCTTTGTACGAAATATAACACAACATATTGGGATCATTCATATTTCAAAGCAATATGGTGAATGTGTTTGCGCGAAACGATAGGAAATACTGTAGTAACAGGCACAACCTCCATAATAAATATCTGTCACATGAGTATCATGTGAATAAGCCACTGTGGTCGATTTCCCAAAACGGCATCTAAAGAAATGATATTATTAATGTGACCCCAATGTTTATATGTTCTGAAAGTGCATGCGCCAACAATTCGTTCCAACGCTTGTTTCTTGCTGAAATATGTGTCACTTTATATGCTTCTAGATTGTAGCTTTTTTTGTCACAAAAATATACCCAGATTGTAGTCGTTTCTAATGTGGGAATTTTAAATCGGCGTTTGACTAATGAAATAGGTGTTAACATTATACCAGCCATATTAATTATCGTGTTATTAATGTATCATTTAAAACTTTTCCAGGGACCATTTAAGATTATAACACCTCACCTACAGATTCTGTGTCTTGATTGACCGAGAGCGAGTCACATGGTACTTTCTTTTTTTTATGCTATATTTCTGTGCCCGGCCAAAAGTACTATACCCGAAACAACCATTCATGAAGACTGAAAGCGTAGTTCGCGTTCGGAAAGCAGAAAATACTTTTCCTACCAATTTTTTATTGAAATTGAAGTTTATCTTATCGTTCATATTTAATTAATTTAAAATATCAAACCAAGCAAAGTCTGTGGGTGAAGTGTTATAAAACAAATATTGAATGCTTTATCTCGTGGTGAGGTCAAACTAGCCTCCCTCGGTGATCTATGGAGCATTCTATTTTCCCTTCTCACCTCGGGAGGCTAGATTTACTTCACCACTCGAAGCAGTCAATATTTGTATACTATACATGTACACAGAAAACACAAAGTGAGTAATTTCGTTTGCTATTCCTTAATGATGTTTGATGTAAATATACAGTTTTCTAAGCTCTTTTTCTTGGTTTTTGGACGGGTTCATACAATATCATGCAGGACAGACAAAATACCATCTGTTAGGAAAACAGTTTGCATGTAAACTGAAATCCACTTAGTAGGCATAAGGAAGAAGACAACAAGCGATTATGTTGGGTCGGTTCTACGTTGGTTGGGTTAAGACACTTCGATGTCAACCAAGATTCAGTGACGAGTGAGTAGCCATTAATGACCGCTTCGTTTTCCAATATCACATTTTGCATTGGAAATTGGACTTATATTATGAAGGAGTACTGAAAATGTATGGACCTATGAAAAGAGTACTGAAAAGAAGGTCTGGGAGCTAAGGATTTTTTATTTCTCAGTTGTAAAATTAAGGGCTATAGCCTAGATAGAGCTTAACGAGACTCAATTAGGGTTCATGCAATGACTTTTTCTCCGGAACATATTATGTGCAACTTTCTACACTTCCCTTAACTGTATGAAAATTATATGACATCCCTATTCTAGTTTTTGTTATCGAAAAGTGCACTTCTGGACGATCGGAGCGCTGTTGCTGTGATGTTATTACAGGAAGACTGTGTTCAGTTTAGGGGTTTTGTGTTCAAATCGTGAACCCAAATGTTTTCTCATTGGCTTCTACTGCCATCCACTGACACAACATCGAATCACCAAAAATGGGAACATTTACACAAGCAAAATATCCAAAATTCTGGCAACTTATGGTGTGAAATTACTGTAGCATTGAGGTTTGTGACTGAACGAACACTGTAGCTCATGAATATGGGCATCCGCATAAGTGTGAAACTACAAAAGGCACCAAAATATCCCTGAAAACGGCACAACAAAAATTGAAAATAGGGTTAAATAGGACAGAAAGGTGCATTAAAAAAATACATTGCATGGGCCCTGTAAATAAATCGGTTTCGAATGTTGCACCTTACTTTTATAAAAGTTTTATACATTTCTTCGAACTATGACATCTATTTTTATACTGGTCCTATGTAAATCTTACTTATATTTTTACAATTTTTGTGCTTTATATTGGACCCCGCAAACGCTTTGCTGTAAAATATCCGCCAACTTTTCAAGTTTTCCAAATTAACACCTTCTGTGTAATATAAGTTTTCCCGGCTATTTTAAAACATTTTTCATTCAAATTCACCACTTCTAACATTGAATTTTGTCCGCAAAAAAAAATCACACGCTTTTACCAAAGCGATTTAGTCAAATTTTACTATACAATTTCAAAGTTCGGTCACTACATTTAAACACAGGGTCAAGAATATTCGTCGTTACAGATCATATTGTCTAAGCTGTTGCCGAATCAAGCATTCAGAGATTAAATTCGTCTCATGCCAATCAATTTCAAATTGTTGTTAAGTAAATTAGTCTGGCGCGTGTTAAACTAATATTAACCATGTTCCTTGTGTCGAGGGTCATACAACACAACACAGTTTCTAACCACGACAAAATACAAATTAACGAATCCTTTGAACATGATGCCAGAAACACGGTGGAGAAAATATCCCCATCTGCGACCTTTTATGTCTTCTATAGAGGATGTTGCAATGAACTGTTACGAAATTGAACAAACTTATCATTAAATCATTGTGTGGCAAAAGACGAATTTGATTTCTGAATAAAACTGTTTGGCGTAGACGAGACGAAATCGAATACTCCTTGCCGAAAATGGGTGTTGTGGATTGAATTCGATTGAACAACAATTACATGAAACATTGGAAGTGCACTAAATCGGTGTTGATGGACGAATTTGAATATGATAAACGGTGAATTCGAATGATAAATGTTTTTAAAATAGCCAGGAAACCTATATTAACGACCTAGCAGCAGAGTTTGCAGGACACCAACTGTAAGCGTTAAAAATAATAAATGCTTGGAACCTGAAACTCATTTTTAGCTGTCAGTGTTAAGTCTTTGTATTTGTGACAATTACTGTCCTTTCTTTTGGTGGTAAAGTATGCGCTGTGCATGTGGCGATTGGGCTAACGAAACAATGGGTAGGAAGATGTTTTGTTTGTATTTTTGGTTCATTTCAATATGGTTTTTAACGTTTTGAAAATAAGGTTTCACAACATTTACTTACGACATTATGTGAAGGAAAACATTGGTTGCGAAACGGCAAGACTTTTTTAAATTTCAAAGTTGATGTTGTCGTTCCCCCAGACCTATACAGTGGTTACAACTACCCCTGACCCTGTCATGGTTGGCGCTGTCATCGTGACACAGCAAGGTGGCGTCCCATCCATCATTATGCAATGCAGGGGGTGGGGTGGGGGGAGGGGGCTATGTACCACCTCAGCAAGGCGCACCCCAGGGATACGCGGCCGCCCAGGAATACCCACCTCCACCGCGAAAACTCCGCCTAAGAGCAATACCCTTATTAGGAAATGTTTGCAATTCCCTTGGAAAACATTTGTCATTGTTGCAATTAGCCAGTTTTTAGTATGGTGGACACAATAAGACAATCCGGAGGTCGCAGGTTTAAGCCCTACTCTACGGTCAATTTCTTTGTTAAGCTTTTAAAAGTACATGCGGTGGAAAATCAGCTCATCTTGCTTTCATGCTCTTTACTGTGTGTTGCAACAATACATACAAGATCTTAATACGTGTACTTGTTTTTATTGGAAGCGACAAAACAGTGGTAGTTTTTCAATTATTAGCAAATCTTTTTACCATAAGAGGGAGCTATTTTGCTTTTGTCACACACTGTGCTCCTTGTCAAAAGTGCATATGTGGACAGTACAAAAATTACTTCGTCAAAATTGCCCTCAAAAAAGTTTTACAGAAACTGAATAGTGGCCACTACTATGTCCATACCCGCTGTTTTTAATAACATGATAAACAAGTAAAAAGTGGAACTTAATCCAAGAAAACAGTTTGCACACAAAGCAATGGAGACACTACTGTTCTGCCTTGAATGACATCACGCTTTGGCTCATGAATATGGAAATTTTCATAAGCATAAAGACTAAAATGCTGAAATTTGCTCCCTTTTTACTGCTACGAAGGAGGTGAAAAGTCATAGTAACATGACAAGATAGCTGTTGATGCATGTCAAACTAATCCTGTTGCATGTTTCCTTTAATTATCCTACAGAACAACACATCTATTTGGGGGTATTTCCGTCATTATGATCAATATTGTACGGTTGTTCTCTTACCTTGAATTTTGGAGCTTTTCTTTGGGGAATGAAACAGTCTGATGCAGTCCATCTTTAATCTCAAGATGCTGGTTCACACCAAGTACCTTGGAGGTAAGAGAGATACGACTGCGTTAGAGATCTTAATTCAGAATAGTTGAATTATACATAAATGTTAATCGCTCTTTCTACTAATTTGTTATCCAACCACCAAAGGTTGGCACAACCGGGGGTGGTAGTGGTGACAAGCCCCCGATTCCTAAAAAACAAAGATGTTCCTTTTGGCACGCGTGTCAAACAGCCTCCAACAGCAAAGCCTTCACGTGCGGCTTAGCTATTAAGCCCCGGCGAAACCATTTCTACCGACAAGAGAAGAGGCGAAAGACGGTCCACTAGCGCCTTTAAACCAGTTGCATTGGGCAGATCATGCTCGTTAATCTTGGTAGGTAGATCATCTCGGAGAATGAAAACCTTAATTTCAAACCTCTGCTGCCATGCGGCTGTAGGCCTATAGGCCTAACAACCCATGGGAAAGGCTGGAGTAAACCTTCAAAGACCAAATTCGGAGCTGGAGTCTCTAAGGCAGCTTGACGTCGTCTTCAACGTTCTACTGGCAACTCCTGTGACGAAGTGTTTATAAAATTGCGGTTCCTGCCCCTTGCTGCTAAAATTGACAACCAATTCCAACGCAAAACTGCATTGGGATATGAAATGACGGGATTCCTAATCTCTTTAAACAGAGACAGCGCCCTCACATTTTTTTCAACAGCAGCACGACGTGGTAGACTGGTTCCCAGTCCTTTCAATGTTGTTTTGCTATTAGCAAATTCATATGGCGATTCATACTTTAGGTGCACGATTCATACTTTAGGTGCACGTTCGTCAAATAAGTTGACACATGTCAACCGCGTTAAAATTTAAGTGTCTGCCTCTGTTGCGTTTTGTTAGTTGGTGCAACCGCGACCTCGGCCTATATTTTCCGACAAAAGAGCATTGTATGCTTCTGAAGCCAGACTGTATAGACGTCATTGCCCTAAATAATTTACCGATTTGTTGGTTGGTCTATTAATTGACCGGTTGTTCAGTTGGTACAGATTTGAATTGTTTGTGACTTTCTTAATCGCAACATAAAAATGTATCCATTGTGTCACGTTTCCAGCGTAGGCTGAAAGTCAGTCTAGTCCTGTGTTTATCACAGCCAAAAATTATAATCATAAATGCATACTTTGTATTCGGCTTGGCATTCACCTATTTTGTGCAGTTTGTCGCAGGATCGTCGTGGATTGCTGATTACAGGAGTGCTCGCTATCCTGGTTCATTGCGCTCTGTGCGCCCTCTTATGGGTATCATGATCATGGTGAGTGCCAAAGGCTAAACCACAGTTGCAAACTGTCTCCATAAAATTTATATATATTTTGCCACTAGGCTGTAAAAATGACAGCGCATTCAATCATTCTCATTATACTGAGCACAACGCAATTCGTTGTGAATACACTGCTTGTAAATATTATCCAGAATATGTAACGATATTCTAAGCATGTTTTTGACAACCAAGCTGAACAGTGCGGCAGATAATAATGGACTATTATTATAATTTTATGATAATATTAAAATCCTATACACGGTTCATGTGCCAGATGGCAAGCAAGGCATGAGCAATGCCATGTTATGGGCCAAAACTAGTTGTATTAAAAAAAAATTCATTCTACAAATTCCCATCCCCGCAAAACAATGTCCACACAATGGCATGAGATTGCGCATGCGTCTCCATGCACACCTTTTACCGATGAAACGTTTTTTATTTGAAAACGTGACAACAGGAATGATGCCTCTAATCTTTAGGCCAAAAAAGTCTCCGGTTTCTGGAATGCGTGCGCGTCGCCGTAGCCATGCGCGTCGGCAAAATTATTCTTTTTTTCCAATGTAAGATGATGTCTTAAAACCGCCAAACTCACTGGTTTGACTGGATGGAATCCTGCTGCTGCACAATCTTAACGTGTGTTTAGATGGGGTTACGATCGACTCTAAGCTTTATGTGGCCTCTCTGGGCTCCAATACATTTTACACTAAATTTAGTAGGGCACCATTTGCAGTCATCAGCCGACATTTGAGGGGGACAAAAGTAAAAAAAAAAAAAAAAAAAAAGGTCGCATCGCCGCACAATTTTTGGGGCAAGCTCCAAACCAGAAACTGGAGATTTTTTTTTGGGGGGGGGGCTTAAATTACCTTGGTCGCATTTGTCTCTCAGAATTTAGGCCTGTGCCCAATTAGTTCAACTTTAAATACCCATTGAGAGCCCCTACTGCCCCTTCCAAAATGAGGCTCCTCGAGTGCCCCACTACAATTATTTTTAATTAAAGCTGAAAAAGTCAATGCTTATTGATATCATGCTGTTTCTCAGGTGTTTGAGGGTGGTTACGTGTACGACGTGTTCAAGCTCGTAACCCTCTCCCTTCGGCGATTTGATTGCGCTTGATGTTTGTTTTCTGCTGTAAGAATTGATTTTCAAATTCAAAACAAACATCCTATGATTACTGTGAAGTTCAAACTTTTCATATTTACATGTAATACCATTCGCCGGTCAGTATCCCACACAAAATGGGCACTACGACAGCTTTGAGCCAGCTTAAAGTTGGGTTACATTTTATGTAAAAGAAATGACTTCGAAATTCAAAACTAAATATATAAGTATTTCCTGTTAACTATTGTGCAATTCCAAATTACCACTATCGCGTGTGTGTCGGTATCCCACGCATTATGGGCAATAGTTTTGATTTAAGTCACCTGCATACATATTCCCGCCCAGTTCCGGGAATATACCATGGGATGACGGAATTAGCTTCACGATATTTTATAAACCTTGTGTGAATTGATTTTTGTTCATTCAGAAAGGGCCATTCAAAACAGCAGGCTTTGGTACCTTCCTGTGAATGCACCGGGGTGAAGAGGGCATCGTGCGGTTTTTTTTCTTCCGCTGACGGCTCCAGTATTTTCACACTGCGCAAAATCTTAGACAAGTCTTAGACTATGTAAAAAAAAAGTGAGTACAAGAAAGTGGTTTAAAAGCTAAGCACCGTTTTAACATTGTATAGGGTGGTTTTCCGTTCACTTCTGCATTGCTTGGGTAATGGGCGTGTTGTAACTGCTTAACGTTTACGCGAGTTTTTAGTAATGGCGTTACACTTTTCACAGTTCTCTCAGACCTAAAATGTAAACGTAAAAACGAATAATCGAAGATTTGAACATGGAGAGATAATATTTGACATTCCTATATTTCCTATACAGTGTACTTTCATTTTAGATATAGGCCTATCCGTGTAGCAATATGCAAGAACATGTCCCCTGGTCATATACAATACATAAATGGAAAGTCACTGCCACACCGAGGTTCTTTGACATCACCGTTTCCATGCATATAGCAGTTGGTTCGTGTCTTTCTCACATAAACGACCAATGAAAACGCTTCATCAAAGCAACGCGTCGCGCGATGTGGCTGCGCCCAGTTTTTCCTGTGCGGCAGAACTAGACTAGACTTTTATCGTGGTGCGTCACGTAACTCTGCACATACAACACCTCCACCACTGAAGCTAGCTACTACACGACTTGACCAGATCGACAAGGATTAAAGCAATATCTTTGCTCCTCAGCTAGGAATCAACTGCTGTCAACATGGCTATCATGCAGAGATGCTGCTGTTTTGACAATGTCCGCTCTGGGTCCACGGCATCAGGAATATACACCCTGGTAAGTAGGCATAATCCTACGCGCCATGGCGGTCCTATAGAGCCAAGAGCGCCAAAATGCTGTCGTATACAAAATGGATATTAACACTAACATAAGTAACAGTGTTTCTCTATTCCCCCCCCCCCCCGAAAACTCTTCCGCTGAAATGTATTGCGCACAATCATCTTTGCATCTTTTGCCCTGCATCTTTTTCGGTTTGCCACAATTTGATCATCATAAATTATTGGGCCCCATAAGAAACGTTTATATTATTTCAACCATGAAAATTGCCCGAGAAAATCAGTCAGAGCATGCCTTAAGAAAGATATTTGGCCATAGGGCCGCGCCATCGCAGATTTGTGTAGAATAACAATCAGATTTCAAAATTTCAAAATGGCCGCCATTGCTTGAAAATCTGCCTATATTTTTTCAAAGGACAAAATGCGATGGCCCTCTCTTCATGACATACTTGAAAATCTGCCTATATTTTTTCAAAGGACAAAATGCGATGGCCCTCTCTTCATGACATACTCTGCCTGTGTGTCAAATGCCATGTTTGTGTCGTTACAGGCACGATTCCATCACCTATCTGCCGTACTAACGTCACAGTTCCGCATATGCAGGAATTTTGTCGCGGTCTATGTTGTTGCGTTTTATATGTGTATAGCTTAATGGCGTCGTATTTGATTATATACTGTGCGACTGCTGCAAATACAGGTCAACTCAGTAAAATATGACAATGCCACATTATCAGAGACAAGTGCAAGGCTAGCGCTACTACTGCGTGTGAGGAAAGCAGGTTCTTTACCGGTTTCCATGCATCGTTAATGATGGAAGATATGCGCTGGCAGTGCTGCAAATACGGGTCTATACTCAGCAAAATATGACCTTGCCACATTTCAGAGAAAAGTGCAAATGCTACTATTGCGTGTGATCAGAGCACTTTCGTTATACTCTTTACCGGTTTGCATTATTAATGATGGAAGATATGCGCTGGTACAGCTTTTGAACTCCCCCCCCCCCCAAAAAAGTGTACCGGGCACAGATTATATCTGTGTCGACGAAAGGGGAACTGATGATGGAAAATTCCCTCCGGTTTTCTAGCAAACTACTGTCAACTAAATGTTTATATGGCACTTCCTAACAGAATGTCAATTTAACTGTTAGACTCAGAATATAATCAGAGAGCTACATGGTCCATATTTATTCCCCGTGATTCCAGTTATATAGGCACCTTATAATGTATTTTTGTGTTTTAAATTATGATTATTATTACTATTTTTCGGGAGAGGAGGGAATTAACAGCTTTAACTTTTTAACAAACCCAAAGGGACTTTCTGGGACTTTGGTTGAATTGGTTCACTTCTTCAGATGTTATGTTTAATGCGGTTACCCATTCCAACACCAGGTTTCTCCAGAGATGACACTTCCAACTTTGAATTTCACTGTTACAGGATAATTTACCATTTTCTGTTAGCCCATTGGGCTTACACTATAGTTTCTTCCTTTTGTACCTCTTGCATTTCCACAGGTGTTTTTGTTTTTCCAACCAACTTATGCCCTTCACATAGTATTCATCTTTCGGTTTCGAATTACTGAATGGGGATAGGGTTGGGCTGGACAGCAGTCGTGACACAGAACTATAATTTGCCCGCATGTATTCGCGGTTTACGATCGCTCCCGGCGATTTGCTGTGTCACGACCTATAATTGAATTTTCGAACGATTTGAGTGCTTTCCGTAATTCAACTTTAAGCTTTACGCCCCTATGCATAATAGGCCCCTATGCATGTTTAATGCAGTTACCCGTTCCAACACCACGTTTCTCCAGAGATGACACTTCCAACTTTCAATTTCAGTGTTACAGGATAATTTACCATTTTCTGTTAGCCCAGTGGGCTAATACACTATAGTTTCTTCTTTTTGTACCGCTTGCATTTCCACAGGTGTTTTTGTATTTCCAACCAATTTATGCCCTTCGTAATTCAACTTTAAGCTTTAGGCCCCTATGCATAATTACTCATACTTTTTGTGGTATGATGTTTGTTCGTGTTGGTGGGAGGTCAAGATCGCAGGGTTTTTTTTGTACTGTTCTACTTGGCTGGATTTTGTCGCGTTTATACACGGAAACTATGGGCATTTCGGGTTGGTGTCGAATTTGATCACTGCTGCTGCAAAAAAGGACAACTGAGCAAAATATGACCTCCGCTCTTCAGAGAAAGCCGCACTGCTGACTGGCACTGCTTTTGTATTACCCCCCGTCCCCCAGCAAAAGTACACAAAGGGCGAATTATATCTGTGTCGATGAAAGGGACACCACGATGGAAATTTCCAAAAGCCTTCGGGGTGTTGGGATATAGGTCGGGCTGGACAGCATTCGATGCAAGGTGGCGCTATTCACGACATACCGCTAGAGCCGTAATTTGCAGGTATGTATTCGCGCTTTAACCCTAAAGGGGCCGGGTTATTTTGACCATCTCTCAGCCGGGGGGGGGGGGCCCTAAGATCTCAGCCATCGAGTGACGAAAAATTTTGAAACTCGGCACATGCATAGAGCAACTCTTCCTAAACATACCCAAGAAATTTCATGACTATAGGTCAAAGGGTTTAGGAATTATGGCTATTTAATTATTCATATGTACGAATGGCAATTCTGCTCTGTGTACACGACGTATATGCGAAAATTCAGTTTTCACGGGTCGCAAAAACGATATCACACGATATCGGGTCGCAAAAAAAATTTTTTTTAGGGGCTATCACGGAAAATGTTGAGGGGGGGGGGTTCCCCCCGGCCCCTTTAGAGTTAAGCTCCGCTCTCGGCGGTTTGCACTGCTGTCTTAAAATTAAATGTTTTGAGTGATTTCAGTGCTCTACTTTATTCACAGTTTACTCACATATCTCTCCCCCCCCCAACCCCAACAATTCTGGAGTTGAGGATTCTGAGGGGCACCTGGAATACTCCCAAACTCTTGGAAGGATTTTTTTAAATTCAGAAGGATTCTTTTTATCGAGAAGGAATTTTTCTATCGGTGTCACGGGATTATTCAATTCTATAAGAAATTTCAACAATTAGGGAAAGTTTTACATGCTGTGCAAAACAACAAGACAATTGTGACCGGCCGTGCACTGGCCCACGACACCCTTACTGTTGACGACCTTTTCCTTACTAGAGCGGCCAAACCACACTTTTTGTGTTCGTTAAGAATAACAAACAAACACAACAAAATATGTAACGGAATCAGTCCTTGATGATTACCTTGATGTTTGTTTTTTTTAATGTCATTTACGGCATACAGTAAGTCTGACTCTGGAAGGTTTTTTTTTTAAATTTCTGCTGGCTGTTTTTTGTACCACTTCTCTACAGGAGGTTCGGCTTCCAAAAATTAGTCTTAACCAGTATCATTATTGATGGTACATGTATTAATTGATTTATCATTCATATTTCTTATTACCTACAGATCTATGCGGCTGTGACATTGGCCCTTGCAGCCATTTTGCTGTCACTTTCCTGGAGCTTAGGTAAGCAACGCTTTCTTTTCCAAGAAATTTACCACGATGACTTTTGCTCGCAAAGTACTGCATTATTCCACTAACTGTAGTCCAAATGACTGGACAAAAGTTAGCTCCTTGTGTGTTTTAATGTGTTGCGTCAAAAAACCCACAAACCGACCAACCAACCTACCTTCATGCCACCGACTAACGAACGCTAATTAACTGACAACTGACTTCCGATTTCACTGACCAACGGACAAAAAAAAAACCCGAACGAATAAACCGAAGAACTGATCAGCAATCAATCGCCAACTGGTCACAGACCAACCGACAACTGAACCAGCAACTAAGCGTTGCAATTGAAGGTCAACCCATCGACAACCGAGCACTATCCCATCGATAACCGACTACTATCCCATCGACAACCGACCGCCAATGCATGGACAACCGACCGCAGACTGACTGACAACCAACCGCCGACCACAGACAACTGAATTTCAACCGAACACCGAATCACCGACAACACTGACCATCAAGCGATCATCAACCAACAACCGACTGTCAACCTACCGACAACAGACCATCAACCAGCTAGCCCGTTAGCATCAGTAAGACATTAATAACAAGCTTCCCATTTCACATTTCGTGTTGTACTTATATTTTAGTTGTCTCCGGCGTGCAAGAGGTGAGCAGCGTCTTCATTATACTCATCTTGGTGGTGTTGCTGTGTGTACTGATACTGATTTCCTCCATACTGCTCCTTGTTGGCGTTTCAAAGGTAAGAACATGCCATCGTTTTAAAACCCTTTTATTTGTAAATAATGTATTGTTTGTATATGTTTATATACACATTTGTTTCTTGTGGTCGATTGAAATAAAGATTCCAGTCCATCGTAAATGACACACAAATGACTTTTGTTTATCGCCATAATTATGAGCCAAGAAGCCTTGATTATAAAGTAAATAATCTACAGTATAACCAGCAACGAAGTGTATATTATAGCCATTGTAAATAACCAAGAAACTCTCAGTGCAAGGTGTGGGAGAAAATCCTCATAGACTTCTTAAAAAAATACCTACACAATCAATACAAGGGGACAAACAAACCATGAACAAACATATTCAAAGAGTGCAACAGGTGAGATATGAACGCAGACACCCGTCGTGCACGTGGAAGTCAGGAAACTATCCCTGTGCCACCATGATCGCCAGATCTTTATTCTGGACTTTCACCAAGTGCGAGGTGTTTAAAGAAACTAAGGATCCCATCATTTCTTATAATTTTATTTCATTAAAAATATTTTTCGACCAGTAACGATGACGAAGTGTCCAATACATCCTGAAGCTGCAATATAATTTTGTGTCTACAATGTCATCTGCTGTTGTGTTCTTATTCTGTGAGTTAATGAGGAACATTATTGCTTTTCTTTTGAAGGACCAGCGTGGATATCTGCTTCCATACATGATTGTTATGCCGATACTCATTCTGCTTCACGTAGCTTACTGCATACTATGCATCATTGGGGCGGTCGAGGTAAGTTTGTCCATCAATCTAATTAACTGTTACAGGGTGTGAATTTCAGTCTGTAGCACAGTTTTGAAAAAGAATATTCTGTGCCTTTGGTATATGCAAGAAATAAAAAAAAATGACAGTTCTTTTTTTTTTCGCTACACGATTCTTCTTGACACCGAGAGTAATGTTGCTGTGCTGGGGAATTTCTTTACAATACAATACTTAAATAATGGTAAATGTTTTCCTTTTTCCCACTCAATTTTTCTTTTTCAAGTTTGGATTGATGTCAACCAAAACTGACTGCTAAATTTTTAACGATTTGCTGCCGCAAATATGTCGGTTTATCATTGAAGTTAGCCCTGGCCTCACAAATAGTGGTAAACGAAATCATAACATCGAAAAAGCAAAACTGAAAAGCCACGTCATTACCAAAGATTGAGGTACCATACGAGATAAGAATGTTTGGCCTTTCCTCTTTGTACCACACAGATTGGTTCCGAGGGCCAGGGATACTCGTCATACCAAAGGAGCGCGGTGGACGGTAGTATTGCTTTCTTGATGATTCAACTCGCCATTTGTGTCCTGTTCACTGTGATGGATGTGAGTATATGACACCCCAAAACTTAAGACTCAATAGCCTCAAATTATGCCTCGGACTTCAGAGACGATATCTCTTTTACGTGAGTCCGTCATGTCCTTGAAAGTCTGAAAGTTTTGTTTTCTGCCTTATGACATGATTTTTGCGCCCGACTTGTGTGATATCGTTGGCAGGTGGTTTGCTTCCTGTGCGTGGTGTCTCAGTACCAGGAGCTGAGAGATGGGCGTGGCCGTCAACAGGACATTGTAGTCAGGGTAAGAAAACCTTTCAATTTTCGACCCAAAAAATATAATTACTTATTTCTCAGGAAACATTTTTGAGCAAACTTAATACGGTAATTCTCTTTTACGTTTGACTTGCCACGTTAATTTTTGAGCAAAGGTATTTCCGCCGATAGATGTAAGGACACTTTTTTTGTTTAAGCATTACAACATGTTTGTTACTAAAAGAGTTTGCACGATTCGCTCTCACTGTGGACAGGGTTTTTGTTATTTAAATTCCGTGATAATGAAAGTACAAAATGTCTATCCAGTGTCAAACCTTAACCCTAACCCTAAAACAGTGTATAACCCTAACACACTGAGTATACAGTGTTTATACGTCGGTGAAGGGCAAAACCCAATATTGATATACAGAGTGTGCATCCATGACTATCATTTTGACATGGAAAAGTGTTATTGACCCGGAAAATTGTCATTTTAACCCGGAAAAGTGACATTTTGACCAAGAAAGTGTCAGCCCAATAGAACCTCGATTCCGAGTCAAATATAACTTGGGAAATTTCAGAGTGCAGTGAGATCGCTTTGTTCAAGCTCTCTTGTACACCGTTCTCTCTGCAACAACTGTGGATGACGGTATTGATAAGCGAGTTGTTATCTACAGTTTGGTACCAAACAAGTTCAAACTACAGTAGTTACAATATCATGTCAGTTGTAACACCAAGAAAGAGCTCTAATTTTCAATTTCAATTTTCCCACAGGCCACCCTGATCACCACTACTGCCCCTGGCTTTGGGGGCGCTGTGGTCGTGACCCAGCAAGGTGGCGTCCCACCGCAGAATTATGCCATGCAGCAGGGTTACGCACCCCAGCAGCGCGACGCACCCCAGCAAGGCTTCGGCTACGCACCCATGCAGGAAGACTTCGGGCCCGCACAGGGTTACCCCGCCCAACAGCAGTACCCGCAGGCGATTTAGACTTTTGCTGCACATGCTGATCGGTCACGGTCAATTGCCAGGTTTTCCTGCATCCTTTTAAAACCAAACAAGGTTTTTTTCGGCTTTGTAAAACGATATTTTCGGCTTTGTTAAACGATATTTACTATGTCTTGCATTTTAAAGAGTTTAGGCCTAATGCAGTTGACTTGTGTGTATATATTTTGTTTCGATTTTTATCAGCTTTTGATTTCATATAAAGGTTTACAAACCCTCAAATTTAATGAAGCTTTCGAGATTTAAAGGCAAATTGATAGTTTTGAAAATTGTTCGATTGCAATCAATTACTCCCCAACTTTGAAAAGAGTGTGAAACTTACATTAATATTCTCACAGATTATGTTAGCTTTACGAACTATTAAACAACTTGTGATCATTTACATAAACAAAAATGTTGGATTTGTTTGCGCGAAACGATAAAAAAAGTACTGTAGCAATATGCATAACCTCCATAATGTAACGGTTTGTCACATGAGTATCATGTAAACATATCAATTTGGTCAATTTTCCAAAACGGCATCCAAGCGAAGGATATTATTAAAGTAACCCCAATATATAGGGTGAGTCAAAAATAACGAAACCCAAATGTCGGGACCATTGTTTTAGTGACGTTCTGCATGTAGCACTTTCAAAATCTAGGATATGAAAGCCCAATTCATAAGCTTTCTGTTAGTACAAGAATCATTCAAATCACTCAAGTACCTTGCTGAACGAACACTTTCCTTTTTGTGATCCATGGACAGAACTTTAAAACTGTCATTGTGTTTAGAATTCCGTAACTTAAAAAATACATGAGTAATTTAAATGATTCTTGTACCAAAAGAAAGCTGATTAATTACGCTTTTATATCGTAGATTTTGAAGGTGCTACATGCAGAAGTTCACTAAAACAAGGGCTCCGACATTTGGGTTTATTTTTTTTACTCACCCTGTACACTCAGTGTATAACTGGAAGTTCTGGAAGTACACGTACATCGTATCAAGATCCAACGCTTGTTTCCTATTGAACTACATGTATGTGTCACTTTATGCTTCCGGATTTTAAGGTGTTTTTTTTTAAGACATTACCCAGATTGTAGTCGTTTCTCATGTGGGAATTTCAAATCCCCGTTCAACTGAGGAATTAGAGTTTAACATAATATACAAGCCATATTAATTATTGTAATATTAATGAATTTCTTTGGTATCATTTAAGACATTTCCAGAAAAAGGTCGTTTTTTCTTACCTCGATCTTTGATGATCATCTCATGGTAGTTCTAGCAGAGTCACCACTCTGTCTTCAATAGATGGGGATCACACACATAAACCTTGGAAGCAAGAAAGGTAAGAGTTCAATTCAGAATGGCTTATTTACACAGACATATAAAATGCTCTCTTACGATCTTAATATATTTCTTATTAATAGCTGGCTTATCGTTTGCTATTCGCTAATTACGCTTGATGCAAAGATGTATATATTTTAATTTGAAGCTCTTATCTTGATTTTCGTACAATGTCATGAACAACCGACAAAAACTATCCCCATCTGTTAGGAACACAGTCAAACTGAAATCTACTTAGTAAGGAAGGATACACAAAAGCGATTATGTTGGGTCGGTTTTACGTTGGTTGGGTTAATTTAAGACACTTCGATGTCAACCAAGATTTAATGACGAGGGAGCAGCCATTAATAACCGCTTTGTTTTCAAATACCCCATTTTGCATTAGAAATTGGACTTATGTTATGAAGGATTACTGAAAAGGTATGGACCTATGAAAAGGGTACCGGTACTGAAAAGAGGGCCCGAGAGTTTAGGATTATGTTTTATTTCTCAGTAGTAAAATTAAGCACTACAGCTAGGATGAAATTGAACGAGACCCATTTGGTTGAGGAAATATAAGGGCTTCTAATGGTTTAAACAGGGAACCGTTTAAATAGTCCATGCAATGATTTTTTTCTTAGAAACATATTCTGCAAAGCTTTCTCCTCCTCATACTGTAAAATTATGACATCCTGTTTGGGTAGATTTTATTGAAAAGTGCACTTCTCTAAACATTCATAATTGTCCATGCATTTACCGAGGGCGCTGTTGATGTGACCTTATTTCAGGAGTACAATGTTCAGTTTAGGGGTTTTGTGTTCAAATTGTGAACCCAAAATTTTGCATTTGAGAGAAACTTTGCTCATTGGCAATACAATGCTGCCATGTACGTGACACAAAAACGAATCCGAATCCGAAAGGAAAAGAAAATTTACACTTGAACAGCAAAATATCCAAAAGTCTGGCAACTTGTGCTGCTGAAATTACTGTAACATTGAGGGTTTTTCACGAATACGGACATTTGAATTAGCATGAAAACCAAAAAGGCACCAAAATACCCTTGAAAATGGCACAGGCGAATCGAACATAGCGTTTAATAGGACACAAAGGTGCATTTTCGAGATTACCCTGCAAGAGCCCTTTAAATACATGTATATCGGTTTCAAATTGTGCACAATACTTTTATAAAAAGTGTATATTATTCGTCCAAACTATGACATCTATTTTTCCACTGTTCCTATACGAATCTCATTTATATTTTTGACATTGACTTCTTACATTTTGTATCATAAAGTTTTGTCCTATGTATTGGACCCTGCAAATGCTGTGCTGTGAAATCTTTGCCAATTTTTCAACTTATTCAAGTTAACACCTTTTGTGTAATTTTGCACCCTGGTGGCAGTGTTTGCAGGACACCAACTGTAATGCTTGGAACTTGAATCTCCCTTTTTTGCTGTCAGTGTAAAGTCATTGTATTAATAACAAATATTATAATTTGTATTTTTGGTATTTCAATTTGGTTGTTACTTTATGGTTTGTTTTGTTGCGTCCATTCGATTTGTTTTTTTTGTTTTTTTACACGATGCTCCACAAACTGACATGGTTTGTGTGACCTTCAGGAATTAGGGAAAGTCCCGACGGTACGAATGCGGATAGAATTATGCCCTCGAGTGAATGCCTACGTGCCACAACTGCCGGAACCCAGAGGGGACCCGTTTCTGCCGCGATGTGAAGAGAAGGGGTCACAAATAATGAGATAGTTTGAGAGGACCATAAGAGGACGGAGACTTTTTATCTTAAACAGGGAGAATGGGCTTAATCCTTAAGGGGCGTGGCCATGGATGCAGACCTAAATCGACTCCCATAGTCCTCAGTGATAATTACACGTACTTCCAAAAATATTTAAAATACTCACAACTCTCCAAGGTGTTTGAAACACCAATCACATTAAAGCTTAATTCATAATTTTTCATTTTCTGTTCAATTTTTTGTTCAATTATCCGATAACTTTTGGGAGGGAATTTCATCCAAATATGTTCGGGTGCATGATGTGATTGGTTAAAACACGATGTGTGATTCCAAAAAAAAAGAAGGCCTATCCGCATAGGCATATGCAAGAACAATCATGTCCCCTGGTCTCAAGTGGAAAGTCGCTGCCACACCAAGGTTGGATAATTGACATCACCGTTAATTGCCATGCATATAGTGTTGGTTCGTGTCTTTCTCACATAAACGACCAATGAAAACGCTTCACGTCACGCGATGTTATGTGGCAACGCCCCGTTTACCTGTGCGGTTTGCATGTACGTATAGAACGAGACTTGACTTTTAGCGTGGTGCGTCACGTATCTCTCTGCACATACATAAACGCTTCCATGACCGAAGCTAGTGTTTTTCATCTGCACCTCGACCAGATCGACAAGGATTAAAGCCATTTTTTGCTCCTCAGCTAGGAATCAACTACTGTAAACATGGCTATCATGCAGAGATGCTGCTGTTTCGATAATGTCCGCTCTGGGTCCACGGCATCAGGAATATACACCCTGGTAAGTAAGCATAATCCTACGCGCCAGACGGTGTAAGAGCCGAGAGCGCCAAATACTGTCATTTATGGTTACACAACTAAGTACCAATCTCGCTCTTTTTCTCTTTTTTTTCCCCGTAAACTCTTTCAATCAAAAGTATTGCGCACAGTATCTTTACACAAAGACAGTAGTTTCTTTTAGACATATTAAGGAAATATTTTCCCACTATAGTGACAGCTTGCCCTGCATCTTTTTCGTTTTAGACTAACACTTTTCGATTAGTCACCATTATGATCATTATATAAATGGCGTCGAGGATATGAGGATATACATGTACTGTGCAATTGCTATCCTGAATATGAAGATCTACTGTGTCGATGAAAGGGAAATGATGATGGCAGTTTCAAACGCTTTCCGGGTGTAAATTTTAAAATGCTTTCCGGGTGTAAGGTTCAAAAGCTTTCCGGGTGTTTGTTTTAGAAACTAGGGGTGTGCTTTTACGTGTATAGTACGGGAACCGGGAACCCGATTAAAAAAAACACGCGTGTACCCAGGTACCCGTTAAAGGGAAGATACAACATTTGCTACCATCAAAACACGAAATGATCAAGATATCACGAAATACCTTACTGAATTGTTAGAGAGTGACAGACTGAAGCATCCTGTAAAATCGTGGCTCCTGGTGCGCTGACATTTTCAAGAAAACATGCATTTTGCCAACGCTGGTCGGCTGACCAGCGTTGGAGAAAACTGGCATTTTTCCAAAAACTGCTTCTCATTTTTCATATTAAGTTATTCCACATTTTCTTTGCAATTGATTACACGCCTGTGAAGGGGTACAGGTCAGCTAGACTGGTTCTCTACCTTACATTTTCCCAAAGTCTATAAATTGCTCCATTTCATCGCAAGTGGGGTCAGGGAACCAGACTACAAGAACATGGTTGGTTTTCTTGGTTTTTCCAGCATCTGCAAGCCCTAAACGTGAAACAAGTCAGTTTAACAATATATGCTATGACATATTAATCCTCCAAATCCATTTATTTCTAAAATTTACAGCAAAAGTAAATGTTGTACATTTCCTTTAAAGAAGCCGTACCCCAAAATTCAAATCTCGGACGTTGCTGTTTCGAGTGTTCAGAAAGCCGCACAGATCTGTGCGTCGATACAGCAAGATACAAATGTGTATACGTCATTGGCGTGCAAAGGTATTTACGCACCAGCTGTACGATTTTCAACCTGAAATTTTACTTTAAAATATCATGGATGGTCAATAGTTTTCCAAACCTGTGTCTTGTGTCATTATTTTAGTCATTAATATTTAACTTTCCAACACTAAACGTTCTTTTATTCATGTAAAAAAAAACCTTGCCGCTTCGCGACATGACACCACTTTGCGACAACATTACGGGCTCATGAGTGTGAGCTCATAGATATCATTACGCTGGCATAAAGCAATCGGGGGGGGGGGAAGGGGAATCGTCGTCACCTTTCATAAATATTAAAACTATAGAATCACCAGGCCTTATAAGGGATGGTTAATTTGCATGTGAATGCTTTCTGAAAGCCCCACGATGCCAGAAGTTTGATCATTGACAATGAATCCATTACCTACACGATATTTTCAGGAATATTTTATATAAGTTTCCCGATATCTTTTGCCGATCCACCAGTCTCGGAATATATGTTTACATCATTGTGGCAGCTGCGATTGCGATCAAATGATTTAATGTGCAATGTAGAAGGGAATTCCCAAGATGAGAAATATCCCTGATGAGAAATATCCCTCACGTGTTGGAGTATGGTCATTTAGCACGCAGGTGCTCATGTCAAAGGAATTTCATGATGAGAAATACGCAAGCCATGTGACTGCTCCACAGTACACGTGCACGCCAATTTCGTTCCCAAAGTGTCAAGAAGTACGCTCCCACCACTACCCGCTATTGGAAACCAGGTTGAAAATAAAGTACGCCCTGAGGACGAGGTTGACGTGCACGCGTCATGCGTTATGCATGCAGTGTACTCCATTTAATTCTGGAGCTGAGGATTCTGTAGCACACTCTAAATACTCCCAAACTCTCGGAGGGATTTAATTTTTTTTTTCTTACTTCAGAAGTTCAGAGGGATTCTTCTTTATCCAAAAAGATTTTTTTCTATTGGTGTCACGGGATTGTTTAATTCTATAAAGATTTTCAACCACTAGGGAAAGTTTTACATGTGCGAAACAACAAGACAATTGTTACCGACTTGCACTGGCCCACGACACCCTTACTGTTGACGACTTTTTCCTTACTAGAGCGGCCAAACCACACTTTTATTTGTTCTTTAAGAATAACAAACAAACAAACACCCCAACCCAACAAACAAACAAAAAAATATCTAACGGGATCAGTCCTTGATGATTACTTTGACGAACCGATGAAAACGAAATGTCGTTTAGGTCAGTGAGTCTGAGTCTGGCAACATTTTTTTTGCCAAAACAATTATGTTATTTTGCACAACTTCTCAACAGGACGTCCCAGGCGCGGATCCAGAGGGCGTCCCATGCGCGGATCCAGAGGGGGGGGGGGGTTCATAGAAATACAATAAAAATAATGTGAAATATGAAAATTATACTGTCAATAATATCCGCCCTCGCACAGAATTTTATCAGAGCCAACTGGGTTACGGGGGTATTTCTACACTATTCTGTAAATATAGTGTTGATGATCGTCGGATTTGAACAACGCCCCCATAAGTATGGTACGAGCCCCCGCCCCCCCCCCTCCCCCACCACCACCACCACCACCACCACATATTGATTTTACGGAGGCCAATTGTCCGGAGAAAACATTTCACAGCATTTCAACATTTATTTGCTGATAAATCCCCCCCCCCTCAAAAAAATCCTGGATCCGCCCCTGCACGGTCCGGCTTCAAAACAATCTGAACCAGTATCATTATTGATGGAATTGATTTATTTCTCATTCGTATTTTTATTACGTACAGATCTATTCGGCTCTGGCGTTGGCCTATTCAGCATATGTGCTCTCACTTTACACGCAAGTTGGTAAGCAACACTTTCTTTTTTGTCATAGTGTGTTAATAATTACTATCGAGAAAATTACCACGATGACTTTTGCTCGCAAACTAGTGCATTATTCCACCAACTGTTGCCCAAATGACTGGACGTAAGTTCCTCCTGACGTTTTAATGTGTTACGTCAAAAAACAACGTCGCCCATGAGACAAACCCACAAACCGACCAACCAACCTACTTGCATGTGTAACCTGAAAAATTACACACTATGGGGAACTCGCACTAAACAGACCCTATGGGGATTAACTAACCAAACTAAACTAAACTCAGGATCTTTGAAGGGAAAAGTCGCGAGGAAAATGAATTAATAGGGACCAAAGATAGATTTTAGATTTCAAACCCCCAAAAAAGGTCAAAAAGAATGTATTCACAAGAAATTCACAGAAAACCAAACCGACCAAATAATTATAAAACTAAAACCACGAAAATCAAGACTAAAAGTAAAGACTAAAATCGACCTAAAAACCAAGTTAAAACCTAAAATCAAGAAACAGAGACTTAAAACCAAAACCCAACACAGTGAGTAATAGTGGACTTTAAAGTGCACACTGGCAGAAATCTGTAAATAAGAAAATACAAAAAGAGAAAACATGATGAATATTCACTAGCAATAAACAGGTTCTAGCATAAAGGAAGCAGGAGACACTTATCCTCTAACTTGTAAATTAGCACAGGCCATGTGAATCAGGACAGGAACAAAGAAAATTCAATGAAAAGCTTAAGCACATGGTCCAGATCACTTATGAATTAATACTTGAGAAAATGAGAAAATCTAAAATCAAGATGAAATTTTATCTTTACTGAATAAAGTAAAGCAAAGCCTATCCTTTAGTACAACCAAGACTGAATAAACTGGACAACAGCTTAATAGCTTTTCTCAAAACTCAAAAACACTGACCATCAACCAACAGCCTGTTATAGAATAGAATCAGTTGTTGAAATTAATGACGATAAAGATAAGCTTCTCGATTGACGTGATCACACCTTTCGCATTTTACTTTGATTTAGTTTCCTATTACGGCGTGCACGTGCAGGTGGATGGCTTCTTCATTGGAAGTATCTTGGCGGTGTTGCTGTGTGCACTGATTCTGATTTCCTCCATACTGCTCCTTGTTGGCGTTTCAAAGGTAAGAACATGCCATTAGTTTTATTACAACCCTTTTATTTCTAAATAATACACATTTGTTTGTTTTTTTGCGTTCAATTGAAATACAGGTTTCAGTCCATCGTAAATGACACACAAATGTCATTCATTTATCGCCATATTAGCCGAGAAGCCTCGACTTTAATCTCACTGTTCTATCAACAAGTGTATATTATAGATATTGTAAATAACGAAGAAACTCTCAGTGCAAGGCGTGGGAGAAAATACTCATGGTTTTCTGTGAAAAATACCAGCGCAATCAAGGGAAAAACAAACCATGAACAAACACACCCAAAGAGTGCAACAGGTGAGATATGAACCTGGGCACCCGTCGTGTGGAAGGCGAGGAAACTATCCATGTGCCACCATGATCGCCCCATCTTTATTTGGGACTTTTACCAAGTGCGAGGAATTCGAAACTAAGGATCTCAGAAGTGTTGTTTGATTAAAAATTTCTTCGACTCGGTAACAATAGTAAAGTGTCCAAAACATCTTGACACTGCAAAATAATTAAGTGTCTACAATGTCATCTGCTGCTATGGTCTAATTCTGTGAGAATAATGATGAACATATGTCTTTTCTTTTGAAGGACCAGCGTGGATATCTGTTTCCATACATGATTGTTATGCCGATACTCATTCTGCTTCACATAGCTTACTGCATCATTATCATCGTTGCAGCGGCCGCGGTAAGTGTACTCCATCAATATAAACTAACTGTTCTACAACTTGCAGGGTAGGACAAAGGTATGAATTTCAGTCCGAAGCACATTTAAAAAAAAAGAAGAATATCTATGCTTTTGGTATATATTTGTAAGAAACGTGTTAAAGCAGATGCAACAGCTGAGCTCTTGCTTAATATACAACCTTTGTAGACAAATGGCAATAAAATTTAAAGACTGAAAAAAAAACCCAAATGGTATGTTTCTTTTTTACACTCGAATCTTCTTTTTCAAGTTTTGATTTGATGTCAACCAAGCTATCTATTTAATTTATAATGATTTGATGCCGCAAAGATGTCCATCATTGAAGTTAGCCCTCCCAAACAGTGGTCAAATTAAATCGGTATACAAAATCATAATATCAACAAAGCAAAACTCTGGTGATTTTTCAAAAGCCACGTCACTACCGAGTTTAAGTAAAACTATACGAAGTAAGAATCGTTGGGTTATCCTTCTTTGCACTGCACAGATTGGCTCCTATGGGTCCTACAGCTCCGTGACGAGTGGTAGTATTGTTCTGTTGATGTTTCAACTCGCCGTTGTTGTACTTTTTACTGTGCTGGATGTGAGTACATTACACACCAAGTATAACCTATATAGATATATTTGATGTCATTGCTTAATTTAGTTGGTGCCATTGCATTGGTAGGAATGTAACCAAAAGCACGGCAGGTGGCTTGATAGCGCCTATAAGTCTACCCTTTCCCATGCAATTGCATTGCATTACCAACAGTGCTTTTTAAAATTTTCCCCAAATAAGCGGTTTTCACGCCAATTTAGAGTAAATAATGTGTTACAAAAACATCTATTCCACTTATGACTTAATAGCCTCAAATTTTGCCTCGGACTTCAGAGACGACATCTCTTTTCCGTGTGTCCATCATGTCCTTGAAAGTCTGAAAGTTTTATTTTCTGCCTTAGGTAATTATTTTTGTACCCAACTTGTGTGATATCGTTGGCAGGTGGTTTGCTTCCTGTGCGTGGTGTCTCAGTACCAGGAGCTAAGAGATGGGCGTGGCCGTCTGCAGGACGTGATTGTAGCCAGGGTAGGAAAACCTGTTTTTGACCCCCAAAAAATCCAAGTTTGCTTAACAATTTTCCTGCGAAATATGTATATTTCGCAGGAAAATTTTTGAGCAAACTTAATTAGGGAATTCTCTTTGACGCTTGACTTGTCACATTAAATTTTGAGCAAAATTATTTCTGCCGATGCGAGCGCTCTGCTCTGGGCAAGCTCTCTATATCACAAACAAGTGCGTAAACACCTGCAATCGTGGACCCCCTACGTTGTCCCCTTTTGTTTGTGCCTTAACCTTTTAGGAAGACCTCCCATTATGTCGATGGTCAATTGTGGACCTTCGAGAATTGTGGACCCATTGTTGAACGTCCCCTATTGACAACAGCGTAGCCAGGGTTCTCATATATGGGGGGGGGGGAGCGAGTGGGGGGCTGGATGTTACAGTGGGGGGGGGGCGCCGAATTTCATTCGTGCTAAAAGCAAAAACAATCTCCGTTCTTTCTGCAACTGTGCATTAAACGGTATTGATAAGCGAGTTGTGTACTACAATTCGGTACAAAACAACTTCAAACTACAGTAGTTACAAAATAATTCTGTCAGTTGCAATACCAAGAAAAAACTTATTTCCAAAACATTTTAATTTTTCCCAGACTACCATGATCACCACTACTTCCACTGGCTTTGGCGGCGCTGTCGTCGTGACCCAGCAAGGTGGCGTCCCACCGCTGAACTTAATGCAGCAGGGCTACGCACCCCAGCAGGGCTACGCACCCCAGCAGACCTACGCACCCCCGCAGGGCGACGCAACCCAGCAGGGCGACGCACCCCAGAAAGGCTTCGGCTACACACCCCTGCAGGAAGACTACGCTCCCGCCCAGGGAAACCCTACTCAAGCGCAATACCCTCAGAAGATGTAGGCGTTGGCTGCAAATGCTGATCGATCATTGCGAATCACCCTTTTTTGACTTTGTTTAACTATACTTTACTATGTCTTGGTTATTAAGAATGACATTGCATTTTAAAGAGTTGAGGCCTATTGCAGTTGACTTGTGTATTTATACTTTGTACCGATTTTCATCAGCTTTTGATTTCTTAGAAATGTTTACAAACACTACATGAAGCTTTCGAGATTTATAGGAAAAGTGATAGTTCCTCGAAAATTGATCTCTTGACAAAACTTTGACAAGAGTGTGAAACCAACATTAATATTCTTACAGATATGTTATTTTTACGAAATATAAAACACTTTGTGATCATTTATATTAACTAAAATATTGAATTTGTTGGCGCGAAATGATTTAAAGAAATACTGAAGTTACAGGCATAAAACCTCCATAATAACGATCTGTCACATGAGTATCATGTGAACATGCCACTGTGGTCGATTTCCCAAAACGGCATCCAAGCAAAGGATATTATTAACGTAACCCCAATATATATTCAGTGTAGGCCTATAACGGGAAGTTCTGGAAGTACATGTACATCAACAATTAGTTCCAACTATTTCCCCCCTCAAACTACCCAGATTGTAGTAGTTTCTCATGTGGGAATTTTAAATCGGCGTTCGACTGATGAAGTTAACATTATATACAAGCCATATTAATTATCGTCATTATTTCTTTGGTATCAATTAAGACTGTTCCAGAAAAAGTTCGTTTTGTCCTTACCTTGATCTTTAATGGTCATCTCATGGACGTTAGCAGAGTGACCACTCAGTCTTCAATAGCTGGGGATTACACACATGAACCTTGGGAGCAACAAAGATAAGAGTTCAATTTACGATGGCTTATTTACACAGATATAAAATGCTCTCTTATTATCTTAATATATTCTTATGATTTAATAGCCGGTTTATCGTTTGCTATTCGTGAATTATGCTTGATGTCGATATATATTTTTTTATTTTGAAGCTCTTTATCTTGGTTTTCGTACAATATCATGGACGACAGAAAAAAGTAACACAGGTTATCTGTTAGGAACACAGTTAAACTGAAATCCACTTTAAAAGGAAGGAAGAAGACAACAAGCGATTATGTTAGGTCGGTTCTACGTTGCTTGGGTTAATAAGACACTTCGATGTCAACCAAGATTAAATGACGAGTGAGTAGCCATTAATAACCGCTTGGTTTTTAAATAAGCTACCCCATTGTGCATTAGAAATTAGACTTATATTATATGAAGGAGTACTGATAAGGTATGGACCTATGAAAAGAGTACCGAAAAGAGGGTCCGAGAGCTAAGGATTATGTCATATTTCTCAGTAGTAAAATTAAGCACTATAGTTTAGATGACGATTGAGCGAGACCCATTTGGTAGGGTAAATAAGGGTTTCTAATGGTTTTAACAGGGCACCGTTTAAAGGATACATGCAAGGATTTTTCTTAGGAACATATTCTGTATAACTTTCTCCTCCTCGTAAATGTATGAAAATTATACGACATCCCTTTTTAGTTAATTTTATTGAAAAATGACTTCTTTAAACATGCAAAATTGTCCATGCATCTTTTGGACACCTATAAGGGCGCTGTTACTGTGATGTCATTTCAGGAAGATAATTTTCAATTTAGGGGTTTGTGTTTAAATTGTGAACACAAAAATTAGCATTTGTGAGAAACGTTTGCTCATTGGCAGTACTATACTGCCATGTATATAGTGACACAAAACCGAATCAGAAAGGAAAAGAATATTTACACTTGAACAGCAAAATATCAAAAATTCTGGCAACTTGTGGTGCTGAAATAACTGTAACATTGAGGTTTTTCATGAATACGGAAATTAGCATGAAAACCAAAAAGGTACCAAAATACCCTTGCAAATGGCAAATCGAAAATTGAAAATAGCGTGAAATGGGACACAAAGGTGCATTTTCAATTTACATTTTAAACATTACATTGCAAGGGCCCTTTAAATATATCGGTTGCAAATTATGCGCATTACTTTTATAGAAGTTTTACATTATTCGTCCAAACTGTGACATCTATTTTTAGCTGCAGATAGCAGCTCTATTAAGTGCTCATGTATCTCCGTTAGTCCGTAGGTATAGTTACTAGTTATAGATATAGTTAGTTAGTTAGTTAGTTAATTTCAAATTAGCTCCAATAAGCTCAAATAAGCTCAAATGACAAAAGTAGCGCTGTCAACATGTTGGCCTTGGTCAAACATTAAAAAATGCCCGTGGTGACCTCTTCGTCTGACCTAGTTATGGGGTTTAAGGTCAAAATAGGTCAAATTGTAAAAAAAAAAAAAAAAGTTCAAATGACAAAAGTAGCGCTGTCAACATGTTGGCCTTCATCAATCCTTAAAAAATGTCCATGACCTCTTCATCTGAACTACAGCCATGGGGTCAAAGGCCAAAATAATGAACAAGCATTTGTTGACCCGCAGCTTCCGAGATCCGATCGAGCTTGTTTTACTGGTCCTATACGAATCTTACATGTATTTTTTACACTGGCTTCTTAAATTTTATAGCGTATAAAGTGTTGTCCTATATTGGACCCTGCAAATGCTGTACTGTTAAATCTTCGCCAACTTTTCATTTTTTTGTAATTAACACCTTTTGTGTAATTTTAACACCCTGTATTAATGTTTGCAGGATACCAACCGTAAGTGTTTAATAATAATAAATGCTTGGAACTTGAATCTCCCGTTTTGCTGTCAGTGTAAAGTATTTTTATTTCTAACGATTATAACGAGCCTTTCCTTTGGTGGTATATTATGCGCTGTGGCGATTGGTCTAACGAAACAATTATGGGTAGAAAGAAATTTCTGTTATTACTTATATTTTTGGTTTATTTCAAAGTGGTTGTTAATTTATATGCCTTTTTTGGGGTGGGGGGGGGGGGTTCACGAGGCTTCACATACTTGTGTGACCGACCTTCAGGCTAGGGATTCGGGAAAGTCCCTGCAAACGCGGATAAAACAATGCCCTTGAACGAAGGCCTACCCCGCAACTGCCGGATCCCGGAAAGAAGAACGTGATCATTTCTGGAAATGCATGACACGGAATAGGCCTAACCGGTTCCGACTGTGCACTGCGTTTGACATTATTTCACACCCACATTGCTTCATATTTCTGCCACCAAACAATATTGCCGCCTTTTCTTCAGCATGCCGATCAAGACATGCAGGCCTACATGATCGATTTACGATTTATCCGAATATTTCAGCAATATGATCAAAACTTAATACCTGGATTTCATGAGCTCGGGGCGTCATCCCCGATAAAGCTTGGGAGATTTTGAGCCCTATACGGTGGACTCCGACTCAATATAGGTCCATACTTTGCTGTGTTATAGAATATCGAATTCAATAATATCAGGCCAAAGCTTAATTCCTGACCCAGCGACAAAGTCGAATCGAACTTTGAAGCGAATGATTATGAATATGGCCTCAGATTGAAGACAGTTATTATTCCTCTAACACAGTAACTAATATGCATAACAGAGAGAAGCCCATGTCCAAACTGTAAATGAACAATTCTACTTACGGTCAATGTTTTAGGCCATGCTATTTTAGATTTTGAATGTTGAACTGGAAACATACGGAAAATGCAAACATATTTCCGGTTTGAGTTGTATATCGCAAGAATAAAAAAACCTTGTTATGCCGGGATATACAATGTAAATTACTGCTTACTCGTGAATTTGGATTAACAACAATACTAAAATCTAACTGAAGTTGAAGAACAAGCCTTTGTTTACAGAATCATACACACGGAACACGTGGTACAAACATGGTACATAATGGGCTGACATTTACACAATGGTATTTGTCCTGAGGGTCATTACTCCAAACTTCGATTTCGGGAATTCGGGGAGAATGAGTGATCAGTGCCGTGCAAACCCACAGACCAAAGTAAATCACAGTGTTACCGAGAACATGGCCTTCAACGCCTAGCCTGACCGAGGACGTACAGAATTCGAACCCCGCATTATCCACCCATCATTCCACCTGTCGGATGGAAGTTGTATTTCTCGACCAATGACAGGGCGAGGTCGGCGTGTGACGTCACTGTGATGCATCCCCAAGTTCCGATTGCGAGCGTGCAGTCAAGCCTGTATATTAACCTGGATTTGATTGTCCGGAACATAAATATACACGCCTTGGCTAGAGACTGCAGTACGGCCGTTCAAGAACCACATTAGTTGTTGCGTATATCAGGAAATTGTTAGTTTTTGTATAAAATGGCAATCGTCAACAGATGCTGCTGTGCGGACAATGTCCGAGCCGGATCTGCATTATCAGCCTTTTACACGGTGGTAAGTTCAACGAATGCTTTTGGTACAAGAAACGGCAGTCACCGTGAGTCACGGCTCAATAGACACCTTGCGCGGTGCGCCCTCACTGATGGCAGTGGCTGTTTTGTAAAGTCAGTGACGATGAAAATATGTATCTACACATGCTTATCACAGAGGACCAAATATCTGCCCTAAATGTGACGTCAGAGGTAAGGTGATGTCTATCAACAAAACAGTCGACTGAACAATTACTTGCAATTTACAATTCAAACGAAGAGAGCTAATTTGGCATATTAATTGGAGAAAATAACAGCTTTGTAACAGCTAATTAAATTTACAAGAATATGCTTAACAACTGTAAAAATTCCAAATCCGGCAAATAGCAAAATATAAATACTATACCGTACTATAGGTTATTTAGGAAAAAAAAGAAAATAATTTGGAGTTCGATAACTTAAACATAAAGCTTATAAATAATTATTTTTGAACGTGAATTTCATGTGTGCATTTTCTTTTCTTTTTTTGACAGATTTCCTGTACTGTGTTCTTAGGATTTGTAGCAGCCCAACTTAAATCTTACGTTGGTAAATAAAAACCCACCTCTTATTTCACATTTATTTTCTTCGACAAATCACATGCCCCTCATCGTAAATGTGTTATTAGTTTCTTCTTATTCTCGTTTTTATTTTGGGTGGGCAAGTTACTTATGAATTCTACACTGCCGAAAATTATCTTTCAACAAGCAAGAGAACTTTCAACTAACTATCTTTCGTTTTGTTCAATTTAGCTTCAAACACAGAAGCGGGTGTACTCTTCATCGCTTCCAGTTCGTACGTGGCTTTGTTGAGCTGGATTATAGTGTGCTCCGTACTTGTCCTTTGGGGCACTGCAAAGGTGAGAGACGGGACAGGGAATATAGATTTTGTTTGTTTGGACTGTACTCTTCTTCTTTTTGGTTGTACTTAGATATATTTGAATGGATACACGGCCAGGGCGGATCTGGAACCATATTTGGTCGGGGGGGGGGGCTTTTTTGACTCTATGGGACGTACGCTCTTTTTACAATCAGTGGCGCATCAAAGCTGGTGCATAACACAAAACAATATTTCATAAAAAGAATTATGCAAATCCATGTAGCAGCCAAGCTTAAGCTCTCAATGCTAAGCCATTATCAGTACGGAACTTTTTGCTTTAATTATCACCACAGGAGAGAGCACCTTGGCCCCCATGTTCAATGCTCATTAGAAATGTGTCCATGGAATGAATACATTCATTTATTTTCCCGTTCGATAGGATAACCGTTGGTTTCTGTTGCCCTACATGATCTCGATGCCGGTCTTGATTCTGGTGCAGTTAGCTTCTATCATCTTCATCATTGTACTCGGCGTGGTAAGTTCATGGTCACAGAGTTCATTGAACCCCCTTGGTGCATGCCGATACCATTAGGATTACGCTTATTCCGGCGTATTCAATTGAGGAAGTATTTTCTTGCTATACTAAATGAAAGCTGCCATTTGCAATTATGATCATGCATTAATTGTTGGGTAAAGTTTTGGCGTTTCACTTTTTTTAAAAACAAGGCTAATAAACAAATTAATAAACGCATACGGTATATGCCGATTGGGGGATCGGTTACTGAAATTGGTGAAACAGAATTTATTTCATTGATAGCCGATTTATTTTCCCCTTCTGACTTTCTGACAGTCTGTCTACTATTTTGGCTCGGCCTACATGTACGTCGTCTTAGGCGTCCAGACCCTTCTCATGGCACTTAATGTGAGTAGATTAATTGTGCGACACAAAATGTTCTTTGTCTTTTGTTTTGTTTTTATTTTTATTTTCTTTCAAATGTTATTAAATTTATTTGGCAATTTATTTATTGGGTTTGACATTATCTTTCCGCACCATGGTGTCAAAAGGATTAAATGAGCACGTTCTTATTTATTTATTTATTATGTAGTGAACAAAAGTAAAATCACTTTACATTTACCACGGCCTGTAGAAGTTTTTGTTTTGGGTGTTTTTGTTGACGGGTTACTTTTCATTTTTAAAATTAGCCGATAAGTGCACGACAAGCATGACATTTGTCTTTAATCTTACTGTTGTTGTATAGATGTCCTGTTTTCTGACTGTGACGTCCCAATACCAGGAGCTGAGAGATGGCAGGGGAACAATTGATGATGTTAGAGGGGTAAGGATTTTGTTATAAGGATTGATCTTTAATTTTCGTGTTTTGTTTTTGTCTTTCTTTCTTTTTTCGTTTTCGTTTTCATTTTCGTTAATTTTTTTTCGTTTTCATTGTCCTGTTTATTTTTTCGTTTTCATTTTTTTTTCTTGTAATTTCATTTTCGGTGGATTTTCTTTGCTAGCCAAGTTTGCCGGTTCGTTTCAATTGCAATATCTTTGTTCGATTTTCTCACAGCGTTAACTTGACATCTGTACGGTAAAAGAAAAGCAAAGATAAACAAAAAAAATAAATATATTTGGGTTTTTTTTCAAAAGGCAAACAAGTATACCTACATTAAGAAAACTGTTATGCAGACGATTACAATGATTGCATTTCGAATTTCGAGGCTCGATGTTAGATTGAAAAGAAATCAATTTTATGTTGATTGGGTGGTTGTTTTTTTTTTCTGCAGAGGACGACGAACACAAACCACCAACCCTTCGGTGGCATACTGGCTCAGCAAGCACAGGGTTTCCCCATGCAGGGACAACCTCTGAAGTAAAGGAGTCACCTATATTTATTATTGGCCTGACAGGATAAGGGATCACCTACAAAAATGTGTCCATTGCGAATATGTAACTATTGAAGACTTATTACCTGAGCACATGAGACCGATACCATGAGTTGCTATTTTGCAAATACATCTGTTATTATGTTCCCATAATGTCTTGAAAGACTTAATGCGTACTGCAGACATTTTGTGGTATGCTGCACATGCGAAGATGTTTATATTCAGTTCAATTTGTGAATAACATTTTTTCTCAACTACCTGAAATTATTGTATTTTAATTTGGGAATAACTGAGGAACACATGATTCCATAAAACTGGGCTTTCGAATTGCGAACTTATTATTCTAAAAATTTCAAGCAATTAAATTAAATTTATCTAAATATAATTTGTATACGCAAAATAACATTTAATTGTTATATATATTTTTGTATGTATCTTTATGTAGCCTGAATCAATGTTGATGTATATTGGGTAAATTGGTCATTATGTGGCGATTAAATCAATAATTAAACTTATATTGAACTTGTTTCTCAGAACAAATAAAGAGGTGCGCAACTTCGCCATACAATTTCGAAAAGGTCGATAGTTAAAAAAAAAGAAAGAAAAAAAAAAGAAGATATACACAGTCCACAACAAAAATGCTGAAACAAGGATTCCTAATTTCAGACTTTACTACGAAAAGAGATGATACATTCAAATGAAAACCTAATTAACACGTGTTAAGGTCGAGAGGCTTATGAAATGTCCCACAAAATTGAAAGCGTCACCGTACAAGCAAAATATTCTGTCATCAATTAATGTATTGAACCCACATACAATAATGACATATACTAGCTGCGACATCACTACGAACTATTAGTTTCAACTGAGGTGTTTTATAGAGTGTTTTAAATAAAATAGAATATTCATGTAAAGGAATAGCTCGTTCATAATTATTTAAAGATTGTTCACTGATGTTGTCTAGCTCCTTGTTTCATTTTATCACCGAACATTAATACCCAGTAAGTGAATGATAATATAACCAAAAGTCAAACGCAATGATTGAAATAACCGGGGAGGATAAGGCATGCCCGACTAGGTCACCAAAAGTTAAACTAATCGATCTCATTCCATTTCCACCATAATTAACCTAATTTCAGGTCGACTTCGTCCTGGTATGGAATTCGACCTCCTTCGTTAGAATAAATTACAGATTCCTTCCACAATGCGTTGGAAGAACGGAATGCAACAATATGGCTCTTTTGGAAACCAAATTGGAAAATAAAGAATAAGTAAAATTAACTGGCGTGATATTACCATGGAGCTATTGAAAGGACTGCTCAATATAGTCACGTTTTCCATTGGACGGGCTGACACATCATACATGCACTGATCATGACTCGTGATCGTTTTACAACAAGAGGTCAGCAGTGTTTATTCCTCAGATGCAACCAATCGGAGTACACCGTTGGGCAACGTCATTCACCTGGGTCGCACACACCCAGTTCGAGCACAGTAAAAGGCATGGTGAAATCCTGGTGCATACCAGCCCGCACAGTGCTGAAGACTGAGCGTCTTGACCTTGTCCCGTCGCATACAGATCCAGTTTAATATCTTGAACAGTGCCGCACCCGATATACACAACGCACTTGAACACAGACAGGCTGCGCAAGTTCAATCGGCAGGACATCTTTACGCTCCATCATCATGGCGATTTTGCAGAGATGCTGCTGTTTTGACAATGTCCGAACTGGTTCCATCGCATCAGCAATATACACGCTGGTAAGTAGTGTGGAATGTGGATGACACATCGTGAATGTTTTCAAACCGTGACCATGCCCCAGCATGGAAACATTGTAGCGTACGCTATTGCTAGACTCTAGGGTCGCCATTTTCACTAGTGCAATCATAATAAAAATATGCATTTTGGTGTCACAGAAATACAGAGACATTAGCGGCCTATAAACAAGCGCGTTATACTAATACCCGTTATTCTTTCATCCAAGATACAATTTGCCATCAGGTCACATCCTTGTGACTTTATTACGCTTGCTGACTGAGTCTCATATTTTAATACGCGTACGTTTCCTTTCTCCGCAGATCTATGCCGCCATAGTTTTGGCGTATTCTGCATACAGCATTGCACAGTTGGCTGGTAAAATACCCTTTCCTGTTTTTCTGTGTGTGCGAGCATGTACAAATGTTTCTTTCCTCCACATGTGCGTGTCTACTACAATTTACATTAACGACATTAACATATTTAAAACTGACAGCGCTACAGTTAATTCCGATGTGCGGCATTTTAAAACACCCTTTCCAATTTTATGGGTGTGCAATCAAGCATGGAGGGAGGAAAAGACATGCGCAAGCATGCATGGAGGATTTTCCTGTCTCCGTGGTGCGTGTCTATACTATAGGTTTTCCCGTCCAATTTCGCACTTAGTGCATGCAAAAGTAAAGATAGGTCATTCAATTTCGCACATAGTGCATGAGAAAGTATAAATAGGTCATTCAATTTCGCGGATAGGGCAGCCAAAATCACCAATCGGCATTCAAATTCGCTATAGTGCAGCCAAAATCACCAATCGGCATTCAAATTCGCTATAGTGCAGCCAAAATCACCAATCGGCATTCAAATTCGCTATAGTGCAGCCAAAATGGCAAATTGGCATTCATAATCGCTTTAGGGCAACCAATTTCGCCAATCGGCATACGAATTCGTACATAGTGCAACCAAGTTCGCCCTTGAAACCCCCTCGAGCTAAGTTAGAGCATTCAATTTCGCCATAGGGCATCCAATTATACAATTTGTGCATGCAATTTAGCACATGTATTTTTTTTCTATTTGTTTTTTATAGCTTTCTTACATTTCCCTCTGTTAATTCATATGCCTTTTTTACCTTTGTAAATTTTCTTTCATAATGCATATTTTCTTGTGGTCATTTGCACCATCTCTTCAATTATATGCATTGACTAGAGACATAAATCATGATAGCATGTATACAATATCATGATTTTCTTCTTTCATATTGTATATATATATATATATATATATATATATATATATATATATATATATATATATATATATATATATATATATATATATATATATATATATATATATATATATATATATATATATATATATATATATATATATATATATATATATATATATATATATATATATATATATATATTTACTTACTTTTGTGTTTTTTATCTTGCATCTGTTTTCATATGACTTTAATCATTTAAAACAATCTTTTCATCACAACTTAAGACATTGATTACGGTTTTCTTTCCTTATAATAATTCTTTGTTGAACCTTTTATATTCTTTTTAAAACATAATTATAACTAAATGTATATCCCTAATATGATATCGCAACTGCAGATGGTTATATTTTACTGATCTTTGGTAGGAAATTTACATGTTAAAGTTCAAAGCTCAAAACTCAGTCATTTTTCAGCCATTGATGTTAATTGCGTAATGTCTGCCAATGTAAATTCTCAAGCTGCTGATAATTATATGTGGAAAGCAACAGGTGAAATGCAAAGAATGCATTACCAAAGGAGATGAAACAAATATATATACAATTTGCGCCAAGGCGCTGGTGAGGAACAAAATAACTTGCTCAATAAGCAGGCCAATGCTTCTATAATTTACATTTCACCTCTAGGAGACAAAACAAATACAACTATAGGTTTTCCCGTCCAATTTCGCACTTAGTGCATGCAAAAGTAAAGATAGGTCATTCAATTTCGCAAATAATGCATGAGAAAGTATAAATAGGTCATTCAATTTCGCGGATAGGGCAGCCAAAATAACCAATCGGCATTCAAATTCGCTATAGGGCAGCCAAAATCACCAATCGGCATTCAAATTCGCTATAGTGCAGCCAAGATGACCAATTGGCATTCATAATCGCTGTAGGGCAACCAAATTCGCCAATTGGCATACGAATTCGTACATAGTGCAACCAAGTTTGCCCTTGAAACCCCCTCGAGCTAAGTTAGAGCATTCTATTTCGCCATAGGGCATCCAATTATACAATTTGTGCATCCAATTTAGCACATGTATTTTTTTTCTATTTTTTTTTTATAGCTTTCTAATGTTTATATCTTCTTCCACTTTATGAGCTTACTTTGTCTATATTAAGTCGCCGAATAAAAATCATATTTATCGGATGGCCCAAAGGCATATGAATTAACATGGGGAAAATTTCCTTACATTTTCCTCTGTTAATTTATATGCCTTTTTTTTAGCTTTGTAAATTTTCTTTCATAATGTATATTTTCTTGTGGACATTTGCACCATCTCTTCAATTATATGCATTGACTAGAGACATAAAACATAGCATGTATACCTTTCTAAAATTTAACCCAATATACACAGTATATTTGGAGGAAAAGGAATGTGTAACAATTGATGTTAATTGCGTAATGTCTGCCAATGTAAATTCTAAAGCTGCTGATAACTATATGTGGAAACCAAAAGGTAAAATGCAAAGAATGCATTACCAAAGGAGATGAAAGAAATAAATATACAATTTGCGCCAAGGCGCTGGTGAGGAACAAAATAACTTGCGCAATATAAGCAGGCCAATGCTTCTATAATTTACATTTCACCTCTAGGAGACAAAACAAATACAATTATCGAAGTCCAGGCATCTGTAAAAAAAATGTAAATTGTCCAGTGAAGTTTTATGAATGGTCATTGGTGGCACACAAACTGCAGGTTGTGAAAAACGCGCAAAGAATATTTGAATATGTATGACTGTATACAAGTCATGTAAATACAGTGCTAAATTTAATGCACTAGTTATGAACATGAATACCCTATGGCGAAATTGAATGCTCTATCTTCAGTCACGTGTCCTTCCGTGCTAACTTGAATGCACTATGGCGAATCTGAATGTTGCTTTTACACTTTTGATTGCTCTATGGCGAATCTGAATGCCAATTATGAATTTTTGGCTGCCGTATGGTGATTCTGAATGACTGTTTTTCTTTTTTGACTGCCCTATGGCGATTTTGAATGACTAGTTTGAATTTTTGGTTGCCCTATAGCAAAATTGAATGAACTATTTATACTTTTGTATGCACTAAGTGCGAAATTGGACGGGAAAACCTATATCTAAGTCCAGGCATCTGTAAAAAATAATGTAAATTGTCCAGTGAAGTTTTATGAATGGTCATTGGTGGCACACATATTGCAGGTTGGGAAAAACGCGCAAAGAATATTTGAATATGTATTACTGTATACAAGTCATGTATACAGTGCTAAATTGAATGCACTAGTTATGAACATGAATACCCTATGGCAAAATTGAATGCTCTATCTTCAGTCACGTGTCCTTCCGTGCTAACTTGAATGCACTATGGCGAATCTGAATGTTGTTTTTACACTTTTAATTGCTCTATGGCGAATCTGAATGCCCATTATGAATTTTTGGCTGCCGTATGGTGATTCTGAATGACTGTTTTTCTTTTTGGACTGCCCTATGGCGATTTTGAATGACTAGTTTGAATTTTTGGTTGCCCTATAGCAAAATTGAATGAACTATTTATACTCTTGCATGCACTAAGTGCGAAATTGGACGGGAAAACCTATAGTTACTACAATTTACATTCATGTTTAAAATGTTTTAAACTGACACTAGGCACTACAGGTTCCGCTGTGTGGTATTGCTGTTGTACTACATATTCTATTATTTTGGAAACCAACAATTGAAGCATCAAAGGCTTTGCAGCTGTAACAATTTGAGAAATATCTTCATACTCAACCAAATTCTTGCTACTGGAATTGCTTTGAAATATACTTAAAAAAATTCAATAGGACTTCTTACACATGTACATGTGTATATGATTTGTGGGAAGTCCTAATGATTGTATTACCATTAGTTGGGTCAATCATTGTTGAAATGTTCAATGATAATTGTCTGGACTGACACATGGTCACACGAGGCCTATTTTGAGGTATGGCAGACACAATAGCAGGAGCTGTTTGTTTGGAGTAAAAGTTAAATATCAAATCGCAAAGTGTTCTTCTGTATATTGATGGGGGTATGTTACACTAGTTTCCAGTCCATCATCGATTCTGGGTTTTTCTGACTTCGAATGAAGAGACCGGGACCGCCCAATTGAGTTTTGTATGCTAGTTAGAAATTAGAAATATATATATTCCCACAATGCAACGATATTCCCACAATTCAACGAGCTTTTGATACTCTTTTTTTTTGCGTACAGAAAACCACAGAGCAATCCTTGGTCTATTGGAAAACGTAGCCTGAAATTTGGATGTCTCCATGTTTACATGCAAAGGGCTTCTATATACATGTCATGTGCTCTACTGGCATTGATGTATGCATGAAAACGTTATTTTCTCTATATGAACAGAACTATGTTTGTACGCACACGCAAATGGTATCCAATCAAAACCTTATTTTATGGGATCATCAGGAACTACGCTTGAATGGACAGTTTTAAAGCGCAATGATCAGGTTATTGTGCTACAAGAACTGGTATTATTGTGATAATTGTTTTATATATATTTTTTTAATTACCCAGGATGGTATTATTACTATCAAACCTCTCCATACTACATCGTGAACTGTTTCATTCTGGCTTTCCTGGCCCTGATAGTAGTGGCCTCCATACTTGCCATTATAGGCGTCACACGGGTGAGTTGCATTTTATTATTGGAACCCAATTTAGCGCACCTGCTGCTATAAAAATAAATATTTCTATGTGCTGACCAAAAATATGCGGACAGCCTGCCACGAGGAATTTACATACGCTTTATTAGTTCCTTGCAGTTAATATTAGTTCCTGTACTAGTTAATACCTATCCCAACCCTATTCATACTGTGAAGAGATTAGATTAGATCTTGTCTTGTTTCAGTGTTAGGGGCTGGTTCTTCCACACTTTCCTCTGAAGCCCAAAACTCACCTCGAGTGGCCTTTGGCCTTGTGATGGCTGATTTGCATTAAATTACAAATATATATACCAATTTTAGCAACGAACAATTTTTACTTTAACAGCAATGTTTACAGCGCCTTGAAAAAAATAAAATGTTGCATTTATTTCGATTTGGGTTTCAAACCATAGTGTGTTAATTTTTAAACGCTTAAAGGCGTTTATTTTGGACGCCTATATATACATGTAATACGTTTTTGTGTTAAAAAATGTTCAATTGTCATACTTGTTTTTACTGGAACCAGGAATATACATACGCTTTAGCAATTTTACCCGTGACCAATTTCTGCTTGGATTATGTTTACAGCGTCTTGAAAAAAAAATGTTGCGTTAATTTCGATTTGGGTTTCAAAAGTTAATGTCTTTATTTTAAAATGCTTGGAGACGTTTATTTTGGACGCCTGTATAATGCGTTTTAGTGTTAATTTGCAATTGTCAGGGTTTTTTTTTATTGGAACGGTTGTGAAGACCACATGTTATAATTTTCAAAGACATTTTGACCTATTGGGCACCTGAAGGGACAAGATGGAAATTCCGTGACCGCGGAGAAGCTTAGAAATGCTGAGAAGAGGAGACGCTGCCATAAATTTTTTTAACACCTGTGATTCTTTGTATTAATTGGAATTGATTGTCTCGATGACAGGACCAGGCCGGATTTCTGCTGGTGTATATGATCGTGATGCCAATACTGATCCTGATCCAGGTTGTTGAATGCATCTTGCTCATCGTACAGATTGCCGGGGTGCGTATATAGTTCGGACTCTGCCCGTTGAGGAGTGACCACGTTGACAAATCAATCATTAAACTGCATTCATAAATACTTAAGACATATTACCCATTCCTATTGGTCGAGAGCCCGTCACGTGGCCGGCTTCAAACAGTTGAAAAAGACCGGGTGGCTGGTCTTAAACACTTTTCCAGTGTCACATGACATTTGGACTCTGTGAAACGCGGTGCCTTTTACCGTTTTAATGGTTTAATTGACCTATCGCCGTTTGCGAGTTAATTGCCCTAGCCGAAGGCGAGGGTGAATATCAGCATCCAGATTCCAACCGGTCTTAAACAGAGTATTTAATACCGGCCAAGCACACATTTCGTCACCGACACCACGAACTGACACCCGGTGGTCAGCGTTGCAGAAATACAAATCGGAGAAAAACGCTTTTAAAGGTTTGACACGAATTTACTGAGTAAAATATTTTATTTATCTTAGAGGTTTTAGTATCACTCAACGTAAAAGTGCTTTCACTACTTAATTATAAACCTTAGATTGTAAAAATCTGCTTAGTTAATTAGCAATTAAATGATTAAGATGGGTGCCAGTTCGTGAAAACCAAAATCTACGTGTTTTCGGAGAGTGCGCGCATGCAATAGCGTTAGTGAGTGTCAGTTCGTGAAAACCAAAATTGACGCGTTTTGGGAGAGTGCGCGCACACACTGCGCATGCGTGCGCGCACTCTTCCAAAACGCGTCAATTTTGGTTTTCACGAACTGACACTCACTAACGCTATTGCATGCGCGCACTCTCCGAAAACACGTAAATTTTGGTTTTCACGAACTGACACCCTGTGCAGTGTCACTTCGTGGTAACCAAAAATACCAGAATTGACAAATTTCTTGAAAAATCATTAGGCCTAGTAAAATTCGCTTATTTTAGATGATTTCAGCAATTTTAACCTCGTCATGTTAAACTTCATGATACAAACTGCTAATATGTGCAAAAAAAGAAAATTTGAATTTTTTTTTTTTTGTACACATGTGATGCAGAGGGTGTCAGTTCGTGGTGTCGGTGACGATTTATTCCCTTAATTATATCTATTACGTGACACTAGGGAATAGTGGCGAGTATGCCAAGTTTGTACATGACATACTACACCTTCCTTAATTGACATTATTTTGTGCTGTTCCCAGAGGACCAGCCTAATGTCTTCTTTGTACCTTTCTGGCTATAACTTGTTACTTAGTCGGGGCAGTGTTTTCGTATAGTGTCACGCCGTCACGCTAATAGGAAAGGTCCAAATCTGGCTAATTGTGACGGCCAGTTGCAGTCGATAGCCATTCTGAATCAATTGAACAAACTTTGTGTGTGAGTTCAGACCAGCTAAACTACTGGCTGGCCTGATATTGTTTTTCAGGATGGTTTCTGACCGTTTTAACACATTCTAATTGCCGCTGCAGCAACCATCCAAGCAACATTTGCGTTGACGATAATAGTCGATTAACTGTTGATTGGGTCCTTTTGCTCACAATGTCTGAATAGGCTGGTGCTTCCGGAGGTAACAGCGCTGTTGCTGTGTTGGTAGTTGCGCTGATCATCTATGCGCTGTTCACCATACTGGATGTGAGTACAGAACATAATGAGCATGTTCATATGTTATGTATCTTTTTGGAATTCTTCGTTTGATACCGTTAGCGTGATCGAACAGATTGTCACCATGCGTTCATTACGCATAACTCAAGTTTTTGTGTGGGATTTTAAAGTTGAAAATGTAATGTATATAAGTGCGTCATAGATATAAGGTTGTTTTTTAAAGCTCATCACATACGAGAGTAAATCAATTATATCAAATATGAAGGTCACACAATGAAATATTATAGTGGCATCAGTGATGGACAATGTTCTGAAGGATAAATTATTAATAACTTTCTCGACATTATTTGGTGCAGGTGTTTTGCTTCCTGTGCGTGGTGTCTCAGTACCAGGAACTGAGGGCTGGACGTGGCCGTCTGCAGGACGTGATCGCCGCAAGGGTAAAAAAAAACAACAACAAATTATTCTCCAATCTATTAATGTTTCTCATTGTTTAAAGGTAGAAGTGGTATACCTCTGTTTATTTCAGTCGAGGTCCGATGTTAACATATTTGAACCGAAGTATCACGCTTTTTGCAAAGTGATGTTATTTGCCCTAATATATTTGAGCTTTTTGCAATCAATAATTTCGAAATGATGTGTTTTGTCTTTTGACAAAGTTGGACATCATTGACTAAGCTATTACAAGTGAAATTTTACTTGTAATACATGGCGTTCTAATACACGTAGTTCCACCTCTTGAACTATGTTGAGAATCAAACTTTTAAAACAAAATCTTTTTTTCACAGGGCCAAGGCACAACTACCTTCATCACCACTACCCCTGCAGGCGGTGGAACTGTCGTGGTTGCGTCTCCAGGTGGCGCCCCACCACAGCAAGGGTACCCACCACAGCAAGGGTACCCACCACAGCAAGGGTACCCTCCTCAGCAAGGGTACCCGCCCCAACAGGGGTACCCGCCCCAGCAAGGGTACCCGCCTCAGCAGGGATACCCTCCACAAGAAGGGCCGCCTGGGTATCCGGAGAAGGTGTAAGCGCGTGGGAATACGCGAAGGAATACTGAATATGAAACTGTGAAACTAAACATGGAAGTTCAGGTTTTGTTTCCACCTTTTCAACATATACTATTGTTAAATGCCGGCAGTTTAACGAAAACTTTAATATCCCGGCGCAGTTAGAATTAACAGGGCTTCTTATACCTCCGCCAATGGGGTTATGTTTTCATCGGATTTTTTTACTTTGTTGGTTCAACTTGGTTGGATGGATTTTCTATTAACAAGATAACTCAAAAAGTTATGGAGGGATTTGCATGGGGTGGTCCTTGGTACAAGTACAAATCGATTAGATTTTGGAAGTGATCCGGATCTGGGTCTGGATCCGGGATTTTTTGTGAGAATTCTTCACCATAATAGGCGAGTATTTCTTTTGGGTGTACTGACAATATGGCAGGGAATTGTGTAGCCTTGGCGGAGGTTTGCGCTCTCTAAGTGCTTTAACTTGGCTTTTTAGTGTATATTTAACCTATTTCAATTGTGGTATTTTATACATTTTAATTACTTCTAGTGATTTGTAGAACTTGCATGAAAATATTGCGGGAAAAGTCATAGCATTAGAATTAGTCATTCGGTTTATAAACGGTTTGATGACCCATATAATCTGCGAATATTAAGAAGCAATTCATTTTACTCGTTTTATTTAAGTAGCAAACATGTTTAACGAACATTTTTCTACTTCTAGTGATTTGTACAACTTGCATGAATTGTAGAGAAAAGTCACAGAAAAGAATAGTTTTCGGTTTATGAACGGTTTGATGGCCCTTATTATCAACTCATTTTACTCGTGTCATTACCGTGGCGTGTAAAGGATTCGTGCCTATTATTTCCAAGGGTTGGTTGTTCTGTTTTTTTTCACATTGATACTGTCATTGGGGGGGAAATGCATTTTCACTGCAAATGAGTCAAATTGCATCAGGCAGTGCACCCAGCCCACTCGCAGACCAAAAATGTCATCCTCGAAAAACGGCGTTTGTTGTGAATAGACTTCTTGTATTAGTAGGAAATGTTTAGGTGTTTTTAGAATATTTACTTACGAATTTCCGTTGAAATCAAAACGAAATGTGCTACAAATCGAAATTGTATGGATATGCATACGCAGGTTTGTTTTTCTCCTATACGGCCAAAATGTAATTTTGTGCAGCTTTTTGAATCTGTTTTTTTTTTTACAAGTACTGTTCTTGTTGTTATCAAAACTACGCATGGTTGTACACTATATAATAGATGTACTATGTTATTGAAGTTCTTGCCTGAATAAACTTCCAAATATTGAACAGTGTCATTTTCACTGCTTCTGAGCGCAAGTCAAATATGCAAACGCAATTACGGTCAACGTTTATTTGCTTTAATGCAAAAGACTGCCTGTGAGTTCGCTACAAAATCCGTCAGTTAAAATGTCCAGCATTATGTTAAATGAAAAACACAAATGGCTGGTCCAAGAGGCCTGGTGGATGATGCGAACTGAGTCTGATAGTGCCGTTGAAAAAGATGTACCCCGTGTTGGGGCTAAACCAGGCCCATTGTGTAGACCAGAAGCATGTAAAGACTTCCAGTGAAAAGCCATTCTGAATCTATTGAATAGAATTTTGTGCGTCCCGAGACCAGCTTTCCTAGCCTTGCTTTGCATTGATTTTGAAGTGAACAGCTGGCAACGCTAACGCGGACAGTCAAAGGAAACTTACAAAGGACATTTCCATTGTTCCCAACGGCGTGACTAATGGATGCATGACTTCCAATAACCTTTGTTCGAGCTGATTACCAGTGAACGATTTACCTTTAATTCCCGAATAATAGTGTGATTTGAGGACTGTGACAGATAGTAAGATTTCGAACGCCAAGTGTAGTCCGTGATTTGTTGCCACCCCCCCCCCCTCCCCCAGGATGGTCATTTATTAAAGTTCGAGGAGTGTTGCTCTGCGCGTGAACGACCACGCAAAAATAGGCTAGTATAATTTCAGGGGGTTGTTTATAGAGAAGTTTGGACAATTTGCGTGATCCCCGGTTATCGACCACGATGCCTTTTTTGGTTTCCACCTTATTGAACACGGAGTTCTTAGTACTTCTGAAATAATATACATTTGGCTATTTGACAGTGGCTTGCCGGCCTTTAATGGCAATGCGTGACCTCGTATCAAACAGTTTTCCCACTTTTAGACATGACGCTATCGGTGCTTTACTTTGCAATCCAGCTTGGTCCCAGTTTTTTTTTACGACAGTCCTAGCACACAATGTTTCTTTTCTTTTCTTTGTTACCGGAACTAACAGCGCAATAATTGTACAAAGGCATATGATTTTAATGAACCTTTAGGGACGCTCCCGGATCTAGCCTAAATCTATTTAATTCACGAATTGTGTATTAGTTTACCAAGTTCAAGTGGTTTGCTGTCGTGAACCATTTGTACAAGCCAGTACCACACACCCATTACAAGGGCCAAGGTTCACTGCATATAGTTAGTGTGAAGGAGCGGAATTCGCGCAGTTATTTTTCCTAAAGGCCGTGTCGTATGAGGAAGTCTATTCAGCTACCATTCACAACATCATCATGGCGATTATTCAGAGATGCTGCTGTTTCGATAACGTCAGAAGTGGGTCTGCTGCGGCTGGAATATACTCGATTGTGAGTAGAAAACAATGCCATTAAGCATTCTGGGCCACGACGACCTAAAATTATCAAAAAGTGGAAATTTCGTTCCTCGTGACAGCTGAATCACTGCATGGCACAAGCACCTCCAAAACTTTGAATGTGAACCTCACCCACACCCGACCGGTGCACTTAGTGATTCTAAAAAAAAAAGAAGGCCCGTAGTCTTACTTAGATCTATAAATGTTGATACTGGTAAAAAAAGACTATTACTTACAACATGTTCCCGGCTTTGTTGCACATTTGAAATGACAAGGCCGTATCGTAAATACCAGTATTTCATGATGACACGACTGACGATAGAAAAAGTGTACCACCATGACTAAGTGGAAACATTGAAATCCCGACAGATAATCTTGTCGACGCCTCTCATGTTTGTTAGCTGACGTTTGACAAAAGTCGACATCTAAAAGAAATTATTGTCGTCATGCTAAAAAGATATTCTCAGAATCTCGACATCATCCCGTGATGGTATAAGTAATAAATCAGTATGTCAGCACTATACTTTTATACGTCTTATGAGGAAATTTCTCTCCGTGTTTCATGTTTTACTATATGATTATGAGTTTTTACGAGTAGGGGACTGGGGCTTGGGCCATCTGGGCCACATACTGTTCAGTGTCTATATCCTGAATGATATATGAATCAGTTTCATTTGTCATGCAGCTTCCACATAGATATTCCGTCTCGAATACGAAGCCACTGTATTTACAAACATTCCGCTCACCATTCTTAAAGAATAACAAGCGTAGCCAAACCCCCAGACTGCAAATGAACAAGCTTAGAAAAGTTGAACGTGATCTTATAACAAGGTTGTAAGAATGCATGCTGCATTTGCTATTTGTGTTTCAGATCTATTCCTTTATAGCCGTGGGATTTGCAGGATGGACGATGTGGAGCTACGAGCATAAGTATGGTAGGAAAACTTGCCATTTCGGGTATTTAATTCAATAACATTTACTTCCCATCAAAAGCAAGGGTAAAAATTCACGAGAACAATATCGCAACAACTCTGAACGTATAACAGTTGAATAGGCGGAATTACATGGCTTTTCTCGTCATCAAATATTTTGAAATTTTTAAACATTAGCTAGGCTATAGGTAGACCTATCAGTTAGTTTTACAGTTATCATTCCATTGAAAAGAAATATTTCTTTGCGATGTTGGATTTCAAGTTATGGATGTTGAATTTTGTTTAACAACTTGACAGATAGTAAGATTTCGAACGCCAAGTGTTGTCCGTGATTTGTTGCCTCCCCCCCATCCCCCCCCCCCTCCCCCAGGATGGTCATTTATTAAAGTTCGAGGAGTGTTGCTCTGCGCGTAAACGACCATACAAAAATATGCTATAGGGGGTTGTTTATATAGAGAAGTTTGGACAATTTGCGTGATCCCCTGTTATCGATCTCGATGCCTTTTTTGCTTTCCACCTTATGGAAACCGGGAAAAAATAGGGAGTTCTTAGTACTTCTGAAATTATACATTTGGCTATTTGACAGTGGCTTGCCGGCCTTAAATGGCAATGCGTAACCTCATATTAAACAGTTTTCCCACTTTTAGACACGACGCTATCGGTGCTTTACTTTGCAATCCAGCTTGGTCCCAGGTTTTGTTTACGACAGTCCTATATAGCACACAATGTTCCTTTTCTTTGTTACCGGAACTAACAGCGCAATAATTGCACAAAGGCATGATTTCAATGAACCTTTAGGGACGATCCCGGATCTAAATCTATTTTATTCACGAATTGTGTATTAGTTTACCAAGTTCAAGTGGTTTGCTGTCGTGAACCATTTTGCATAAGCTTTTGTTTAACAAGGAAATAACATTAGATGTTGAGTACCACCCGATGCATTGATAATGCATGCATTCCAACTATTTCAAATAGTTGAGTTGTATGATATATACATTTATAGCAATACACTTTTAATGAACCATCTCAATGTTATTATGTGCTTTGCATAACACTGACTTAAAGTCAACCCGTCCATTTTTAAGAAGATGTTTACAGTCGCAATAAAAAAAAATCGCTATCCGTTACCAAACTTTTAATGACTCAACTCTATACTGTTTAATGGGTTTTCATTTTTTGTGTACTATGCAATAGGTATTTCTGCCGAAAGTTACATTACGGTCTGCATTGAGACTGCTTTGCTGGGCCTGATTTTCCTCACTTCCATTGTGCTTCTTGTGGGGGTTTCAAAGGTGAGCTTCTTGCGAGTTACCCTTACGGCCATGCTGACTGTTACATTTATGACATTTGACATTTTTACTGATGGCTTAGAGTTTGTATGTAATAGCCTGATTGGTTTACATGGTGTCCGTTGGAACTACTTTGGGGTTTTTTGTCAGCCTAATCATGAAACGATAATATTGTCCGAAATCCTTTTTCCGTATACTATAGGACAGGTTAAAGTTAGGCGCCTATTTTCAAATAGTTTAATTCTAGTTAGAATTGCCACACTGCCCTGTGCCGATGTCGATGATAAAAATTATTATATTATTATCTGTATTTATTTATTGTGTTTCAACAGGACAAGCGTGGATATCTCCTGCCGTATATGATTGTGATGCCGGCGATGATACTGCTCGAGTGCGCCTTGCTCATTTTATCAATCTATTACTTGGCCCACGTACGTACTATCTTCACTTATGACATTACTTATCATCTTTTTCTCATAACATCGTATTTCCAACTGTATCGACCCATTCGCCATCTTAACGGCGATTTCACGGTGTGTATGTATCTTTACAATCTCCTGCTTGAAAGCATGATAGCACACAAGTATACCTGACCATACCAGTATGGCCAACATTAGCTCCATTTAGTTGTGCACAGTGTCAATCGTCGCCACGTAGCCAAAAATTACTATTAGTACTTTTACAAGATGATGTATCATTGTTAAAAATATATCACTTTAGAGATAAAATAATCATACGAAGATCAATTCAACCTTTTAGCTTATCTAAAATTAACTTTCTGCTGCTCTCTTCCAAAAATAGCCCAACTACTACGTAGCAGACGCTGTGGGGTATGGCGTAAGCGTCGGTCTAACGGTGCTATTCACGTTGATGGATGTAAGTATGATAGGCCTATACATATTTTCAAGCAATAATATCGGCAAAAATGAAAGTCGAACCATAAGTATTTGCAACACAGGAAAATATCATGATACAATGGTTGGCTGTGTTCAAGCGCACCTCTCTCCTTAAATAAACCAAATTGGTGGCTCTTACCTTGGTCCAGAAAGATTCGGCACAGTTGACCTCTTAGACCATAGAGCAAGGAACAGATTGCAAAGATCTATGGAGAAGAAAGTTAGAGGAAGAATATAAACGTTCGTAATAATTCATGACTTAAGCTACGCCAAAGAAAAGACGAACAGAGAAAGAGGCGTGAGATTCATGCCCCCCCCCCCCGAAAAGTGGGGCATGCCGCACGTTTCCAGGTTGCGACATAATGTAACCTTATCAGCATGCCCGAGGGTAGGCCTTCAGTGGAAATTTAAACACTTGGCGGACATTTCAGGCACGGAGGTGGCGTATTGCTAAGCGTCAAGATGTTACGTTTTCGTCGAAATAATCAGATACATTTTTGTTTTCATGTGACATAGGTTATTTGCTTTTTGTGTGTGGTGTCCCAGTACCAGGAGCTGAGAGATGGACGAGGCCGTTTAGAGGACGTGATGGCTGCAAGGGTAAAAATTGCTTGTAATTGCAATTCAAGACACTTAGACTTGTAGATTTACTGCTAGTACTCTGCAGACATATAAATCAAACTTTACAATTTATTTGATGGCATGCAGTCCGATCGTCTTCGCCTGTTAAAGCTTGTACTGTTCCCACTCTCTCCTAACAGGAATAACTAAGCGTTGCTGCCTAAAGTCTTGTCAGGTGTTGGTCAAATTGATTATCAATTGCTACGCTAATTGGGAAAAATATTACCCAAATTTGGTAAATTATTAAGTTAAGTTTTAAGTTTTCAATATATATAATTTTATGTAATTTCATACCAGTGGTTTGGTGGAATGCTATACTGTCACCCATTTTAAATCTTTTTTTTTAAGTGCATTTCTATTTGTTTGTTCGGGGTTTTTTTCCAAATAAAGTTTTGGGTTTTCCTTTTTTTTCGCAGCGCCATATCAACATTGTCACTACCACGACCCATGGCCTTGGAGGCGCTGTCATTGTCTCGCCTTCAACACAGGGCTACCCTCAACCAGGCTACCCACCCCAGTCTAACTACCCTCCTCAGCAAAGTTACCCACCCCCGCAGGGGTACCAACCCCAGCAGGGGTACCCAGCCCAACAGGGGTACCCAGCCCAACAGGGTTACACAGCCCAGCCCGGTTACCCTCCTCAACAGAAGGCGTGCTCGGGCGAACCTCCGGGGTATACACTTGCGGTCGAAAACCCACCACCTTACTCTGAGAAAGAGGCGCCCTAAAGAACTGTACACACGGCTCTAAGCAGGGGCCGATTTCATCGAGCTGCCATAACTATTAATAGAAATTTGCTAAGCACAGACAATAAAGTGCTTGGTTAATAATTGTATTAGCTCACAAAATTATGATATTGCTTGTAAACATGCAGTTCTCAGATATTTTATAGCGGATAAGCTATAGTTTTTGCTCAGCAGCTGGGCTATAGGCCTAGCTGCCCAACTTGGCAATTCGGAATTTACAGATTTCACGCACGAAACCTAGTAATCAGTATGTTATGACACCCTTTTCAATTGAAAATTCACGTAAGTTATTTTGAGTTTAATGTTATAGGTTGTGTTTGGTAATTAATAATACTATTTTTAATTGGATCTAGGCTTCCAGTTTTTACTGGCATCAGCAGAGCCAATTACATTTACTCTCTGCAAACTATTTTTTCGATTTTCAAAAGGTGAGTTGTAACTTTGGTAGTATGTTCACCTCAATCGTTTAGATTTGTATCAAATTATTAGTTCATTGTTCTGTAAATGGGTCAATTCTATATATATTTTTTATCAATTAGTTAATGGAATTTTTTGTGGATGGAGTAAAAATCTTTAACCTGGGCATTCCTACACAGCTATTTAAATTATTGCGACTGCTTGACGAGATTTAACCAGTTTCAGGCTTTTACATAATATGTTTTCAATAAAGGTGATAATACAGCCTTCGAAAGGCAAATCGTATTGAGTCCTCACTCACAAATTTCAGGATAAGTGTCCATGTTCATGGATATATATGACGTTGTGTTTTTCAGTAACTGTATGCTTTGTCTGAAAATACAGAAGTGATCTTCTTTGGAATTGTAAAACAAAGTGTCTTCGTGTTAGAAACGGAGAGGCCATTTGACAGTTGCTTGTCGGACGTTTTTATGAGAATGTGCAACCTCAGAATAAATACTTTCCCTCGGTTAATGTTTCGAGGAGTGTTGCTCTGCGTAAAAGACCATTCAGAAATAAGCTAGTATTTTAGGGGGGTTAATTTTTTTTAGGGAAGTTTTGCCAATTTGTATGATCATTTGTCGGTAGGCCACGTTGCCTTTTCGGGCATTTGACGGTGTCTCAATGGGCCTTTTTATGGGAAGACGCAACCTTAGTTAATAGTTTCCCACTTACAGACATAACGCTATCGATGCTTTACTTTTCAATAAACCTTGGTACCAGTTTCGTACCTAAAAAGGAACAGCCAGATTAGTTTAGAAGGTTTCTGTTGGAACTGCACACTTTTTTTTCGTCAGCCTAAACACAAAACGATGGGGGAAAAATGTCTGAAATCCATTACCCGTATAGAACAGGTTAATGTTTAGACACCTATTTTCACATTACAAAATATTCTGGTTATATAGAATTGCCACCCTGTCCTGTAGCGATGTTGATGATAATAATAATTATTATAAATATTATATAATTATGTATTTCTTGGGGTGTCTCAACAGGACTCACGTGGATATCTCCTGCCGTATATGATTGTGATGCCGGCTAAGATACTCCTGCAATGCGCATACCTAATCTTATCCATCTATGCCTTAGCCCAAGTACGTACTAATTTCACATAAAGTATGCAAAGTTAGTTTTGAGTTTTCCTTCTTATAACTTTTATTTTCCCTTGTGTGTCGACAAATTTACCATCTTTAATTGATGGAAAACGTTTTGCCCGATTATGTATCTTTATAAGCTCTTGCTTAAAACATGCATATCTGACGGTATGGCCAACTTTAACTCATTTTATGGACAAGGTTGTGCACATTGTCAAACATGAACACATAGCCAAAAAAACACCTAAAGTACAAACATCACTGTTTATTACAACAACGCGTCACTGTTTATATACAGGGTGACCCCCCAAAAATGCAACATTTGCCTTTTTTTTCAAAAACCTGATCCGTGAATTTTTATGTTTTGTATATCAGATTAAAGCTGATAGTTTTTTTCTTTCAAATACTAAACAAATTAAAAAAACAGCAGAGAAAACGCCAATTATGTAACACAACTCTTTTTTGGTCCATTCCAATGGCATTACCACAGTTAAAGGATTTACACAGTACCAATTTGTGTATGCATGTAGCGCATTGTGTCTTAATCCTTACAAACAACTAAAATAGTGCATAATAGAGTACAACTAAATTTGATGGAATACCGTATTTTCACCTGAACAGGTATCTTATACTTTTTAGTCCCATTTTTTTAACCTTTTCATTATCATGAATATGTAAAAAAATATTAAAGAAATTGCACAAATGAAAGGCAATTGTACAATGGGCTTACAGTATAATGTTTCACCGTTTGATTGGAAAGGATGCAAAAATCACTTCTGTTACATAACTGGCTTTTTCTCAGCAACCCAATGTGCTGTTTTCACGATTTTTGTTCAGTATTTTAAAGAAAAAGCTTTTAGCTTTAATCTGATATTCAAAACATAAAAATTCCCAGATAATTTTTTTAAAGGCAAATGTTTTAGGGTTGCATTTTTGTGGGGTCACCCTGTATAACTTTAGACATCATACTCATTGGGAGATCAGTTCACGAATGTATCTTGTCTAACTCATGGCGTTTGTGTGGTTCTCTTCCAAAATAGCAAGCCGCTTGGGCATACGGAATAGCTATCGGTTTTACGGCGTTATTCACGTTTATGGATGTAAGTACATAAAAGTTCAAGCAATTAATTCAGGTAATTGAAATACGATAGCTGGCTGTCTTCAAGTGCCCCTTTCTCGTAGAATAAATCAAAATGGCGGCCCTTACCTTAGTCCACACAGATCCGGCAGACTTGAGCGGCAGACTATACCTTGTACTTATGCAAAGACCTATGGAGAGGAAAACAAGAACAATATAAAGGTCATCATCATGGATGACTTAATAAGCTATGCCAAAGAATGACCGACAGTTCACTTTGATTGATTGCAGTATAGGCCTTCAGTGGAAATTGAAAAATATAGGAACATTTCAGGCAAAAGTGAAGTAGGCTATTGCTAAGCGCCAACGAGTTTCGTTTTCGTCGAAATAATTAGATTTTCTTTCGTGTGGCATAGGGTCTTTGTTTCCTGTGTGTGGTGTCTCAGTACCAGGAGCTGAGGGATGGGCGTGGTCGTATTGAGGACGTGATGGCTGCAAGGGTAAAAACAACACTTTGACATAGCAATTAAGACTTCTAGATTGACTGCGAATGAAACCAATGATGGCTTGCGGGGGGGGGGGCTAAGGCAATTCGACCGTTGAAGTTAGACATCTGGAAGTTTAGGAAATTGTTTTGAAAAACATAATCATCTCCAAATTCAAAATGTGTTACATAAGCAGTTCCTCATCTTCACCTCTTTAACTGTTCCTTCACCCTTACAAAGGGAAAAATACGCATTGTGGCTCAACGTCTTGACAAACGTTAGTAAAACAAATTTATAAATTGCCTACGCTTATAGAAATATATTACCTAAAGTTTAGTTTTGAAGTTTAAAAAGTACAATTTAAGGAATTTCATACCAGTGGCTGGGTGGAATGATAATGCCAACTATTTCTTTATTTTTTATTTTTTATTTTTTTTACTCTTTTTTTTTCGCAGAGCCATATCAACATTATTACTACCACTGCCCCTGGCTGTGGGGGTGCTGTCATCGTCTCGCCATCTACACAGGGCTACCCTCAACCAGGCTACCCATCCCACCCACCCCACCCACCCCAGCAGGGGAACCCAGCCCAACAGGGGTACCCAGCCCAAGAGGGTTACACACCTAGACCAGTGCTAGAAAACCCACCAGCTTACTCTGAGAAAGAGGCGCCCTAAAGAACTACACACACGGCTCTCATGCAGCAGGGGCCGATTTCATCGAGCTGCCATAACTATTAATGGAATTTTTGCGAAGCACAGACAAAACAAATTGCTTTGATTATTAGCTCACAAATTTAACCAGTTGTTTTTTGTTTCTTTTGGCTTAAGCACGAAGGCGGCTAAGCTTAGTTTTGGCCCATATGGAATTGGCAGGCGCGGTTCTACGGGGCTAGGGGCTGTAGCCCCCAAAAAAAAATTGTCTTGCCCCCCAAAAAAAAATAAATTCCGTAAAAAAAAAAATGCATTAGCAAAAAGAAGGATTGTGATGTACATGCGAACGGTCTCCCCCTAAAGAAGAAATAGCCGTGACAAGGGTGCATTCGTTAATATAGTGTGAATGATTTTAGGATTTTATTGGCGCTCCCCATTGAAAATATGGCATGAGCTCCCCCCCCCCCCTATTTATTTTCGGAGGCCTAAGTGTCTGGAAAAAATAACCGGTCAACATTTCAGCACGCCTCCCTAAAAAAATTCTGGATCCACCGTGCTAGCCCCCCAAAAATATTGGTTCTAGAACCGCGCCTGGGAATTGGGTTGTATAATGTCCAACTTCACTCTAAATACTCCTGGGTCGGATTGAGCCAGAATCTGAATATATGCCCAGTCCTTTTCCAGGACAAAAATGTAACTTTTCTAGGTCAAAAAGACAAATGCCAATTTGGAATTTACAGATTTCACGCATGAAATCTAGTAGAGTCCGTATGTTATGACACCCTTTTCAATTGAAAATCAAGTAAGCTATATTGAGTTTGAATGTTAGCCTGTGTGTTGTAATTAATTATGCTTTTATTAATTAGATCTAGGCTTCCAGTTTTTACAGGCATTAGAGCCACCGTCGTTTGCTCTCTGCAAACTATTTCTCGATTTTCAAAAGGTGAGTTTTAACTTTGGTAGCCTTCACCTCTATTGTTGGTTTTGTACCAAATGATTACCTCATTGTTTTGTAAATGCGTCAATTCTGTATGCTTTAATAATAACATTAATTGAGTTTGTTTGTGGATGGAGTTTGGGTCTTTAACCATGGCATCCATAAAACACAGCTATTTAAATTGGTGCAACAACTGGACGAGATTGAAGAAGTTTCAAGCTTTTATTTTCACTAAATTTGATTATAATTTACAGCCTTTGAAAGGCTAATCGTGTTGAGTCCTCACAAATTTAAGGATTGGTACCATGTTTATATATATATATGACATTGTGTTTTTCAGTGCTTTGTCTGAAAATAGAAAAGTGATCTTCTTTGGAATTGTAAAAAAAGAATTGTCTTCATGTTCAACACAGATAAAAAAAAAAGTGAGATTTAAAAAGACCCGAAACTCAAATTTACCCCGTCCTGTTTCAACCGATGTACAAAAAATTAGTAACAGCTCGGCATACAAACTAGCGGTACCGGACACGGACTTCCGATCAACCGACGGATTAACATCCCTAACGCCTCTGGCTCCATTCTTATTCATATCCATTATGCTCTTATTGGAATAGAATGGTATACATTGTATTATGACAAATAGTAGTCGTTAAATTAAAGCATATTCTCTAACACTTCTTCTTATTATCTGTTTATTGATCACAATTCATTATCTGTCCACTATAGTGAATGCAAATAAATTTCATTTACAACCTATATACGGTACATCGTATACACAATTTGAAGAAAAAAAAACTAATGAAAAATTGACAGTTCGTCACAAAACCTGTACAATTTCGTCGCAGATACTAGATACCAACTTCGCTTCGGCAAAAACAAAAGCATTAACTATATCTTGCGACGTTTAAAGTATACCACTGGAAATAGCCGTAGATTACTGCGCGAACTATATGAGCAAATTAATGTCAGGACGTCAGATTCTACGATGAAAATAACTCTCTACGCACAGCAGGCGCGCAGACTAGATCCGAGGAATGATTCAAGTTCAAACTGATTTGACTCATTAGGATGCCTGCGAGTGAAATCCAAGGTCTCCAGAAAATATCTAGGTCCCTAGATGTATTACAAGATCAGTTACCAGAAGAAGAAAAATAAGGAAACAATTAATCTGTGCGTGACATGAATTATTGTTTTGATTAGCAGGGTCTGTATAGGAATTTTAGATCAGTCAAATCGATTTCGCATAGGGAAAATCTTAAAACTTGTGTCATTTGTACTGTAACAATTCATACTCTACTTTGGATTGTTTTACTAATTTTAGCTATCAGTTGATATTATGTGAAAGTATTATGTAAAATACTCAAAATCTTACAACATTTTAAGAAAAACCGGTTGACGGGTCCGGCCAATGAATTTGGACTTTCCAAAGAAATCGTGGCAGATGTGACGCGGCTTAGATTGGTATAGCATTCCATCTTATGAGTGCCAACGGGGAAAGGCCGAAGGTTAGGACATATTAACCGGCCAGGCCTGTGATCACTTCCAAGTATGGCTCGTCCGCGGTGCGCCGACTGTGAACAGTACTGCCATCTCGTGTGCAGTGCGATGCCGTAATAGGCCTATACGCGCCTTCAATTTTGTACTGCCGCTTTTGTGGAATTTATAACTAGAAATTCTACATTTTAACGGTCGCTGGGAAAAGGACTGGGCAAAATTTGAAATCATGGCAATAATAACGAGGTGTTGCTGCTTTGACAACGTTCGCACCGGCTCCTATGCAAGTGGAGTTTACACGTTGGTAAGTCTTGTCGAATATTTTGTGAACATCTGTACAATAAAAAAGTTATCATCAATTCAGATATGTATGTCATAGTAATTTCTTTTACAGATTTGCGAGCCCGATATCGATTTCATCTCACAAGAGATTTACGATATAAATCTGCTAGGTGTGCCATGGAATAATTGTTTTTCAATATCAGTCTTGAGCGCGTTTTCAATGCTCTTGGTGTTTGGATTACAGCACACTGCAAGAAATGCGGAGTTCAATTAAAACCGTGAAGGTATCTGATGGTTTTTGTTAACCACTCCTCCGATGTAGATACCGAAGGCATGGGAGATAATATACCAATGACTTTATGTTATTTTAGCTCGGCAAAAATCGCTCACAAAGTGTAGAACCCTGTAGGTCCCTGATCTTCAATACGTGTTAATGTAAATGGATTTTATTCTCAATATTATAAAACTTCACCTCTACACCAACAATGAACTTAAATTTTGTTGCAATTATACTTCCTTTGTTAACTTTCCTAAGTCAGTGCAGAAGGGACAAAACACGACAAGTGTTCTCTGTATTTCTTGACTTAAATTCCATGATTTTCCGATAAGGCATTATTGTAAATGTAATACACAATCCCTGCTTGCTTGCTACATGTAAGTCAGATTAACTCAATCCTTGAGGAATACAGTTCTGGAGGTTTATGGTACACGTTTAGGGTTACTGGTATGGACTTTACTTAACGCATAAGTTAATATTGGTTGCGATTATCAAATTGTAGCGAGAAAAATTAATTTTTTTTTTTTTTATAATATAGGCCCCTTGAAATGTATACGGTATGGTTATTTTAAGAAGACCGTCATGCAGTTCACGCGGCGCTGAAAGAGCCTACGCGAAAGTATGTGTGCCTTTGGGGTATCCAGCGACTGTTCCATGTTTTATGTTTAGAAAGTATTTTTCAAGGAACCCATTAAAAGTTGACACGGAGAAAGGAGTTGACTGATCTCTAAGCTTGATAATGAAACGAATAGTGTACCGTAGCCATGATACTAGCCGTGTCGGGAAATCTGGTATCCATTTATGTTTTTAGAATCTGGGCCATTAATTTTCCCTATTGTAATACGACAACTGTTTTCTTTCACTTTGAAGGTCTATGCTCTGGTGGGCTTTGTGTACTTTGCCGTCCTCATTGTTCAAACTGCAAACGCAAGTAAGTGTTTAATTGACATCTGAGGGGGGTGGGGATGGATCAAAGCCTTATATCACCCTAACTTCCCTGGGCCACACCCCTATATGACTTCAACTGAAACAAAATATTTGCTCCGAAGAGCTGGGCGCGAAATAATTGAATAATTACTTGCATAATGGAGGTTGAAAGGATGTTTTGTTTTGAAATTTTGAGGGCGAACCCATGCAGGAAATAAACAATTTATTTGGAAAGTGTTGTTCTAGCTCATATTTTTTTTCGTCGTGTTCGACTTACTGCCCAATAAAATTCACTCAGGGGCACGGTGGACATTTTATGTGTCCGATGTCTGGTTTTGTTTGCAATTCCTGAAATTTCTTTAATATGAGAAATACGTATACGTACCGTGTAACAACTATAAAAGCCGTACAGAGCAGCGACACAGAGCTTCTGTATATGCTGGTAAGAAACAACGGAACGGAATATTTTCACAATTGACTCGGGGAACATGGGCGTCGCCGGGATTTTTTTTCTAATGGGGGAGGGGCAAAGCACACTTTAGAGGCAAAATGTTTTTGTCGCAAATAGGCTAGATGGAGTGTTTATGGTCCAATAAGTAAAAATACCGAAATTTGTGAAGGTACGATAATGGAAATTGGGGTTAGGGGTCAGGAAAGTCGGATTATTATTTCTGCACAAGTCAATGGCTCCCTAATGGTATATTTTTCGATTAATTATTATTATTATGCGAACCAACATTTAAACCCAAAACTAACCTACTATGTCACTAATGGTAATACAGTGGACTGAATACTTTCTTCCCTTTTATTCAATGGCAGAACTTTATATAACCCCTTATACAACTATGTCATCTGAAACGACTTTTGTTCTGTGTTCTTTTCAGACGATGCTTCGACTTATTTCGTGACGTCCATCATTGGTATGATCTTTTGGGGACTGGCCTTCATTACGTCCATATTCATGATGATCGGTGTGTATCAAGATCTGAAGGGGATGCTGATACCGTACGTCATTGTCAAGGCGCTGATTATTCTGCTACAGTGCGCAATGCTGATCATATACATTGTTGAGCTTGTGGTGAGTCCCTGTAGTACTCATACTTCAGGAACATAAATCATGACCCAGTTTAAATTTATAACAACCCCCCCCCAAAAAAAAAAAAACACCCAAAAAAAACCCCACAACAATTCAAATTCAGACGAGACTTAATTGGTAAAATGAAAAAATAAAACCAAATATATATATGGCCTACAAGTATATTATTAGAAAATCTTAGATTTTTTCGAGTGCTATTTTCACCTTGACCAAGGTAAGTCACATTGACCTGGAATCCGGGTATTATTAGGCGTAACCTTTTCCGGGTCAAAAATGCCACTTTTCCGGGTCAACCTGCAGACCCAGAAGTTTTTTTAGAGCGTACGTGTGATCCGACACAATCTTTACAAGTAACGAGGTGTTGTGTTTAATTATCGAGAGAAGACTTTTTATGTCTTTTACATGTATATTGAATGCAGTGCATGATAAATGAAGATAGTATTCAACTTCTTATTTCTTTCAGAGATTCTTCTATTGGCTCACTCTCCTGTTTGTACTGGTGGTGATGGCAATCATCGGTGTGAATGTAAGTTCACAAAGATTTTGACTTTTACAATATCTATATATCGAACGTTTCGGACAGTAGATTAACAAAAAAATCAAAAGCAGTGGTAACGTAATAAGTCACATTATATTAAAAAACTTTTATTTGATTGTAGCTTGTTAAAGGCATGTCTATAGTGTAACAGAAATTCCAAACTTTCATAAACACAGACATGTTTACGTTACATACTATAGTGTGGACATTCCTTTGTTTTCGTGTAGTTGAGAAAAAAAACGTGAAAAAAACATCATTTTACTCACACTGTGAAAACTCTTTCAACCCATTTTTGATCTATGATTCCCTTGAGTGTTTCTCTTCATTTTGCCTCGGATAAACCTAACCCAAAAATGCCTTTAAACCTGTTTTCCAGACAGGGGGCAACATTGTGGACGTGGGCAAGTCCACACGACGTCGCTGCTACCTGGCTTATTTGGACATCTTTTGTTCAGACATCCACACAGTGAATGTAATGCTTGTACAGTAAATACTAACAAATAACGTCAATTTGTTTCCTTTTTTTAACAGATAATGTGTTTGCTGTGTGTGGTCTCTCAGTACCAGGAGCTCAAAGCTGGTCGGGGAATGAGCATCTGAAATGTCATCAGGAGGTGGAAAAGAAGTTGCATGCTTACTTCTTCCTCTGATAAGTTTACCTTAGGTAGGCCTATACCTCTAATATAGAATAACCCCCTACAGCCCGTTTTCTTCTTGTCAGTGTCGAATGACGTCATAGTTTCTTGTATAATAGTACCCATAATTCAAGTGAGTAGACCCTTCTTTTTTGGATTGTTGGTGAGAGCTAGATAGATGAGCATTTTTTTCTTGAATAATCTGTAATCACAATGACTGCAATGCTGAACTCTTTAGCCATGTGGAAGGCCTGAAATTGTCTACAGTGTAATATGCTTAATTTAAAGGAGGTAATGGGAAATTAATGATGACTTTATTTCGTATACTTTTATTCGAGAGCATACATTTAGATCGCGTGCCGATGTGATCCAAGATTATAACAGGTGAATGTCGTGATTCACGTGGTGATTTTTCAAAGCACGCTTACTCAAGTTTGGGATTGAAGTTTTCGTGAATTCTTGCTCACTCGAAAAGTGTCATTTAATTCAGTATCTGCAATATTAATGTGCATATTAATTTAAGAACGAACGAACAAAATATTAGTTACCATGATACCCGGGCCCAAGGGTGTTTGTTCGCACACACTCGAACCCTATTTTTTAAACGACAAAACCAACACAAACAATAAAAACAATAGGTAAGCTATTTTATTTGCACACAATTATTATGATCAATGGGTAGGCGCAATTAGATTCGCAATAAATGTTTTCATATTTTATTATATGCACTACGAGCTGAAATGCTCAGTTTTACACAAATTTAAGTAAATGCACTCAAACTAATTTTAAACACCTATAAAGACCAGAACTTTGACACAAATGACTGACAACAGGCTGAGGGCTAATAACTGTGAGAAAATTCTACAATCAGAAATACGCTGACTTCTTTTTCTCCAGTTTCCCAAAAATGTAAAAAGAAAATATTAAGACAGTGTGGTTTCTGTGTGCCTATTGAGTATTAAAATATTGAGAATGATTTCATATGCTGCGTAATTCATTTTTAATCACTTGGATGAGGGTGTTTTATATTAAATAATTAGCAAATTGAAGCCGCATACAAACGTAGTTTTGTCTCTATAGTTCAACATATTTATTGTCCTCTCCCACTAAATTTGATCAGTGCCGAGAAATCATTAAAATATATTCTTGCAATCGATTTTTGCTACAAATCTCAGCTGCAATAAAGAGCTACAAATCTATAAGGTGGTATCTAAATTTAATTGGCTGATAAATCTAGGTTTTTTTTCTTTTAATTAATGAAAACAATTATGTTCATTATTTTGTTATAGTGATTTAATTTTTAATAGGGAATGGTAGCATCAGACATATCCTTGTTGACGGAAGCCCTTTCCGTGGATGGGATGGTGTGTGGAGTCGTGGTTCCGGTCCGGCTGGTGACACTTCAGCACGATGACGCTGGGTGCGGGCTGGGAGGTAGGCACTACGTCGTGGATAGTGGTGGTCGTGGTGTTGGGGTAATGTGGCTGCTGAAACAAATGAGAACAATTTATCAATATCAGAAAAAATCACACTTTACGTGCCTTCGTTGATTACCCCATGATGATATGTATTTTTTACACAGTTAGACTTTTTATTTAGTTGATAGCAAGCATAAGATCAGAGATGGGAAATGGGTATTTTTAGCTTAAGTTGTTCTTCAAAATCCTTACGCCCACTCATTATTAATGTCGATATTTTTTTGTGTACAATATTATATTTCATAATACGAATTTGTAAGCTGCCTTTGTAATCAAATCAAGAGATCAAAATTGCAGTCATTCTTACGCATCTATTGATTTGTCTGTTGTTAATAATTTTAGGACTATCAAGCTGAACTTTGAAATTCTAAGCAAAAGGTATGAGGGCGCCCTCCAGGAAATACCTTCAATTCTTGAATTTGTGTGGCAGGACCAGTAGTGTTGATTGGCTGTACGCCTGGCCGTTGTATCATCCCTTGGTATTGAGAGATGACACATAACACGTTGACAATCTACGAGTATAAACAAGATTTCTAATAAATTTTAACGCTAAATATCGCTCTTGTTTTCACGTTTTTGTCTAAATAATAAGCTCTTTTGGTTTTTTTTTAATCGCAGTCATAATGTACTTTCCCAGTAGCTTACACAATTTGTAAGGATTGTGCGATTTTCACCTATTGTCATTTTTTTAAAATCATTATTTTGTTAAAATATATTCGTTACTTCAAACTTTAAACGACAAAAAGAAGGAAAGAAACCAAAGTTTGTTCAGTGAGAAATTGATTCTTTAAGGAAAGGCTTTTGAGGCAATTTCAGCTTTAATACACTCACGTGGAAAGGGAGACAAGTCAGGTAAATTACAAATGAAAGGATGACACAAGCTTCCGCAAAACCCTGTGGAAATTTGGGAGAGATATCAAGTCAGCATTTTTTAATAAAATGAAATTTATTGTCAGATGTTAATCGGAAGAAGTGCGAGACAAAATTGCTGCCGTTGATCGGCAAGAAAGCAGTCTGATCTTTTGTAAAACATTACCCGAACATTTTGAAATGTCTGAAACATTTTGCATCAGTCTGTTTAGCTTGCTCTGTTATATTACAAATGTGACAAGATTGAAAAGAAGTTGACACATCCTCACCAGAAAAGGCATATCTTTGGGAGGAAAACAAATTGTCGTGAAATTTTTAGAGTAAAGACTTTGACTTTGCTACGCTCTATTCGTCGTAAATGCTTACCAGTGTTGCCAAGGCAGCGACCCAGAATATGACCTCTGACATCATCATTGTTATTAGAAGTATGATGTACAGCTTGAGCGTTATTAGTAAATCCTGTAAAAAAAAATTAAAAGATGCCAGCTACTTGTCGATGTAAACACGTTCAGTGCATATTAAAGAGGAATTGTGAGGTCTTGATGGATCACAATTCAATTGCTTTCTAGTGTTATAAACTGAAATTACTCGAATGAGATGTCAAAAGTAATTAATCATCATCCTATTGTGACATGAACCAATCTTAGTCTTTATTCCTAATCAAGCATCGTCATAGTCGCAGACTTTATCTCAGACAAATGGCAAAAATTCTGAAATAATTTTGAAACTAGTCTTATTTTGTAATGATTTTCTTTTCGGGGGGGGAGGGGAAGGCAGTTATCGCAAGTTTTTTTTTTTAATAAATAAAATCATCTTTTGTGTGTCGTTTTACAAATAACCTGTCATCATTCTGTGGATATTTTTTTTCATGGATGATTTCAAATTAATTTTATTGGAGCATAGCAATTACCTTAGAAATTCCCACAAGTAACAAGACTGATGCGATGGGCAATATGACATAACATGCAAACAGTATGTAGTAGAAGTACAAGATGAAGCCAATATCTGGAAAAGGGAACAATATTGTTGACATGTGAGAACGTAAATTTCATAGATTTCTTTCTTCAAAAATTCTGATGTGACTGAAGGAAAGAGTCGTCATTCTCCCCATATATCTTATTGTACCATCTTAATTTGGATAGGATATTTTTCAACATAGACGACGCATGAATATTTATGATTTGTTTATGTTAAAAATGTAATTATTAAAGTATTATTTCTTAATTGTCCAATTATCCATTTTCATGGTGCAATAAATGAGGGGGATTTAAGTTTAAAAAAAATCACTCACTGTATAAGTAAATGTAAACTGATATGCAGACATAGCTCCAAACACTGCAACCACCCAAAATTGCACAATATATCTGTGGAGAAAAAATAATATCTGATAAAAAAATTGAATCGTTGATTTCTAGAACACGTTGCTTATAAATAAGCACCAAACAGACGTTGGGGCTGCTTTAAAGCACAGACTCCTATTCAAACGTAATCCATTTGGGAAATTGTAATTTTCACTTTCAGTTTCTTTGTGGTTGTATCTGTAGAGTGCAACCACCGGTGTATTTTCGCAATGCCACGGCCACTGTGAAGCCACCCTAGCCTGTGGGTCCACATGCGGACTGCGTATTCAACCCAACTGTGCATGTCAATATCGCAAGGAGTAGGTTATTAACGGCTGATGGACAAAATGAAAGGCAGCGAAATGGCTGCCGCGTTGCCTAGGTAATTGACCTCATCTTCATTCACTGGCAAATGCTCATAGACCTCCGTACACCGTATATGATGTGATCAAATCGATCCTCATCAAGTCGAACGTACTAAAGAGTGTATAATCTATGCACTGGAAAATACCAATCAAAAGATTTGCATAATATGACCAATTATCGGTACTAAACAAAATACTATCGTTTCTTTGCATTATTTTTTTTCTTTCTATCTTGCACATTGCTCATGTCATAAGCAACAAGTGATAATATTGAGGCATAAAATGTATATCCACATAAGATAAACATTAAATATTTAAAAAGTGTCACAATTGGCTTTTGTGAGCAATCCCAGATGAAATTAACTGTTTGCTTCTGAATCAGTAATCTTTGTATTGTTTTTATGTTGTTGATTTCATCTAAATAAAATTGAAGATAAAACAAATTTATATTACAAATCCACCTGCCCTCATTATGTATCACTGCGACATGCATTTTAAATTCATAAAAACACACCGTAAGCATCATAGTGTAAATTAACATAAGGTGTTTTCCCCTTCGTCTGTTTTGATTGAGGGAAAGAACCTAAATAAAATGTGCATTTCCTTTTTTTCTCAACAACAAAAAATTAACACAATTTAACTGCATATTTCTTTGGCTGTACATTTCTTTTAATTATGGGTCTATACTTATTTTTTAAAGATTATATATTATCACTGTAGGCCTATAGCGGAATTACCCGAACAATTTTTGTTTATTTAGGCCCTACATGTTTTAGTATTAAACTGAGTTTTAACCTTAAAACATGTTTGAGTAAGTTAGTATTACACTACGCTTTAAGCCCCAAACCCCTCCGAGAATGTCTACAATTGACTCACCAAAGAAAATATCCCAGCCGCAATTGCACCTTTCCTTGTGCTGAAGCAACAGCATCGCGTCATGATAGCCATCATCACTACACAGTGGTTCTGCGTTTGCTCCGATATTTTTCCAGATTTTGCTGGTTGGATTTTATTAATATCGCCGAGACATTCGGCGGATTTTAACCATGCTTGTTCTTATTCTAGTTCCACAGGCCATCTCTCGATAAAGAGGCCATCTCCGTTCTGATGGTGTGTGAAATAATCATATTCATAAAGCTTCTATAAATACGATTAGTGATCACGGGTCACCGAACACGACTGTCAGGAGTAGCTCAATCAACTGCTTAAAAAGGGCCACGTTCACAGATATTGCTAACTTGCACACATAGTCTATTATTTGGACAGGGTTTAAAAATGCTTTGAATGCATGTAGGCCTACGAACATGGGCAAAAATTTTTGTGTCAGTGTTTCAAAATGCACTAGCAGAAAAAAACACCCACATAGTCATGTAGGTCTTGCACATCACTTTAAAAAAGATATCTGACAGTAGAAAAGACATTTCACATAAGATTTCACAGGACACCGAACACGAGTTTCAGGAGTGTCTCACTTACTGACGACAATCAACTTCATAAAAGAAGGCCAGGTACATCCACAGATATTGCTCAATTTCACACGTAAATAATTGGACAGTTTTTTTTATTATCTTTTTAAAATACATGTGCTTACATGTGCAACATTTTGTTTGCGTCAGTGTTTCAAAATATACTGGCAAAAATTACACATATGAAATAATGAAGGTACTGTAGGCTCCCACATCACTTAAACAAAAACAGAAGATTTTTGGCAGTAGAGAACAAATTTGAAAAGGGACCTTGGGAAGTTTTTTTTTATACGGACTAATGGTTTGGTCTAATTTGTTTTATTTTACACCACTGTTACAAAAAAAATAATTAACTGGGCTTGTCTAATTGAGAAGCAATGCAATACGCATGTGGCATGATTAACACACACAAAAAATTTTAAAAATCAAATAGGGCCTGGATGATAGAATATACTCAGATGAAACAGTGATTTTATCATTTTGAAAGCATGTAACTAATGTGGAGCCAAACCCAGCCCTGAAGTGAAGGACAGACAGTCCGAAAATGTGACTCCACATTAGGGCCTACATTCATGAGCACTGTTTTGTCTTATTTTTTTCTATAAACAATTGTGTCGGAAATAGGCGTCTGAATATATTATCCGTTAATTACGTTAGTAGCTGCAATACAAGTTACAGCCAAATTCAGAAATAGGCCTTGCATTCTCGGTTTGCGTTGCTTTTAACGCTAGTAAAAGGCCACGGTAAGAATCAGTCCGGGCAGTTGTTAAAGTGTAGCGTCGCTTTACAGGGCCGGGGTACGGGTGCACGCTAGCCCAGGTTGGAATCCGTTGTGTACATGGATAATTTTTTTCGCTATGGTGGTACAATTTATACCCTGGACGTCAGTTGTAATGCAATGAAGACGTCGTCCAACCCGGGCTATATTGTTGATGTACCCTAACGTGGCGCGGCCCCCAACGTGGCGCACTTTGATTTTTCGCCTGTAGCGCCTACCTAGAGTAAAACTAGTTTTAACTGAAATTTCACAAAAAGTGAAATTTCATCAAGTTCTAAACACTCCTGTTCATAAATCGCAAGTTTATTTTACTGTAACAAAGTAAGAAGAAAAACATATTTTGGCGTGATTTTCCGATTTTATTTTCAAGTGCAAAGTGAACCCTTTGAAAATGCCCCGAAAAATAAGAAAATAATGTTCTGACAAACATCTGGCTGGGTATGTAAGTAGAGATATAAATTATTTATCAAGTCAACAGAAATTCTTAAATGTTAAGTTGAATTTTCCGAGATTTATTTAAGTGCGCCACGTTTAGGGGACACTCCGCGAATTTGTGCCCAATTTCCGGACGCCACCGTTTTTTATTTTCGGATTAAATTTTATGAAACCGAAATCGTTCACAGAGGTTAAATAGCAAGCATTAATAAGGTAAAAGTACTAGTATTTTACTGCATGAATTTGAGGTTTGTCAACAAAGAGGTTTGGCAACACTACACGGAGGAAAGTCGGGTAAGCTTCAAAGTGCGCCACGTTAGGGAATACGACTAGGCTATATAGGTGCATGCATGCACTTATCGTCACACTGCATACTGCACTCATGACACTTGACCACACACATTAACGTTACAAAAACATATACCTTCTAAAATACTCTTTGAATTTGAACTTACTCAAACGAGTTCTCTGATTCTTTGCGGTCCACATAATCATCTTTCCTGCCTGCGTAACGGCTAAAACAGTCTGAAAGAAGTAGGATGTTTTTAACCTACACAACGAGTAACGTCAACGTTGAAAGTTCCGCCAAAAATAATGGAGGGCCTATTTACTTAAGTAGAAAGTTCACATATCCTGCCGCCTTCCAAGGAGTCATCACGAAAATTGTACAATTAAATATTGCAAAGTGATTACAAGCAGATAAAATTGTATTACTAAAACTCGCCTATAGTTTCTATGACTATTTTTGTTCATCGTTTTGTTAAAATAATTAATTATGGAGACTTACTTTTTTACAGGTATGGATACGTTTTCTAAGATGACATAGACGGTGACCAGTACAGCATGCAGGCAATGATTTCTTTGAGACGGTACATAGGGGGTAATGAAATACATTTTACGATGAAATAAAACTTGTATTTTCATTAATCGGTAAATTTTCAGCATTTGAAGAAAACAAAACTACAATACGTGGTTTGACCACGGAGGAAGGAATGTGTGACAATAATTGTCATCGGCGTATTTTTTAATGCTTCAAACGAGATCCCTTTAGTTACCGTCAATTTTAAAAGAATATCTCTTAACTCTTGGGGGCGCTTGTCAACATACACGGCGGTGCAGCGCGAAATACGATCACAATTTTGTCGTTACAAATCCAGTACAAAATTTCTATTTGCGTAAGTAATGTGATAAACTTCACGTTTCCTGTCGGTAAGGTCTGCATTATCCTGCTACAGCTTTGTTAATTGTGTCTCGTTTTAAATAATTGGAAGTCATGAGCAACTTTTTAAAGGAAATGACGATGAAGAAATGTTTATTAGGCCGACTTCATCATGACTTACGACTCGATCATCATGCGCCTATCATTATCAAATGTCAACTTTGCTTTCTGTTCATTTTCAATCAAACATGTCTTTTGCTTAGGTGATTTTTAAAGTAATCTTTCCGGAAAGTGCTGTTAGACTGAAAGTAATTTAGTGATCATCCCTCATGTAAGAAATGTCCTTGCGTTTTAATTCCATTTCAAGTTGGTGAAGTAAATAGCTAGCAGTGATCATCTCTATGAACTGCCACGTTGTCCTGCACAAGCTGGAAGATATGTACAGAGTAACCGATCTGGAAGACGCCTTGCCAGTTACGCCAGCCAAGTCAGTTCATGTGGAAGTCTGTCAAAATCCCTGCAGGTAAAAAAATGCAATTGGAAAACCTATAAAATAAAATTGATCATCCACTCAGACCAGCGCCACTGGTATTTCACAGTTAGGATTTTGGGAACCATTTATTTGGGAGGGTGTCATTGATGACCCTAGCAAACTAGCATTTACTATCGCTTTTAAAGACATTGTAAACTTGCAAATAGCTAAAATTTTGTTGGAAGTAACATAAAAAACAACATATTGAGGGGAATTTTTACGTTTCATCTACAGCACAGCGCACAGGGAATCTATCAAGGATCATGTCACCAAGTTGCTTCACAGACAGCGGGTGTCGTATGGGGACATGAACCTGACAGAGTTTGACGATCCGTATCTGAAGGAACACGTCAAGTGGATTGCAATATGCGACACAGAGTTGGATGGCTCTGGTAAACAGGTAAGTCCAACCTCGCTGCTAATTTATAGTAAATTATTTAATTTATTTTTTATTTATTCCTTAATTTAACTGGGTAGCCCATTCAGTGGAATCCACCGGTCTTACAATGTGAAGAAATGACAGTTTAAGAGGTGGGAGGAAAACCCCAGAAGAGTATTCTGAGGAAAACCCACAGAATCAGGTAGGGACTGAAAACCCAATCCACATGTTGACCCAGGCAGGAATCAAACCTGGGTCACAGCGGTGGAAGGCGAGGAAAGTGCTGCTACACCAACCTGACTGCCCTTATCTGATCTTACGACACTGAAATCATAAAACTATAGTTTTTCCATTTTAGAAACTAGCATGATGTTCTAATGCTTCACCAAGAATGTTTCTGGACTTTCCAACTTGTTTTTTTCTTCATACTGGTAGGCCATTGATCTATGTCAGTCGGAGCTGCACCTTCATGTTTTCCAACTGTCCAATGAGGAGCCAGGGATGGAGGAATTGGAAGGCGAGGAGATGGCGGCTGCCTCCCATTGGCTGCTTCCAGCAGGTGGGTAATCATGGATATTCCTAGGTCAGCCAATCACATCTCTTGATTGTTACAGGTGACATTTTACCAAACACTTTGTGAATGCACTTGTTCACAGTGTTTCAAGTCCATTTCGGAGTCATCAAGTTTTCCAAATTATGAGGTTTGTTGTTTTGTATCAACTTGTTGGAACATGGACACATGTCAAACAGTGTCAACTTTAACCCAAATTTCAAGATATGAAGATCAGATACTAACGAGATCAAGCACTAGCTGTGAAAAAAACCACTTACTTGTGTTCGCAAATGGCAGTACATAATCAAGTATAAACACTTGCATACGTACAGACGGCAGTCTTCAATGTAGTTAACTTTTGATCTTTCTTTAAAATAAAAGGTATTAGCTCCAAATTCACAACATGTCTTTAGTTTCGGATTATGGAACCAATAAACTGGAATCGTACAGAATCTTTAGTGCCCTGCTGTGCCAACAGAGCCTCCTCATCTATTCATCCTATTTCTTGCCAGCGGACTTTGAGGGAATCTGGGACAGTCTAGTCTTTGACACTCACATCAAATCCCACCTTCTGCACTACGCCACCACAACGCTGCTATTCTCTGACTGCAAGGTGGATCCCAACATCATATCATGGAACAGGGTGGTTCTGTTGCATGGTAAGAAAGACCCATTCACTTCCTTCTCTGAAATCAGATGATATCTTTCTCCTTTGCAGATTCATAGTCAAGTCCATTAGAAGTCAATCGGAAGTCATTAAGAAACCTGTCACAAATTTATCACAATTCCGTCATAAGTCTGTCCCCAATCATTCACAAGTAATCACAAGTCAATCACTAGTCCAATTACAAATCAATCACAAGCACATCATAAGTTAATAACAGGCCCTTAACTCAATCACAAGTCGATCACTAGTCAATCACAAGTCAAATCACAAGTCAAATCACAAGGCAATCACATGTCAATCACAACTTAATCACATGTCAATCACGAGTCAACCACAAATTAATCACAAGTCAATCACAAGTTAATCACACGTCGATCACAAGTTAATCACAAGTTAATCACAAGTCAATCACAAGTTAATCACATGTCAATCACAAGTTAATCACAATTTAATCACAAGTCAATCACACGGCAATCACGACTCAAATCATAAGTCAGTCACAAGTCACATTGTGCGCCAATCACAAGACCATCACTGTTCATCAAGTCAAAACTTCACAAGTAACACAGGATGAATGCTGACCAAGTATGTTCTTTGTGCTTAATCCAATTTGGAACTCAGGGCCCAAATACAGTAATAGAGGCCAGACATTATACAGGCCTGAAATCATCCAAATACTACCAAACCAGGGGCTGAATATCGTGACTCTGCTAACCATAGACCCTCTGCTTTTTTCCCCTTTTTCACAGGTCCTCCTGGTACAGGCAAGACCTCATTATGCAAAGCCTTAGCACAGAAACTCTGCATTCGACTATCAGATAGGTGAGGAACTGTTGAAGTGAACCTCAGCAAGATGTCGTAAAAAATTCAGTTGATGACAGCACTTTATCGCTGAAGATCACAATTTTGGTTTATTCGGTTTACAATTTAATGATCAGAGAAGATCGTAGAAGCTCTATGTACCAGCAACTTAATTCCTTCTATGGCATACACTATATTGTTATCTCCTTTCACAGGTACACCTATGGCCAGTTGATTGAGATCAACAGCCACAGTCTCTTCTCCAAATGGTTCTCAGAGGTAAGATCGTTGAGGAGACACATGGATATTTTGTTTTAAATATTTATCTTTGTTGCCTAGGTGTGGAGTTTGTGCATTTTGTCATGTGTTTCTTTACTCTTTACAAGCTACTGCTAGCTGATTCCAATTTGCCTGTTTTGGTTAAACTTGCAGGAAAAAAATAAAGAACAATTCAATTTCTTGCTTAAAACCAATTCATTTAATAGTCAAGGTTATTTGAAGTCATTTGGTCTTTTCATAAGGACCTCACTAAAATATATCTCATGTGCAGTCTTGTAGACTTTAAGCTGTACACTCATGTTATCCTTTTTGGACCTCACAGAGCGGCAAGTTAGTCATGAAGATGTTCCAGAAGATTCAGGAGTTGATTGATGACCAGGATGCCTTGGTCTGTGTGCTCATTGATGAGGTCAGTATGCTTCCATATAAGGTCATTTATTACACCTTATGAATATTTACGAGGCGAATGTACTTGGTCAAAATGTCTAACGTTTGACTGTAATTTCAGCATCTGTAATACAGTATACTGGATTGTTCTTAACTGCCGAACTGCCTGATCTGCCCCAATTAAATTATTATTTTTGTTTTGTTTTTAGGTTGAAAGCCTGACAGCAGCCAGAAAGAGTTCACTGAACGGCACGGAGCCCTCTGACGCAATCCGTGTAGTCAACGCCCTACTGACACAGATTGATCAGATCAAACGGTAAGATGATCCAGAGACGGATGAAAATTCAACAGTGTCTATTAGTTTATAGATTATGTATTTACTTCATATTTACGTATTTCCCTTTCAGACATCCTAATGTCATGATCCTGACCACATCCAACGTGACGGAAGCCATTGATTTGGCCTTTGTTGACCGAGCAGACATCAAGCAGTACATCGGCCCGCCGTCGGCGTCGGCCTGCTTCAAGATCTACCACTCCTGCATCAATGAGCTCATGCGGGTAAGTCCCTTTCTTTTCCTAACAGCACCTTGGACAGTTGGCGTAGTGATATTTTTCACACCTTCTGCTTCCGTGACCTGGGTTTCCAAGATGTCAGATTTTGTTATTGTGTTCAGTCCCCAGCTGATTCCATGGGATTCCGTGACACCAGTTGACCAGTCGGTTCACGCAAGTCAGTGATCAATTTTGATTCTGTGTTTGTTTGGGTTTCTGCTTCTGGCCGCAGTTATAATCCAGAGGCAGCAGAAGTGGGAAAACAGTGTTGCAACGTGACACCACTTGTTTACAAATCTGTGGAGATTGATTACAAAGTCTATGGAGAGTCAAGAAAATTGTCTAAGTATTTCCTAACAAAATTGGAAATGTTTCTCAGTCTCAGATTTATGTTGTATCATCATTTTTGCAATGAATGACCTTCATTGGGATAAAAAAAAGTGGCGTCAGGTTGCAAATTTTTTTCCCAGAAGTGGTAGGCGGAGTGGTAAGGGGGAAATTGCTCCCCTGCACTTCTTGAGAATCCTGAATTTTGCTCCCCAAGTATTTTTGACCTTCAGAAACTCATGGTTAAACATAAAATGCCCTTGCTTACAAATGTCCATGCATATTAACATGTGTATCAACAGTGTTCACTGAATCAGTTCCTTCCCCTCCCCTCCTCCGGAGTATTTCTTTCTGTTTAAAGAACTCTTTGCTCCCCCCCCCCCACCCCACCCCAATTTTGTTTTGTTTTGGAAACAGTCTTTATAACTTGCCTTTCGTTATTTGTAGACCCGTATCATCAGCCCCGCCCAGCAGCTTCTTGACCTGAGGGCCCTGGAGGTCATGAGGTTTATAGAGAACGATGCCACTAAACTCAGTTTGAAACTCAAGGAAATTGCATGGTAAGTTCCAAATATAAACGCATCCCAGCATCGCCGAATTACAAATCAACTACTAAGGGAAATTTGACACATCTTTGGATTTCTTCAAAATGACAGCATGCCAGAGAGAATAGTTTCACAGGGAGTTTATTGCCATTCCTATCTTTAAACCAAGTATGCTTTTCAACAAAAATTGTGTCAGTTACTTTTTGGATAGCTGCAAATGATCTACTCTACCTTTAATCCATTGTAATTGATCAAAGTCACAATGAAATAATGAATTTGGATTTTTTTTTAAAGTGAAAGTGTTCTTTTCCCCCCTGCCTTTTGCAGTAATAGTGAAGGGCTGAGTGGACGAACACTGAGGAAGCTGCCATTCCTTGCTCACGCTCTCTACGTAAAGGTACATTGAAGTTGTTTCCAATTTGCGCTGTGTGGGTGTCTGTGTGTATTGTATGTGCTGTCTTGAAAGAATGTTTGTAAAGATTAGCTTGATGCCAATTATTAAAAAAGTACAAATGACAGCAGGCTCTTTGGTAGATCACTTGGGAATTCAGACAAGGTTTTGCCCTTAACTGATTTTACTTCAAGGGGAAAACCTAGTGTCAGACATTTCCTCAAAAGAAACACACATAGTTTTCATTAGATGTTGAACACTAACAAATAACATCCTTCAATCGTCATCGTTTCACATTTTACCCAAGTGTGTTCATTTGAACTTAGTAAGTTTGAATGCATATTTCCTTTTCTTTTCAGGCAAAGTCGGTATCTCTGGAGGACTACCTCAATGCACTCTCAGAGGCCGTGGACAAGCAATTCAAAGAACGGCAGCAGCTGAAAGATACGTAAAGGTTCATTAATTTCCCAGCTACTGTGTCATCCTTCTTTGGTGTACTCGCCCCCTTGTGTCCCTATGGAGTCCAACTACTAGCGGGGGATCACTACAATCCAAACCAAAGATGTCTGTGTTTGATATCCTGAAACCAGGGAAAACATTTAGTCTTTTTTTCAAGGTGTTAAACAGTTTGAAACCAATTGGGTAACAGCGAAGGCCAATACCATCAGCGATAAGAAGGGAATAAATATGTGCTAGGGGCCTGGAGCCAGTTTTAAACCTACTTGTTTAATGACGGCCAAGTACATATTTATTCCCATTCATAAATATCTTTAGGTCAAAAACTCAGAACGAGTTCAAAATTCACAAATTTTCCAATGATTTTGTTCAACAGTTTTACCCCATGTTTTGTGAAACACCCCTATTTTACATGTCTGTGGTATGTAACTCACGGGCGTAGTGCTAAAAAAATCCCCCTAAATTGGAAATTCGCTCGTACTGCCCGATGTGGCACAGAATGCAGCGGGGGGTTTAGCAGGTGTTTAAAACCACCCATGTGACTGGCTCTCAACCAATAGGAATTGGTATTTATGTACTGATCTTTAGATCCGAATGCTCAGCATGGGAAAAGCAAGAAGGGCAAACAATAACCTGAAGAAACAGGAGGGTCAACTTTTTACTGCCGGACAATAAAATATTTGGTTAACCATTTTTTCTTCTTCTTCATATTTAACTTATTAAAGGACTTTAAGGAATATTGTATGTAGTCATCTTGTAAATAAACTCATGGATTAATTTTGTTAGTAAAACTGTGCAGCAGAAACTTGGATGCAATGTTTTAAATAAAGCCAAAACAAAGACACAATTTAAACTCAGTCTAGTTCTGTTCATTTATTGAAGTTATGTGCATTTTGATTTGTTCATGTGTAAAATGATAAACAATAGTCAATAAAACTTTATTGCATCAATCCACTAATTTCCGACGTAAATGTGATGGGGCTATGCAAGGCATGCATAATAATCCTCCATGTTTGGCTTGCTATTATCCGTAAACCTTCAGTTACAATTTATTCGATGTCCACTGGGCATGTACTGGCAAGTTATCCAAATTTTGATGGCAATGACCCCTTCGTCAGAGACAAATACTACAACCTTTTACAGTAATTAGCGTAATGCTGGAGTCTTTATTATAATCCTGTTCACGTGTTCATTCTTGCGCGATGCCTACTGTGAAGAGCGTTTGGTGAAAGCATTAGCTATCTTGTCAGGCTTTGTGCGTGGATGGCTAAGTTCAAATATCACAAACAAATTTTTTTACCTATTTTACTTTGACATATTTATAACGTGGCTTTGTACTTTAAACACTTTCAACTGAAAATTTGGCAAGATATTGCAGGAGAAAATTTCCATTGTCGCAAGAATCATCTACGTGCAAGTGTGTCATAAACCAGCACTTTCTCACTCTTTCTCGAGTGCTTTTGAATGAAGTTGCACCAAAACCCAAAAAATAATACTGTAGAAACTCCTATGTGGTGTATAGTAGAACGTCATTGTAACAAACACAATGGGGTCCATAAAAATTGTTCGTTATAGTGGTTGTACGTTAAAGTGATTGTGCATTATAGTACAATATACTATTTCAGGAGCCTGAGAGGACGTCTGTTATAGCCGAATGTTCGTTATAGCTGTGATTATTATAGCAGCGTTTTACTTCACATGTATACATTTTTGTTCTGTACTCCTCAAATACTATTCTCAGTTCACTTACTTGAAAATTAAAAGCACAAGGACATTTTTAAACAACTTCATGGATTCGCAAACAAATAAATATAGCAGCAACTAAAACCACACTCTAATACAGTGCTTAGGTACAAATAATTCTGTCATATTCAGTTATATTCAGTTCACTTTTTTAAAGATAAAATACGATACAATGGCACAAAATTCAAACAGTCTAAAGTTCGATACCATATACCTCACACAAAGTATTGCACAAATGTTTCCTATTAAATGCACATCGAAAGAAAGTTTGGGTTTTAAAAACAAAATGACAAAACCTGCATAGTTTCCATGAACCGCTAAGACCACTGAAGTTTACTTTTGTACATTTGCACTGTTTTGTCACATTTTTAGGTTTGTTTGCAAAAGGCACAGTACAAAGATTTGCAGTATAACCCTGCTGCCGTTACAGATATGGAATGTATCCAAATAACATTCAAGGCACAAGTATAGTAAATTTTGTATTGCTCCTGGGCTCAAAAAGACTTTAAATATATTAAACTTCGAATGAAAAGAAATACTGTAATCTGATATATAAATACAGTTATTTTTGTTCCGCTTTCTACATAAGGCACAACTGAAAAGAAACCAATCCGATTTTACTTCTAAACCGTCTTTTCCTTGTACATCATAATCAAGTGCAGCATCTGCTTTTGTAATATATGAGGCGTTCTGGCAAAATGAGACACAACTGGGCAGAGGTCAAAATGAGAGTTTGTGGGGAAAGAGATTAATATTCACCTGAGAATGCTGTTTGTTGCACTTTAATCGGACATTCCGTTGACAAGTCATGGCTATCTAATTTTGCATTTATCGACATGTCAAAAAAGTAAAAATACTGAGAAAAGGCCTTCAAACTTGTGACTGTTTTGTAGTCGTGAATATGAAAGATGCTTAATATGTTCTTGTTCTTCCTTACAAACACATTTATTCCACGATTTTTACAGTGTTTCTTTAAAATATGTGTAGAAGGCATATCAAAGACTATCAATATCAGTAATAAATCTGAAAAGCAAAGAAAAAAAAATCACCATTTTAGTTTTTGGCATTTTTGTCAATATGGCCTGTGCCCAGTTTCGTCTCATTTTGCCTGAATGCCTCATATATCCATTTGCATCATCTTGTAGCCATCCCTTTTATAACACCCTCTTATAAGGTGAAGGCATATCTTGAACTGTAATGTCAGCATCTTAGCATTCACCATTAGGGCACATCTTGCTCAATGCATTGATAGCCTCATCCACTCCATTCTCTGCGGCATACCTCAACAATTCACGAGCCTCCCTGTCAAAGAAAATATGAAAAGTAATCATACTAATGGCTTGACTGCAATACCAATGTCCTCATCACTATTTCTTATCAAACTAATAGGAACCACCCAGGCGTAATTTTTTATAATGAGCACATCATATTTTGATGTTGGAACTATTGTTCATTTCATGGGAGTAACCGCCAGTATTAAGCAGAAGTAAGCAAGCTAAGCAATTTGCTTAGATAAGTAGTGATACAACACAGAGATATCATGTATGTGTGAGCAATTATACACTGAAATGGTGAAAGATGCTAAAAACTTCCGAGCAAAAATAGCCAAGCCCATTTTTGCATCTTTTAACAACTTGTCTTCTCTTTATCAATGGTGGGGATGGAAAAGGGGGTTGTTTACTTAGTTGACTGGGCAGGGGAGTGAATGCTGTATTGATGAAGCGATAGGCTAATGTGAAGAAAGGGGAGGGGCTAATAAGTTGATGGGGAGGAGCTAATGCAAATTGCACTTACTCTCTGTCACTGAGTGCTGTCTTGTAGCCCTGCAGATGACCCACAGCCAGGTTGTGTGCAGCATGAGGATGCCCTTTATCAGCAGCATACCTGCAACAATAAGGCCGAGTGAAAAAACATAATATTTTCTCGTCTGGGAATTTTGAAAAAACGAAGGAGGCAGGCGCTTTTCTTTTCTTTCTTTTCCCAAAGATGGCACATTTTCAAAGATGGCAGAAGAATTCTTCTATTTTCTCAACTCTTTTGCTAAAATGTGTTAATCCTTTCTGCACATCTACAATTCCTTTGGAAACAAAAAGACAATAATATTGACAATATATTGCAAATGTATGAATAAAAAAAAACCGAGGGGGCAGGAAAAAAGGAAGCGGGCGGGGACAATAAAATGGTTTATTTTTTTAATTGGCCGAATCCAAAAGGCGATTTGTTTATAAAGAAATACAGACACTGATATGAAAGTCTCAAACAGGTAATTATACTGGTCAAAACACCATGCAACGTTTATAGTACTTATACAGGGAGTAGTTCTCAGCCAATCTTAACTTGGCAATAAATTTGCCCAGAGGAAAATTTTCCACCAGTTGGGATTTTTTTCAGTCCTGTATGTTCAGATGCAACATGAACTTACTTGAACCATCGCATGGCCTGGTCCATGTTGCGATCTACTCCTTTGCCAAACAAGTAGCGCTGGCCGGTCATGTGCATGGCATGAGGGGTGCCAAGCTGGGCGTAGAAATGGGTCACATGGAAATGCAGGTTGTCAAAGTGGTAGTAGGAGTAGTAGATGAAGCAGAACACAAAGCACACGGCCAGGATCTGTCAAATAAAATACCAAAATACTAAATCAAAATATGATTTCAAATGTTTTACTTTAAACAAACTAAATGCAATTTAGTCATAACAATGCATTGCGGTTTTTTAAATTCAATTCAACATTTATTTCTATTCAGTCGCAAGCCAAATCGGTTTCAAGCAAAGTTGCATGCTGATGCACATAAGGTGTACACACAAATCCAAAAAATAAGTTTACTTATTGAGCATATTCCTCCATGCTTCAATTAAATGGAATATGTTGAGTGGTGTTCTGTTGCAGTTTTGGCTTTAGACCGAATTTGAACAAGAAGAAAACGTAATTTTGCAACTTGAGCCTCAATTCAGGACAATCATGTTTATGAGGAAAACAACTGTTCAGCTCTTTCTTTTTTTCTATTTTATTTTTAATTCAGCCTCGGATACTGAGGTTAGGCTTCGGGCTTAAGTCACTCAGAGTGTAAGTTCGTTTAATTTACAATATTACATTTTTATCACTACTGTACTGCACTATGTCTATGAGTAATAATATCAGCATGATCAGTGTTTATGAAAAATTGTAACCAAATAAAAATATTTGATTAAACTTATGAAACGCTTCATGTCTACTTGATTTAGTACCTGAGAAGTGAAAAAATGTACGACGTATGAACGCTGTAACGGCATTACACATTGAGCCTACATCAGGCACTCAAAAAAATATCGATCTTCGAAGAGTGTACGCTAGTGAATACCCCGTACGTAGGCCTACGGGTACGGTGCACGAGCGAGAATTTTTTTCCAACCTCTAAAAAGACGACGAACCAAGTGTCGGGTTTCTTCCTCCTTGCTAAGTAGACCTTGCCACCGAACGGCAAGCTAGGATCTTCCCCGACATCCTCGTCATCCGTGAAAGCAGTCTGCTCCTCTTCTGCAAGAAGCGGGGTTTCATCCGAGGGATTTGCCGCTCGAGATCGCAGCCCGTCGCTCATCGCGCTGCCGAGTAACCCGGTCGCCATGTTGTTTACGTTTGCTAAGCGATTGACATAGACTTGCCACACAGTCGTCAGTGCAAATATGGTGCGTGCTTTTGTATATTCAGCAGCCGCTATGCATTATGGCAATCAATAAAATATATTGATTCTTGGATTATGCAAAGAAGTGCAACAGATGTGACAAAACCATAAATTATCATATTGACTTAGATAAATTAAAATTGTAAACAGCAATGCACCTGTACAAAAAGTTTGTCCTGCAGGACGAAAGACAGTGTTTGAGCACAATTTGAGTGAAATTTTGTTAACCAATACAAGCATTCATTACCCTGCATTTCTTGATCCCTATCAAATTTCAAAGCATACAGTTCCAGTTAATTTGAGAAAATCATAATGCATGGAGACTAACTGGCGAAGGCAAAGTCGCATTGTTCATGACCATCCTCACATTTTTATAGTGACCCCTCCATTTCGAATGAATGCCCCCAAGCAGTGACCCTTACACATGCAAATTATTTGAATCAATCTTGATCCTGATTGGCTGAAACTTGACACAAAATTCAGTTGCAGCATTTACGTCTGCTGCAGGTGAGGAGATATAAAAACCCTGTATAAATATTGAGTGATATCTCATATACCAATAATTTGAGTGTAAAAGCCACGATGGAGGAAACTTTCGCCAATTTTGTAAAATTTTCTCAAATTGAAAGCTTATAGACGTTTACAAAATGGATTTTCAGCCTCCTTGTCTAGCCTCTACATCGACAAAGTAAGTAATATTTGGTTACTATAGTAGTTATTGTATACCAAATTAAAGTTAGACAATTTTTGGAATATGCAGGGCAGGCGTAATTTAAGTTTGAATAAAGGAGGACCCCATTTAAAAAGCCGTCCTTTTCATTAACTAGTACAGGTTTTTCTTACTAACGAAACTCAAAGCAACAAATGGAACATCTAGAATTGGGTCCCTTTGTGTGAACTTATAATCATTCAAATAAAAGCAGGGGTCTATATTGAATGCAATATATAAAGAAAACACGCAATTTCAGAAATGAAGAACTTACACAGAAAATTTCATGCTATGCTGAGCTGCACTGTCCACTTTATTTTTCACAATATTTTCTCTTTTTTCCCACATTTAATGCAACGCTTACACATTGTTGGCCTCAGTAAATTTGCATAATTTTACACATTTTATTCTTCACAAAAATGTATCCCGTCGGAGCTCTCAAACAAATCATTTAAGTACAAAAGCCAAAAATTAAAGAAAAACTTCAGTCTGGATCGGGAATGCAATTCTTGAACAATCTTCTTTGGCAATGTTCTTCCAATAACAATGAGCAAGTCTGGAAAAAGTGTCACAATTTGTCATCATCTTCCCAAGATTCCCGTAAAGTTAAGTGTTGCTTGTTGAACATGTGTTTACAGCAAAAATCCGAGTACATTTCACATAAAAACAGAGAGGCTTTTGAAATCAAGTTGTTATCATGCAGTAACTGTAGCAAGGATGAGAAAATATGTTTTCGTCATATTATACTTGTGGCCACTTCTTGAATGAATATGTGATGACTTGTACATTCCAGAAGCATACATTACAAAAAATCAACCAGCAGATTTGTGTTTTTAACATAAATTTAAAATACGAAAATGTATTTCAAAATGAGGAAATGCTTTCAGCAAATATTTCTATTTAAAAAAAGTTTTAAACTTATTTGTATTTAGCACACTTTAAACAAGGCAGCCTTTGGCTTTTTAGAAAACAAATCAAACGACCAAACAGTTGGTGTTTTACTTTTACAGAGTAACTTGACTTACTCTTCTATAGGAAAACTGGACACATTTCCAAACATTAAAAGTTGTTTTTCTCTCACATGACACTTTGCTGTCAAGTCAAAATTTGAGTTCGTTAATTAACCCTCCTATACACTATCACAAACTGTCAAAAAAACCTAACCGCTCCCAAAATCTTGTGCAGGCTGGTCACCAACTACCAGAAACCCCTATGGATTACACCGTATAACTGTCAAAGTTTGTTGAAGTGGTTCGACAGATAGGGTGACCATTAATACTGGTACAGCTTGTGTAGCAGCCATTTTAAAGGGTGATGCCTTTGTTTGGCTGGAATGCATGAGTGAACCTTTTGTGCCTTCATTGTTACTGAGCTAAATCCACCATTGACAGGCAGTCACCAGTGCTGACCCACCACATCTATCAATGTCAGTCAAGGCATGGTACCCTCAGTTAACAAAACTACCACAGCCTGTCAATTGTACCAATATGAGGCCAGTTTACAGAACCGTTAAAAGCTGTCACCTGATAAATTTGACGTAAAGGGTAACTCTCTACGGATTGTCACTGACAGAGGGAGGGTTTTAAACAGCAGAAATATAATGCTGGTTTTTATGTGGTTTATAATTATGGTATAGATCAGGAAGATGGGAAACACTATCATGACAAAATACAATTTGACAATTTTAACATTTTCACAACAGCATATAATTGTAACATGGTCTGCATGTAAGCATTACTCACCTAATTGCAGCTCATTATGTATTTCAATTGTTTACATACATTTTGTCCTTAGATAGGCTGCTCAAACATCCACTTATATTTAAGTCTCACATTTTTGGCAGAATTTTTGTTAGTTAGGTTTGCTTCGTTTTAATTGCATCTTACGTGTATTTACTGTGCATGAACAGTTTGCTGATTTGTAGACATTTCTCATCTTACAGGAATATTCTCTCATCTTGTAGGAACATTTTTTGACAAACACTTATTTTAATATCACTTTATTATCAGCCTGTAGAGAATACAGCTTGGGCTTTCCAAGTCATTAAAACCGAATTAGCTACATTGCACACAGAGTTTTAAGGGCAAATTTTTTGTTTCTGAAAGCACGGATATTCAATTACTTGTTAGGGGCCATTTACGTATATGCTGCCTGGAGTACAGTGTGCCACTGTGATGTCGCCATTTCAGAACAAGGGTTCCCCGCCTGTCAATGCCATTATGTTGAAGTTCAGCTCGCTGGGGTCTAGGGCCATGATTTTCTTGCATACTCCAGCGGCATCCTAAAAATAAAATTCATACAAGTCTAGTCTATAAATTGTCCACAATGCAGTATAACTTTAGACATACATGCATTTTAATACCTAGCATCAGCGGTTGATGTTGAAGTTCTCCAACTTTGTCAATGAGATAATAAGCAATTTCATTTAAGCAATCAAAATGCACACCCAACTGACTTGACCTTTGACAGTTGAAGTGTTGAGGGTTGAGTAAACAACACTGCTTTTGTACATGTGTAGGCATTCAATGTCAACACTCAGGAAGCTACTGTGCTCATAATGTCACATCAAAGCTCGTCAGAAACCTACATTGTAAAATATTCACACAGCCCCATACAGTATCAAACTTAAGGTTGGTTTCAAGTACCTGTGTCAAGGGATGAGTTACTCTATTTCCTCAATTCCATTCTTTTTAGATGATTAGATGATAATAGCTTGGAGCAAATGTGTGGATGTGAAGATAAGTTAGGAACACTGGACTCATGCTCTGGTGTTTCAGAGGCAACAGTGGTGTGGGTTCAAGCCTGGGCCCGGACACTTGTGCCCTTGAGCAAGGCACGTAACCATTATTGCTTCGTCCTTCGGATGGGACGTAAAGCCGTAGGTCCCGTGTGTTGTATAATGCATGTAAAAGAACCCAGCAAACACTTATCGCTAAGAGAAGGGGTTCGCTCCGGTGTTTCTGGCAGTTATCCTCATACATACACCATGAGGCTGTACGCGATAGCCACACCAGGCGTTTGTACAGAAGCTAACAGATACAGATAGGCCTCGGTGAAACCTCAGCGCTAATCTTACCTTCAAGAAGCTCTCAGGGCTTGTTTTACCATGGTTGATCGGCATGGGTTTGCGGCCATCAAGCTCATACAGTGACCCCTCAACACTGACCAGGGTTATGAAATGCGCCGACACCTTGTCATCGGCCGCAGGTGCCTGCCAATCAATCAAATGGAAATGATCTTAAAGAGGACAGAGCCAGTGTGATCTTACCTTGAGGAAGGAATCAATGTTGGTTTGGCCATGGTTGACAGGGAATGGCTTGCAGCCGTCTAGTTCGTACAGGGATCCATCCTTGTGCACCAGAGCAATGAAATGGGGCTTAACGGTCTCTTCAGCTGGTGGCGCCTGAATGGACAGAGAATCAGCATGCTCAAACGTAGTCACAGACATGTATGTAGCAGTACTGCTAACCTAGCCCTGGCGCTGTTGGGGAGCAAACATGACTCTTAAAGGGCAAATGTCTCACGGCTGAGCTGCATCATGTACAACAGTTTGAACCAGCAGCTAAAATGATATCACATTTTCAATTGCAAGATTGAATGTGACAAAAACCCCAGGATTTGATTTTTCACTTTTGCTCAGAGTTACAGAATTTAGCACACAGTCATAGGCAGACTAGTCCATCACTTCAACAGATCTAGCATTCAAAACTGTATAAATTACCAGCGCCTCCTTCTTTACTCGAACAGTGCTAACTGAATTCAAGTTCCTAATCTTGGAAAATCTGTGCAAATACAGGCTACTACCCACAGTGTCATGCAATGTATCTTTCGTTGACTGTTTCTTAGCTGATTTTTGCTAAATGCATAAATTTGCTCAGCAATATTTTCTGTTAAGCACCTCTACAAAATGAGACTCTGATCTTCCTGGAGCTTGATTCGTTTTAGTCCATACCTGGGTCTGTCCTTCCTGGGCACTGGTGCTGTGTGCCTCACAGATTCCGACATCACTCTCCAGGTGAGCACCCCTCTCTGCTCCATCCATGCCTTTGGTCTTCTCTGCAAACTCCGAAAGGATTCCCGCTACGAGAAGATAACACAAAATAAGTTATAAGGTGCTCACCCCTTGATGCAAGTGTTTGGGAAACATGTATAAATTTCAGATGTTGCATTCGTGAATGACATTGCCTTTAACTTGAGCTCTGAGTTTGAGTTTGGCAACTATCTCTTACAGAAGGCAATTGGCAGACCTTGGTCAGTATTTTTCACAGATGAATTCAGTCAAAATTCCCGGTGAACCTGTGACTGCATGGCATTCTACAAACTGGAATAGTACCTCAGGATGCATATCATTTTAAGCACCCACATCTCTCCTACCTTCACAAGACTACAAATATTCCAGTGGTGCCTGTGGTTTTTTTAAACTCGGAGGTGTCATGTCAAGCATACATTCCCATACTAATTTCACATAAATCTGTGCAACATGTGACAGTAAAATGAATAAACAGAACAATAAATAACAAATATCTTAGTTCTCACCCAGTTTGAAATCAGCTTCATTCTGGTTGTTCAGCACAGCGTGGAGTACTCCAATTGTCCCGCATGCATTGCCGATGGTCTGTTTCATGAAGTACACACTGTCGCTGACCTGTTGGCCTTCCTTTTCGATTTTGGCACACATTTCCTCCTCTGCACTTTTAATCTACATGGACAATAAACAGTTATTTGTTTTTAACTTAATGGACAGGAAATGGTCAATATTATGAAGTTTTGGAGAAGAAAAGGACTATTTGGAGATCTTTTAATACATGGCAAAACAAAAACATCTCCAAAGGCCGATACATTTTTACTCCTTGCAAAAGTGACCATGAAATTACTTGTCAAGGGATTTTTGTTTTCAGTACAAAGACTTTGCGAAAAGGTTCCTCCATTTCGGAGAATTCAGGGGGCTTTCGAGCAGAAAAAAAGTAGGAGTTAGAGTTGATGATTTAGTAGGTTTATCTCACCTTGTCACCCTTTGGGAATAGCACAATGAGGGCTGCCACAGGCTTGGGTATCATACCAAGTAGATCATCGTCCAGACCAAGCACGTCAACAAAGCGCCACATTTCAGGGACTCCTATTTTGTGGATGTACTGCAACAACAATAATACAAAGCATTTTATTAAAAGAAACAAATGAGTTTATTTCATATCAAATTTGTTCAAGTAAAAAAATTTATGGTTAAATTCTTAAGGCGGATCAACTACATTTAAAGACTACATTTATTTGTTTCTCAACCTCTTGTAATCTGTTTATTTCCTTGTATAACACATATATACTAACACCAACTTAAGTTAAAAACAGTATTTTTCCTCAAATATTATTAAATCTGCTTTTAATGTTGGTAGATTATAAATTCTGAAGTAATACAAGATACTGTTCTTTTCAAAATGGTTACTGTCTGAAGAAGTTATTACATCTACTGGCATGTCATACATTTCCACAGCACATGTAACTGAGAGTTACATGCCAAGCTGTACTTGATGAAGATGTGTATAGACCAATACAGGCACAGAATCACTATATACTCACAGAGGCCCCCAGTAATGGCAGAAGGATTGTGTAAGTTATAGTGCTCAGGCCGTTTGTTTGGTCAATAGCTGGCAGAATGCTTCTGCCATAATTTGGACACAATGAGTGACAGTGATTTTTTGTGCCACATTTGTTCATTTCATTTCATCACAGAGGAGAAGCAGATACTACTATGGCTCACCTTGGTCATAACCTGCATTGTGACACGAATGGGGAAAAGAAAAGGATTGAAAGAGTTAGAAATAATTTCTGAAGGGTTAAATAATTTCTGATATTTCTGAAGATGTAATACTAATAGGCCTAGGCCTACTCTAAAATGGTACACAACATTGTAATGTGGACATGCATTGACATGATTTCAGTTGATAAATTCTGCAATTTTCCCCATTTGACATTGATTCAAGATTGACACCTTTTTTTGAAACTTGAATCTTAAAATTATAAATTCGTTTCAATTTCAAAATTAATTGGGTTTAATGCGTGTTGCCACCAGCTGTTTCGTGCTAAAACAAGTCAGTAGTACTGACTACTGTGCACAAAACCGCACTTACATGTACCTAAAAAGTGTACTGAGGGGCAATGATCAAACATCTTTTTTCAAAGCGCAACAATCATAATCAACAAAAATAAAAGTTGTATAAAACCTCATGAGTCATACCTCTGGGTTTGATTCCAGGGGAACCCATCTTGGCTTTGCAGACATTCTGAGTGATGCAGATTAAAGATTTGGTGGTAAAATCTCAGTTCCAGAGAACACTGCAAGGGCAGCCGGCAGTATGTTAAGCTAGATGATGACGGGCGTGCACGCCTAGTCTGCTGTGCATCAAATTATGTAGAAAAATATGCACGTGTAAACGGAAGTACGCCCTCAAGAGTGCATATTTTGTCATAATTGCATTAAAGGGGTGGTTGTCTGTCCCGTTATATTGTAGTCTGCATATTTGTCTCTCGGGCCACCGGGGTTGGGCAGGAGTTTTACTGGCTGGCTGCTTGTTTTTTGCTTGGTTGCTTGTGAGAACTACCATGGCCATAATTTCTTTTAAACTGGGGTGTAAAGTTGCAAGAACATTGAAAAACTCAAGGGGGGGGGGCGTGGCAGGACATCATCTCCTCACAAAACATTATCTGGGCCATATTGATCATTTTATATTAGCTTATGAGGGGATTATAGGCAGGGAAGTGGTTGCCGTGAGGGTTAAACTCCCAAATCACCCTTCTTATCCCGGCCTTTGTCTCACCAATGTTCTCCCGCCTGCAGTGTGCTTTATCTGCTTGACTCTGATTAATGCATTACTTGATTGCTAAAGTTTGGGGACCCTTGGAATAGATGATGTGTTATTGTTGTTTATGTCAGTTGATGTGTGTTGGCTGGCGACCCCACGGGTAGGAAATGAAGTTTCTTTTGTTTTTGTCTCTTCATATTTTAATGAAATAAATAAAAGCCATGATGAGCTGAATATAATGTAGGGTTCTTGCATATGGACTTGTACATGTAAGATACATGGTTGTGCATGGGAAATATTCCCTTGCTCACTGCATTGATTATGAAAAAGAAGGACACTCTCCAAAATAAAGACAACCATTTAATAAATCAATTTTTAGGAAATTGGCTTTGTGAGCGCCCCTTTAATCCAACGTTTCGCAGTCTGTCGAAATGCTATGTATCGCACTCACTCTACGTACACGCGCGCACATACGGTGTATCGCACATACAGCACTTATTTGTGTATGGTCTGCCGTCATTTTCACTGTTTTGTCTGAAAATGTCCAGGCTTAAAAACTAACTGCATCAGATGTCAGGTGATGACTTCCATCCAGTCAGTAATCGGAGCAAAAGCTGACTGCGGACGGACTTCGTGGATGATTAATTATCGGGATTACTGACCCGGGACCTTTGGATGAACTTTCTTTTTTTGAACAAATATGGATCAAAACGAAAAGCAGCCTGCTGAAGCGGACGACATGGACGGTTTCGTTGCGGTTGAAAAGCAGCGCCGAATCTTCAAGATCATCGTGATCGGGGACTCTAATGTCGGTAAAACATGCCTGACCTATCGGTTTTGCGGAGGCAAATTCCCGGAGAAGACTGAAGCGACGATAGGGGTGGATTTCAGGGAGAAAAATGTGACGGTTGAAGGAGAAACGATCAAGGTAAAATATACTTTTATTTAGTTTTACAAAAATTAGGATGTACCATTTTCTCATTTGTTAGGCCCTATGTATAATGTGATTCACCATGGAGCTATGGTTTCACCATGGAGGAAGGAATTCCTTCCTCCATGGTTTCACCATGGAGCTAGGAACTCAGGAACCATAAAATTAATAATAATATGTTGTAGTTGTGTGTACCACTAATTAAACATGTGCATTAATATTTTTGTACCCCAACTAAGGCGAAGTAAAAAAAAAAACCATGTTTCTCGTCCCCGCCCCCGCTTCCTTTTTGGAGGCCGCCTGGATTTTTAAATTATTTTTTATCTTTGAAAAATGCAGTAAAAAACACCGAAAAAGTCCACAAATTCATCGGAAAATAAATTGCAGACCAAAACAAGTCTAAATGACACTGTAAATATGTTCAGTTCTCTTGTCCAACTTATCTTTCATTTTCAAAGTGTCTTTGAACAGTGGAAACACCAACGGTCGCAGGAAATTTTTAAATGGCGGTCATCTTGAAACAAATAAAAAATAAAAAGCCCCACTTCCTCCTTTTTTTCAAAAACCCGGACGAGAAACATGGTTTTTTTTTTATTCGGCCTAACTTGTGATTTTTTTAAGCGGGCATTGAGTATTGGTTTTAATACAGTTCCTCATTTGTGTTCTGCACCACCTATAAAATTAAGTGCACAGAGAAAGTTGTCTGAAAATGTATCTCTTCCTTCCTTGATGGAAACATACATACTTTCTCCGATAATGTTAAAAGTTTGAGTATTTGTTCAAAATAAGTTTAATTAATATTTGTTAATCAAAAAAAGGTTAGAACAAAATGAGTATCAAAAATTTATAAAAACTTGATGTTGTACTTGTACAGTTGAATTTGTAAATTATGAAATCAAGCACTTAGGCCTATTTAATTGAGCTTCACAAGAACTGGACCGTGTGTCAAATCAAATAATGTTCAGTGCATTTTTTTTTCATGCAACAACATTAAGTGTAAATTCAATGCAAATATTCCATGTGTGGGTGGTGAGTGTACGTTTCTGTATAAACTGACCTTTTGTGGTGACATATGTATTTATGTCTGCCGATAGTTAGACTGGATTATGAGTTTTTGTATTGATCACGGATAATCAAGTTGTTTGTCTAGTTTTTGTTTTAATTATTGACAGGTACAGACAAAGCTGTCGTTGCAGATCTATATTAAAAATAATAAATACATTGTGACCTTTCAGTTTCAAAGTCTGTGCATTAAAAAATGTACACAATTTTACATGTACACATACACATATGTTTTTTTATGTGCACTATTTGCAAGGTCATTTCAGTGCTAACAAAAATTGAAAAGCTGTCACAGTCTTTTTTAGACGTTACACGTACATGTATCTTCAAATTAAAAAATATAGAATACAAATTACATGTTAGATGCATGTTTGCTCGGATTTGGTTATGATTTTCACGTCACATTCACGCATTTCATGTTGTGTACGCAATAACTTTATCTTCTTCTTGTACAGTTGGAACAATATGCTAGCCACTTAGATGCAACACATCTTGCTGATTGAGAGAAACTTGATTTAATTCTTTGTCCTTTCAAATTAGATTGCTTTAAAGTGTGCAGGAAGCCTCCTGTGTAAACACAGTGAGGTTTGTCCTCAGAAGAAGTCAGCCTGAATTGATTATCTCACTCAGTCACCATAAATGGATTAAGCACCTTACAGCATTTCCTTTAATCCAATAATGTGTAGGTGCGCACACAGGAATTGACCTGAGCTGAGGTCAGGCAATTACGGTGGCTGTTGGGGTTGAATTACTCATAACAAGATCTGTTGAATGCATAACAGCATGCACATCCACATTATATACAGAGTCACGGGACAACTCGTACAGTTGCCAGCCTGCGCCCGTCAGGTGTTATTATGCAAGTCTTTGTAGCACAACACAAAGGGTTTAGACACTGGAAAAATGGGGCATTTTGGTGAATGCATTCCAATAATCCTAGCCTTGATTTGAATCGAATTGTAAGGGTTCAATATTGTGTATACTTTGTTGTTTGCGTCATGAATATTATTGCGCACGTTCACCCAGAGGTCGCACAATGATCAAACAAGTTAACACATACAGTGTTTGCTTTTCAACCCTTCATGTATTTTTAGTCGGCCACAACCAAGGAAAGGAAGTTATTTTCGGTTTAAATATTTGTAGACTGCCACAGATGAAGAGGGGAATTTAATTGTACAGTATGTTGAATTTGGGTTGTTACTTGTTAAATTAAAAAAAAAATTTTTTTTGAAGTACATGAATGGAACAAATATATCGTGGAAGCTTCTATTAACCCTAATTCCCTAGTGTCTCTTACTAAATACTGGACCAAGTCCGCCAAAAGCCATCACTGACCCTGCTTCACATAATGCTTTAGGACCAAATCCGCTGAAATCCACCACAAGACCACCACTACTACAGGTGGATTTTGATGGACTTGGTACAGATGGCTTGCCTACTAAGACATTTATTGAACCTAAGACATTTATTGAACTAGTCATTTTCTTCTGTTGTTCTTGACTAGTGATTTTACCCAACTGTTGGAAAAACTTTCATTTATTTACCTCTACATTTGTTTTAATTCAGTGTTGTGGCAGGATTTAAGGACTGAAGACTAGAAATAATCCTTGCATCTGTGTATTTTTGTCGCCTCACAGCTCCAGTTATGGGACACAGCCGGCCAGGAGCGCTTCCGCAAGAGCATGGTCCAGCACTACTACCGCAACGTCCACGCCGTGGTCTTCGTCTACGACATCACCAAGATGTCCACCTTCGAGGGCCTGCCCAACTGGATCGACGAGTGCGACCGGCACTCCCTCTCCCCGGACATCCCCAGGATCATGATCGGCAACAAGTCCGACATCGAGGACAGGAAGGTGGTGGCTACCAGCATCGCCCAGAAATTTGCCGACGCAAACTCCATGCCGCTGTACGAAACCTCGGCCAAGATGGATGAGGACGCAGAAAAAGTAGAAGGAATATTCATGGAACTTGCTGTTCAGTTGAAGAACTACAGACCTATCCTGCCTCTACCCTCCCATTATCAGAAGGAGAAAGAGGAGAGTAGGTCCACGGTTAGGCTACCAACATCCCCGGGAAGCCAGAAGAAGGACAGTTGCTGCTCCTGCTCAAGTTGAGGTCGCTTGACCATTGATTAGATCTAGTGAATTCATGGTTAGTTCTGGTAGCACAAGGGTTCTAAATCTTCTCTTAGACTCTTTGTCCTAGCAACAGCTTCATGTCAAGCTAGAGAATATTTCATAGCCTTTAATGCTCAAACCTATGGAATATATATACTCGTAACATTTGGCCTCATAATCCCATGATTAAATGTTAAGAGTAGAGAATAGATCTAAATCTGAAATCATGTCTTTCGTGTGGGGATCCAAAATTATGGACTGACACCTATGTGTATGTAAGTGGGAGATAAGGCCAAGGTTTGGCAAACCACTTTCTTTTTCGAAGTTCTTAAATTTTATCGTTCTTGCTGCTGTTGCCAAGTACATGTGCCTGTGCTGTAGTCCCCATTACAGCCTACCTGTATGCTTGGTCAATTTGGCAAGTACACTGTACTGGTAGTTTTCCGATGCAATGCACGAAAGAGGAAAAAAACATGTCTTCATTAGTCATAGTGTCTAAACCTTGAACTTAAGAATCCACATATACAATGTAAGGCAGTTTCCATTGGGCCATTGTTTCATGCCTTACTACTGAGGGTGAAATCATGGTTGAATATCGTGACATTATTAACCATTTTTATTGAACAAAACTGGTCGTGCTCTTTCAAACTTCATGTACTGTAAATGCATGCTACTTTGCACAATAGTGAAAGAATTTGAAAATCTGTGTGTGACAGTTAAAATCTGTCGGAGCAAACTTTGTGTGATCCCCTGGCGCTAGTGTTGGAATGACAGGGTGCCTTTAAAAAATCTAATAAATGTATAATGCTGACGTACATTAGGTTTTAAGTTGCCCGAAAAAAAAACAAGATAGCTACAGTATGCACGACTTGTGCTTTGAACACAAGGTTATCATGCCATCAATAATCCACTTCAGCCAGCGGTCATAAACCCTGAGGAATTGTGCACTTCTGGCTAAGTTCTCTGTACAATTCAAAACTAACCTTGGACCCAAGGCTCAAAATCATACGTGCATAAGCCTGCATTCATCTCTGTGTGGACTTTGACAGCCATGAGGCTTTTTTTTATTCTCATGACTGATACATGATTCCTTTGACTTCCTGTCACTAACAACATGACCTGTAGTCATTCCACTCAGCCTGGTATACTAGGATTTGTAATGATGAATCGATGCAGTGTGTTGTAAACCTGCATAGCTTTAAGGCCACTGTGCAAAGCATGTCTGGTGTGGAGAGTAATATGAAACAGAATGTGGTTTTATGTTGGACTGTACGGCATAATTTGGATTTCCGTATGCGCACTGTTTCTTCTTCCAACAAACTTCCGCGTACATGTAATCTCTTCTGTTGGATGCTCTTGGGAAAATGTACATGTACATACACATGTATACAGTATGTAGTTCCTCCACAAAACTGAGACACATGCACATTTGAACAGATTCTCACAAATTAATATTTACATTCATAATTCTATAGTTCAACAGTCAACGCTGCAATTTGAAGAGATATCAAGATTTCGTGTCCGTTTGCGACTCATTTTTTTTTTTATTAAAAAAAAATAATTTATTCATATCTTTGAGTCCTCAAGTGGATAAATTAAGTTGCAAATCTAGCGCCCGCAAAATCTCAACAACAAAAAATAGTTGATTGAATGATTTACTCTTGTTTTGTAAGAGTTGAGATCATACTGTGCACTGTAAATTCAATATTTGGGCTTCCTTATGGAAAATGAGAGTTTTCTGCAAACCTGTAATATATATATCCCATTTTCTTTCTTTTTTTCTTACACTGTACACAGCTCAGTTATAAATTATGCTCATATAAATGTACAATGTACATGTTGGTTGTTGTATTTTGGAAAAGGAAAAGAGGTACATGGCTTATTTTCATAGTATCATAGAGTTATTATTTAATATTTAAGTAAAAGTTTAGATTCAGCAGGGTAGCGTTTTAGTTTTATCACTTTTTTTTTTTTTTTTTTACAGTTTTGACCATTATCATTCCAAAAATTTTCTTTCAATTTTCTTTTGTAAGTCATTCCACTTTTTCTTCAGTTAAGTACCATTTTACTTTTGCCTGTGAAAAATGACAAGTGAAGTACATTTCATGTGAACATGCCGTCATATATTTTCAACTGTTTTGTGAACACAACAAGCATTTGTCTTCACAGTACATTGAAATTTGATTTAATAATAATTTGAAAATCATGCGGAAATCGTAAACATGTCTTTAATTATATATCTGGAATTTCTTGAATATTTTTGTATGTTATTTAAAAAAAAAAATTCTGAATGCATCTACACTGAACTGAGTTTTGTCAAATGCAACATTCATTTATTTATTTGCAACCTATGCCATATTTTGTCTCAAATATTACTTTAACTTTTTACAATTTTAGGCATATTAATAATATATACACTACAGAAAGCAAATACACTAATCTTGTGAAGTAAAGAAAAAATGCTTTTCCAAGGGCTAAGTGCAAAATGATGAATGTACAGTATGTCACCAAATGTAAAGACCAAATATTTCTCCATGTAATGCATAAATGGTGTACAGGCTTCCGTCTCTTGTGTGAACTATGGACTGAAAATTTCAGCACGGCTCAAATAAAAAATAAATTTTAAAAATATCAAATCCGTTTAGTATTTTGATTTAATATAATTTGCAATAGCTTAAAAGATGAACCAAGCTATTATGGCCTACACACATGTACGTATTTTCCCATCCCTTGGCCGTAAAGGTCAAACCGATTGCACTAAGACTATTATTCAACCACATTTGTATTTGAGAGTAATTTTTTGAAGTGGCTTCTTACTGAAAACCTCATCACAGTAAGTGCCTTACGACATTGTTACAATGTAAGTAGGTTGGGTGCTGGCACTCTGCCCAACTTCAGATGCATACCCAACTAAGAACAAATGTAAGAAATACATTGGTTTGCATTTATTATTGCATGTCTGTAGTCTGCATGTTGTGCATGTTTGAAAAAATTAGTTCCACAGATACCAAAACAAGTGCGTTTTTTTATTTACATGGGCCAGTGATTTTCATAATTGAAAATGTTGTAGAAACATTAACATAATGCAAATAAATTGATGTACTAATTACCCACTGTAAAAACCCTTTGCTCATTTTACCCACATGCTGTTATTGAATGCACATTGTTGCTATTTCAAAAATCGCTCACCAAAAAAAATAAAAAAATTAACAGTTCAGCTTGAAAGCACTACGGTATATTCTGCTGGTACATGAACATAACCCTACAGTTTTTATAATTGCATACAGCATACAGTGTTTGAAGGCTGGTCGTCCCTGGATTGAATTCAGTCATAAATCATTTGGCGTAGGCGGGACATTGTTCATCACAAGCATCCCACCACTATTGTAACATGCTCGCATCTGAACGCAGACAATGCATGCACTAATATTTGAGACGCATCAAATATTTTTGTGTGTAGCACAATTGAACACAAAGTCTCAGTGAAACATGCAATTGGTTGTTACAAATGAAACTGAATGCTCAGCCTGCATGTCCAGGGCAATAAATACGGTACAACCATCAACTATTGACCAGCTATAATGTAAATTTATGGATTTATACATGACACTGATTCCTTTGCCTGTGCACATGTATGTCTGGGGCAATATAATACAACCATCAACTATTGACCAGCTATAATGCAACTGGTTTTATACATGAAACTGATTCCTTTGCCTGTGCACATGTATGTCTGGGGCAATATAAAACAACCATCAACTATTGACAAGCTATAAATAGTATAATGCACATGGGTTTTATACTTGAAACTGAATTCTTTGCCTGTACACATCTGGGGCAATATGAAACAACCATCAACTATTGACCACTTTGTATTGTATGTATGACCTGGAAAACAGCAGTGCATACATGTCTACAACATATTTTGATGACATGAATCCAAAACACTCCCTGCAGCAAATCTGGCTATTTATGATCCATTTGAATTTATAAGCCTGTACAGATTTTGTACTGGATGTCAACTGGTTATTTTGTTGGGATCTAAGTCTGCATGTTAAATATTGGACATAAAAGTATAAATTTAACATAAATAAAGTGCATAGGCCCTACATGATATATCACATGTACAGAAGCCATATATGCAGTGTGTAATCCTATTAAAAAGGTATTTTATGAAAGAAACGCCTATGTGTAACTGTGTATAAGGCTGTGTAGTAATCCCAGTAACATCAATGCATTTAAAAAGTGTCTTTTTGTGATGTCAATTTGTAAGGAAGCGGTATGTGTATTTATTTTTACCCTCCCCATATTTTAAGATCAAAGTAAATCATCTACCAGCATATAATATAGTATCACCCTCCAACTCAAAGTATCGGAATGATTGATAAAATCACAGAGGACTCTTGACATTTTTTTGGACAAAGTGTCTGTTCACATGGAGATTGAATTATCGTGTATACTATAGGCCTACTTGGGCTTGGGCATTGAAGTGCATAAATGTACAAAGAAAATTTGACCAAAACAGGGACACTGAGATTTTCTGAAGGGTTGAAAATGGTTGCACTCGATAAACCCTTTTTCTTGAATTTGCTTAGTCCTATGGAATATCCCCTAGCACACTAAGGGTCTATAATAAGCAAGCAGATTCGGTGATTAATAATGCAACAAGACTGCGTCTAGACCTCGAGATTCACCATTCAGCGGGCGCCTTCTATATCGGGTATTCAGCAACCCATTTTGAAAGCCAGTGTCAGGTTTTATTAGAATTGACCAATCAACAGCTGAGTCCAGATTTCAGAATGAAATGACGTCATGTCAACTCCGATTGGCTGGCAATGGGGTCTCATAAATTTGCATGCTTAGATATATAAGATGGACCAGAGACAGAGAGGGCTCCTTTGGACAACAGTTGATACTCGGACTAGAATTTGCCAGTATAGTCTGCTCAAATTTATTTTGCACGCACAGGGTACATTCATGTGTCATTCAATGGAGAAAGCCTGTACCATATGTGAAAATGTTCATCTTCATACACACATACATGTACCTTGCATCTAGAAATATAAATGTATGTACATGTATATATGCCGCATAGAGCTATAGTTATGTCAACAATATCAAATAGTGTGTAAACAAAATATCTTTACGATGTATTATATTTTTATATCATGCAGGTGGCAGTTTGACCTGAATTTATGCAATTTCTTTCAAATGGTATTTAAGCATTAGGTACTGGCGCTAGTATTAGATCTGTGAGGGAAACCTACATTCCCATGACAATGCAGTCAATTTATTACTTTGAAGCTCAATTAGTATGTACTGCATGTGAGAAGCTAAGAAAAAAGCATGCATATGTAGATGATTGCTCCAGTTAAAAACCTAGTCATGCAAGTCAAGCTACATCAAAATGTACTGTATTATTTTCTGTCAAAACGTGCTCTTTCTTAGCTCTACGTTAACCGTAGATGTTGCCGATCAAGTTACTATCCACGAGAATATCTGCAATTGCAGCTATATGCATAATGCACATCATAAATCCTCCTGCATCAGCTTTTAAGTGCATTTCTTGAGGCACAGCTTCGGGCACTTCTCAGATGCTGCAATCACGCCTCGTGTTCAAACTTCAAACCATCTCTTCATCTTTAAAGCTTAAACTGCCGTTTACTCAGGAGGGAATTTTAGACTGAAATTTGTGTCACTGTTAGCCTTTTAGGGCTTGGCATAAATTTGTTTAGCCTTTTAGCCAGCGACCTAACCCAACTCCCACATGTGGCTGTTGACAGTTTGTGTGTAAAAAACTTTTTATTTCAATGCGTTAATTTCTTCCTCCAAATTAATTTAAACACAGAAATACATACATGCATGACAATTCTGCAATGTCAGTTTTATAGGTAAAGTAACATAACAGGAAAGTAAGTATGAAAAGAAAAGAAAAAAAGTGTTACACAAATAAACATTGTAAATTAATCTATATTCTTTTTATTATTCTTTGGTTTACCTACATTTATATTAATTTTATGTATAAAACAGGTCGTGGAATAGAAATCTATCATTCAACAATCAAATAGCCCCATGGCCATTATTGGGTTAATCATAGGCACCAAGACATTTTAGAGATTGGGCATTGTTGCTTTGAAAAATACCAGATTTTTAAGTAGTTTCCTCCGGTTACATTTGCTCGATTCTGAATAATCCATGTTTGAAACATACATTTCCTTTAACCATATCAGTCAATTAAAGTGCACTTTTTTTCCTGTGTGGAGAGCAATTGCAGCTGGCCAGAAAAACAATTTTCAATGTAACAGTGCCCCATCTTTATAAATTAAACTTTCCTTCATTTTTATTCCTTTGGATCTCAAATCATCATCATCATGCTTCTGCATTTTATTTTCAATATAGTGTACTGTTTGCACTTGAAATGTTTATACTTGAAATGATTATTTTTAAAAGAAACTATGAATAACAGGCATGAATTGGTGAAGCATGTGAATTTAATTTATGCGCTAATGAGTGCTTAAACAATTTTGATTAACGCAAGCATACATTCCCTGTGCATCAGTGTGTGTTGATTTTCACATCCAGTGGGAATAAAAGATTATTTTGGAAGTGTGATTGTGTCTTGATTATTTTCTCAATAGTGTCAGAACAAGTATGGGGGGCACATTTATGGGTAGTGCGGGAACCGTGTATCCAATTGAAAAAATTATTAGTACCTGCTCTGTTCAGATTGTTCCTAAAGGTCAGCGCGGTTATATTACCACGTCAGTGCGTCAGTGCAGCAATGTAATTTAAATGAAAATACTGATCAGTAGAAACTAAACAAAAATCCCCAATCCTGTATGGAGATTATAAACCATTGTATTGAGTGACATAATAGACTTGATACAGGATGTAGAGCAGACTCAGTTTTGAACTTGCATTTGAAAGTTTATTTTAGCAGAACAACGTCCTAAACAAACCTTTTTACTTAAATTACAAATTTTTCTGAACTGGCAATGTAGAAAGTATCAGTTAATAAAATGCCCCATACATGGATGAAAAATGAATATCTGATAACATCAATGCAGCGTCTGTGATTAAATTCCAATTGGAAACTTATTGTAACAGAATATCTTGTGAAACAACATTATATTTATCAATTTTGTCGGGACGGACGAAAATACGTTATCAGATTACACAAAATAATGCCCAAAAAAAAGATGGACTTAAGTACTGAATAATAAATCCGCTATAAACATGATTTTCTTTTTTAAGCGAAAGGAAATGCAAAAAAAAGCTCGAAAAGTTCAGTAACATTTTTCAAACTAATTTCTATTCATTTTAATAAACATTTGGGTGTTACAGAGACTGCATTGAATAGCACCAGCAAGTGGCTACTAGACTGTGTCCAGCCCAAAACACCACTCCCTTCAAACAATGATTTCAAAAATCTTGTTCATACGACCTGCAACCCCCACCGGCTTTTCACTAATTGTACTTCATCAAAAAACAAAATCCTACAGTTTCGATGCATGCCAGGTGCTGGTTCGAAAACTGTTCTCCAAGCTCAGGTACGTAGTGATAAATTCTGGGAAGACCGTCTTGGTGACGAGCTGGCGGAAAATGTCCGCTGCCCTCAACAGGCGCTTTCTCTGCTCCGTGGAGGAAAAGTAGGGGTTGTCTAGGATTTGCCTGTCAAGGAACTGCTGGCACAGGTCCTTGACGAGGGAGTACGTGATGAGTTGATGGTCGTCTTCTAGACGTGCTCTGTGACGGATCCACTGCCACACCTGTGTGGAAAATGATATTACAACTCTGTAGATATCTTAAGAGACTTGCCATTTCATTATCCATTTAGTCACTGTAGCACCTGAAACTGCCCTGCATGTTACTCTCTGTAGTGCCTGAAACCGCCCGAGCACTCTGGTTATAGTGATTGTTCAAGTGAACAAACACAATGTAATACAATGTAATACTAACGGTTAATGCTTAAAAATTGCAACTTATTTGCAATATCTGCCGCTCTGTCAGATTTGAACTAGCGGCCAACCCTGGCAAGCCATGCTTGAGTGAGTATAAGACTTTAGTACTTTAAGCAGGTGGTCACGCTTTTGAGTCCCACCTCAGAGTAAGCTTGTGACATTTTTCTTACAAGTTAAACAGTGCTCATGACATTTCAATGGGGAAGAACATATATAGCCCAATATTAAAATGTGTTACAGGTGCATATATGCAAAATGATATAGTTGCAACTGCATGTGATCCATGGTTCAGTTGCTTGCTACACTGGTCATTGGCATGGCTTGATACACACCACATCACTGAATCATACTCTACCATGTACAGTAAGTTATCATCTACTGTTAAAGTTACCCATCTTGAAATTACGTGTCGGTCATCATCAGCTAAATACTAGCAAGCCAAGCATTCTCGTGTGCCTCAAACTTGAGGACAGCACTGTGCTCTTACCTGGGACCTGGATATCTCTGCTGTTGCCGAGTCTTCAATAGCCCCTTTGTAGAAGAAATGCCCTTGTCCTGAAGAATTTGAAAGCAATAAAAAGTAGTCTTCGGGTTATTATGAATTGCTTCATTTTCCTACGGATGTCTGCATTTTATGGAATCGCTTACTTTTCGGTAAGGCAATGCGTGTGTCTGTGCTATCTTTTGTGGAGTTATATTTAATTTCACTTAAATTAACAATGCTTCCTCGTCCTTCAAATAACTTTTGTATAAGCTCAGCTTCAGGAATAGTTACAAGCAGTCTGCATTACTAGTGAGTTGGTGATTTGGCTCGATGACTTTCACTTCATGAAATAATAAGAATTGAAACGGTTTCACAAAAAATGTTTTCCTGCATATAAAACAGAAATATTTCATGCGAAAAAAGTTTAATCCAAGTTTTAAAGCTAAGTCATGTTGACTACCGTACCTTTTAACCAAGACTCAATAAACAGGACAGCAACAGCAATGTTGTGTTGCAGACCAGCCAATGTCACGCCTCCCTGCACAAAGCAATCAATACAATTTGACACTCCTGTAACAGATAGTCTAATTGGTCTGTTATAGCGATACATCATATTATTATACAGCAATACAAAAAAAAAATGTAATAATTGCGGCCCTCACTTATTGAGTCATTCTGCATGCAAACTAATTGACTATCATGTGACTTGACAATGTCCCAAGGGTCAATGTCTCCTGTACGGCATTACCAATGACCATCAATTATATTGCGAGCAACATCTCATCAAGCAACATCTAGTTTTTGAAATGACAAAAAGGATGACAAAATGCAGACTTACCGATGGCATTAGCAGCAAGTCTTCTTTGGTGGCATTCACATCAGGTCTGAGCACGCTGTACTGGTTGTCAGCAGGGGCATACATGTCAAACAACTACCAACAAAAATGTCAGCCCAAAAAGGCTTCAGGTAAGTTAACCATTCCAGAAATTGTGAAAAGCAAATTAAAGGTATCACAGCTGCAAATCAACAAGAATGTTGTTTTGAAATTAAGACTTTTCCTTTCGTTTCTAATGTCCTTTTGGTATTGTAAGTGCATCCCAAACAGCATACAACCATTTGAGTAAACTTTGAACCAAATGCCAATCCACACAGGCAACTAACTTAATCATCGATTTCCATTTTGAAAAAAAATAATTTGAAACCCATGCGTACTGAGCTATTTTTACAAGAAGTATGCGAATGCTCTCTGAAAGTGCAAAAATTCACAATGCAACAAGCAGCTGAATAAAAAGGACCTATGCCTGTTTTGGAAAACAAATGATGAGATTTTTTTCTCAAAGGTTAACTCAACTTTTTTATCCCTTGTCATTCTGCAGGAAACTCTTCTGTTAATGTGAAAGAAAAATATTCTGCTACCTTTTGCATGGGCTTGACTAGACGTATGTCATACACCATGAATCCATCTGCCCCAGCCTTGATTTCAGTCAACTTGGCTCTACACAAAGCAACCAATTAATAGACAAGGCTAGGAAAGTGAAATAATATTTTGATACATGTAAAACGATCAAGTCAAGAAATTGTGTTGACTATACTTTTCAGATAATCCATATATCATTTGTGTTCCAAGACCAGGTACAAACTACAAATACTCTCCAGGTTTCTTTTCTTGCATTGCCTCACTGTGGAACCCCTTGCCAAGATCTTGCTTTTTTCCCCTTTTATATCGTATTGTCAAACAAAATATCAACTCTGTCTCTCTCTTTGAATAGCTTCTTCATTTCTCATTTGTAGTCCCTAACTTGACAATACTTTTCAGATATGGATATCATTTTTGTTTCAAGACCTTGTAAAATTTCTTCCTTGTATATACATACCGCCTCACTAACTCTTTGCCAAGATCTTGCTATCCCCCTTCTTGTAACTTATCACAGTTGAAGCAACATACCAACCCTCTCTCCTTCACTTCTTCATTTCTTGTTTATAGTTGCTACCTTGAGTGGCCTTAGCCTTGAGATTGCGATGATTCTCCATAGAAAAATAGACTTACCTGCAAGCCACCTCCATCAGTCTATCGTACTCTGGGCCTAGTGTCGCAGGCAATAAGGTAGCGCTCATTCCTCCCGTGGCATGGCATCCACGGCCGTGGCACGTCTTGATCGTCAGTGCCATGTAGCTCTTCAGGAAGTGTCTCTGCATGTTGACGTACTTGCTGCGGTCCGGAAGCACAAACTCTGGCCTGTTTCCTGACACAACACAATAGATGAAAGTGTTCTTCAAAAGGTAAATCAGAACAAACTGCAACTGTACAAGTAAAACTGATGAAAATTGTAATAGTGCTTGTAACAGGTCTTGAACAATCATAGGAATGACTCAATGTCAGTTCATTTGAAAAGCTTGCAACTTAACTTGAGACTGGGTAACATTGTGTTGACTACTGATGACTAAAGATGTCTTTATTACAACTCTGTTGGAAGGATGGTCCTTACCAAGTTTATTGATGAAAGATGCGGAATAATCCCAGATACCACAGTTGAGGCCGGCGGAGTGGTAGCGGAGCTCATGCAGTATCTCATGCATCTCAAATGCCGCAAATATGTTCTCAATTAGCACGGTCGCTTTAACGGTGCCAATTCTCAATCCAAGCTAGGGAATGAAATGTTATGGAAACAGTTATAATTATTATTTATAAAGCCCACGTATCCACCAATATTGGTGCTACATCATTGTTACCCTGCTCATTGGGCCAATCAAACATTCCAAATCTTGGCTCCTACAGCCCGATGCTGCCATTGCGGCGAAAAGCCGCTAAAATCAATCACAATAACCATCTCTGTCCTTACAGAAGAAGCAATGAGCGACAAAGTGCCTTGCCCAAGGGCACATGCGCCATAACCCCAGGCTGGACTCAAACCCACAACCTGCAGAATTACCCGCAGACCACAAATTCAGTGCTCCATACCATGATGCCACAGCACTCCTCATTCCTTTTAATGTTATTAAAAGGAATGAAGAATGAATATGATGGACCTGCAGTTTCTTCAGTGAGTCGTTTCCCAAAATTGTTGCTTAAAACTGAATACATGTATCCACAATTTAAAAAAAAAGAAACTTTCTTTTAATATACCTTCTCTTCTGCGAACACAAAGATGTCTTTCCAAAGCCTGGCCTCTTTGTATCCCTCAAGCTGTAAAATACCAAAAGAAAAGATGTTGTTCTTTCTTATAAAAAGCTAATTAAAAGCCTGTGCCGCTTTCACCAATAATTTATCTTCCAAATTAAATGAAATTTTCCTCATATTTCTTCCCTCCTCCTGTTGAACTCCTTGCCAGAATTCTGCTTTTCCCTTTTTTGTGGTTTATCACTGGTAAAGCGAAAACTGAACAGATTCTTCTTTCTCTGCAAATACATGTTACTCTGTCTGGTTGAAGGCAGCACATCCAGAGGTTGGCCAGGTCTCATAAAAAAAACCTTACCCAATATTGTCCTTTCCTTCAAATCAAAAGGTATTTTGCATCCACTGAAACATTTACCTTGGATAAATAGAAGAAAGGCCCACTCTTTTTGGCGTGAAGAATCTTGGCCGTGTGAAACATCAGCAAGCCAAAGTCAAAGATGGGCCCAGGAACCTCCTTGCCGTTGACCTGAGAAGAGAACGCCATCAAGATTATGGTAAAAAAAATAAGAATTGACCTGTAGGAGATTTCATGTGCACATACTGGTGCAAGTACTGGTTCATGCACTGCATTGCGTGTGCATGACCAATTTTCAAATGAAGGTGCACATATCCCATGTGGAAATATATGGCTCTTAAGGGTGAGTGCGCAGCAGCAATGATTCCCGAGTGCCCTTCAAAAAAGTAATGTTTTGCTACGTGTCTACTTATGCAGAGTGCTTAGCATACAATCAGTAATTGTTTGTAGGTTTAATAATTTCTTAAAACAGCTTGACCTTACATATGCAAGGGCGGATCCAGAGATTTTTATGCTAAGGGGGAATACTAATCCGCCAATATACATAACATGGACCTTAACTATCCTGAACCCAACAATATCCATTATGAGCAATATTTCTGCATGACTTTGTTGATCTACATGTAAGCATATCATGTTCTTTTGGATTTTATAGAGATCCACTGCCTTGCTTGATTTTTTTGTTTTCAGTTGAGTACTAGCAAAACACTTGGAACTTAGACTTTAAGTTTTGATCTGTTGGATTCACCCGGTGGTCATGGATTCTCACTGTTGGATTCACCAGGGTCATCAAGTAACACTACTTGCAGCAAAGTTATTGGGTTAATGAAGACTAATGAAGGAAGAGTCTGTTTCAGATCTACTCACCAGCATATTGTGCTCCACCATATTCCATGCCCTAGGTCTCAGCATGAGTACAGGTAGGTTGTCAATGGAAGGCATGTTAGCGTACAGCTTGCCATGTACAGCCTGGTAGATGTTGAACATCCCTTGCAGTTGGGTTTGCCATGTTGGACAATGGCCATCGTCAAAGTCTGTCTGCACGCATTAAGGGAAACAGTCAACTTTAAGGTATGAAGTCTTTTCTAAATAGCAAAAAAAAGTATATATTATAATCCGTCATTAAGTTATTTCAACCCCAGATTTGTAATAACAAGTCAATCCTAAGTCAAATCAGGATTCCAATCAGAGGCAATTGACAATGCAAAAGGAACAACGTTGCCACAATTTATGGGATAGTTTTTCATTTGACTTGACACTGGATCACTTGTGATCCACCTGTGGTTGATTTCTGATGACTTGTGATTGACTTGTGATTGACTTGTGATGACTTGTGATGACCTGTAATGACTTCATTCCAATGCTTCTAACCCAACAAACTAAAGCACAATTCAGTCTTTTATCACTGTCAATCCCATGTTACTTGTGAGCTGACATGTGATTTGAATTGCAATCAATGTTGTATAGCAAGGTTTATTCACAAGTCCAGGCACAAGTAACAGGGGCTGAACAACGGGACATGAAGGAATGCCTTTGTCAGAGTTCATTTGAACAGCTTGTGACTTGACTTCAAACTGTGATGGACTTGTGAGAACTTGTACCCACTAGCGATGGTCTTGACTTCAACACTTCTTGCGATTTACTTGCGATTGATTTCTGATCGACAAAGCGATTTACTTCGTTACAACTATGCATCTCAGATCAGGAGTGGATTCAGCTTTGGGCGGAGTCACCATAATCAGGCATGGGGTACATATTTCTGCATGATTTTCCTATTTTTTTGCGGCCCAATGGGGTTCAGACTACCTAGACCCCCACCCTGTAGATATGCCACTGCAGATGACATCTTTGTACCTGTATGCCCTGGGCAGTGGATTGAAGTGCTTGCACAAAATGCCTGGTGTTGGCTGGAGACACATCGCCCAGGTCGACGTGTCTGTTTCTCAGCCTCCTTGGAACAGGATCCACCTTCCAGGAGCCTGTCCTGATGTGACCTGTCTCTGGCGAGAAAGCAGGAAGACTTCTGGACTGATCGAGGTGTGCCTTCTTGAGAATTCTGTCATTTAGCATCTGCAATTGTCAAGAAAGCTAGTACTTAGTCAAACGACTTAGAAATAATGCCACATTAGCATTGGCTGAGATGTTTCTGCTGTCTGCATATAAAACACTTTCAACAGTGTTCAGCATTTCAAATGCAGTTACCTTTTAGCCAATCCCATATGACCTGTACCTATACAATTTAAAAATACATGATCAAACCAAATACAACAGGCAGGATTGCATTAAAACATTGTTATTTGACTGCAGTTATACATTTGTTATTCAGATTAACATGTATAACTTTGGGAACCTATGGTTGGGCAAAAGTGACGATATTTTGGTTATCAATATTTCACAGGAGCCTTAAGCTTCTACTCTTGGATGTCACTAAAAAAAGGCCTAAAAACAGGGTTTCATATATCATAATCCATGTGGCTACTCCTATGCCTAACAATGTTGGAAGGGGCACAGTACTCCTTTCCCCTCCCCCCACCCCACCCCTCATCTTTTGCTATGTACATGTACTTGATGCTTGCAGGCTAAAACAAACTTAAAGTTGCACTGACCTGTTCCACTCTCTGATCAAATTTGACTGCGATGTCCCCAATAAATGACAGTGCACCTGGTGTCAACAGTGTGTTGTAGGCTTCCTCCATGCCGAAGGGTGGGCTAGAAACCTCCATCTTAAGGCTGCTCTCAGAAACGCTCTAAGAAAGAGAGAATAACCTGCCTTCAGTTCAACACTTGTGCGTTTTAAAACAAATGACACACAAGGGCCCAAGGGCTGTGTTTATCTGTCAAAGAACGTGCAGCTTATTATGGCTGACATGCAGGTAGTTGATTCGATGTAGCAACAGTAGATGGCACTGGGTGGATTACTCAAACATGAACCAGTGTGTACATTGTAGGGTCATCATGCGCATTGGTACATGCATGCTTTACAAGACAACTGCATGATCAATTTTCATCTGATGTGCATTAACCCACATCTTTGTAGAACAGCAATGGCACTCAAATGTCCTTAACCTCTCTCTCTCTCCTAATAGCACTGTTCAGGGAGTCCATGGTGAAATCATTCGTACATGTTCCCGGGACTATAAGATCTTATTTTATTCAGATCTGATGGGCAAGGCAGGAGATATTTGTAAGCATCTGTACGATGATGTCACGCTTTGTTTACATGTGTTTTTTTATGGGAGCTTGATGGGGATGACAGTTGCGTAAAGCCCCATAAAAAAAGCGCACACGTAAACAAAGTGTGATGTAAAATCAGAACTGAGGCTTATTTCACAAAGCTCACAATGAATTTTGTGCTTACAATCATGGCCATGTATTTGACACACACCTGTTCTTGATCCATACAATTTCCCCTTCCTCCACTGATATATCCTCATTCAACATTTTAATTAAAAGCTTTGAAAGTTCAATGCTACCCAACAATAAAATGCGGATGTACATTAGTATTTATGTTGCTTTTGAAGCCCTGTGTGGCTGTTTATCACCTCCCTGACCCTGCAGAACTTAACTACAAAACACCCCTTACTTAGGCCATCGATATATTTTCCACAATTCAAATTGAGAAAACAGACGGGACTACGTGTAAAAAGTATTCCAGCCACAAAATCATATCCGAACACCAAGGTTTTTTATTTGCCAAACTGACAGGAGATCCTGTTAGGAACCAAAACTTACAAAGTATCTTCCAAAAGTCATTCAAAGAAAACAGCAAGAAATTGTTTTGAGATTAATATGAATTACAGAAAAAACATACAAACTTGCAAGTGTTATATCTAGCACTAAGTTGTGCAATAAAATTGTGCATGTAAATTGAGAATGGCCGTTAGGCAGTAGGCACTTTACTCTTAAATTTGTACGATAATTGTTCCAGTTTTGAAGAACTAGCACTATTAAACAGAAAAAATTCACTGAGCTGACAACAAGCACACAAATATGCCCAGCTGAGAAATTCTCTCAGCAAAGAAAGGTTACCAGCCAAGCTGCAATGCAATCTGTTAGGGCAGCCTTCAAAACTGACTTCGCGAAGTGTTCGCGAACTTCGCGAATATCCAAAGAGCTAGCCAGTTTGCGAACTTCGCGGAGCTACTCATCCATCCGTGGTCAAGTTAATGAGGTAGCGCGAAACTTGCGCCTTTGTTATGTTAATGGTCGTACTGAATAATTCACAGCACTTGCCCGTCTTATTATCATAACGCGAAGTCAGCGAACATGCGTGCAGATGTATTTTCCAGAGACTGTTCGCAATCAGTGTCCGAAATGTCGATTTTTATTGCAGGAATTAGTCAAACATCCGAACGGATATTTGGACAACTTTCTGTTTTGGTATTATTTAGATGTTTCGGTATTATATAATGCAATCACTCAATTGTCAAAAATAAAGTTGAAGGAAACACCAATTGTCCAGAAACAAATTAACGTAAAAACACGAAAGATCGTTTTAAAAGATCGTTTCAAAACGTTAATAATTATTTTAATACTTTTTTACAATACTGGGAGCCTAAATTACGGTATTATGCTTAACACGGTTCATTCAAGTAAATGAAACATTAAATGATTGAAATACATTGTACATGTAATTATTTTTATTACCTTCGGTTTGAAAATGAACCGAAACGAGTTTGGAAAGAAATGCGAATAAACTGAAGACAACTGTTGATCAACTCTCTATCGGGAAGTACAGAAACTGTCACTCATGAATTTTTACGAAGCCCACACGTCACTAAAATATCCTTGGCAACATTGTTACTATAGATATGCCTTGCGCAAGACAACCTATATATGGGATGTGTGGGCGGGTCTTATTGTCTATCAATCAAATCAGTTTGGCGCGAACGTTTCCCAGCTCATCTCATTGGTGGTGAAATGTCGTCATGACGATAAACCTGTCTGTCTTGCGCAGCGCCGGTGACAATTTCGCCAAACTGACCATCTGAAAATCCTTTGCACCACATGCGGGCGTCGTTTGGAGCTGTTTACTGTACACGTTGTATTAGGCTACACGGAGTTCGCGAACCGGACCTGACTTCCAGCGCAACGTGTGCTAAGATTTGTAATGCACGTTCCTTTGGAACTACTGACAGAGTATATTGCGCGCCGATATCAAGGCATTCCGAATGGACGGCTGGTCTGGCGCATTTTTTCCCGGAACAGAATTAAGATTTTTAAAACATGCTTAAAGTATACTACAAGTATAATGTAAACCTCACTGAATTGAAACTCCAAATTCGGCCATTTAAATTGTTGTAACTCCAAAATGCAAACACCTATGAAGCTAGCTGATTCAAACTCCATTGATTTTGTTGTGTAATTTTCATCATGGTGATACAAAATAGGATAATTTTATTTTTTGCTAAAAATGATATTCGTCGGACGCCCTAATCCAACATCTTTGAAGAATAATAAGTGAATTTGAAATAAAGAAATGGTTTCGTGAATTTTTTTAACCATATTACCAATGTTGATTAAAACAATTATTGTGAAAAAAATGTATTATTTTATTAGATTATTTCGTTTACTGTCGGTGTCGTACAAAACAAAAAAAGAAATGCTGGAGGATTCGACGAGAAGGGGAAAGTAATTACATTTGTATTGAGCCTTCAGAACAAATAGATAGTCTACAAGATTAGTGTGCGCATCTGTGCTGCAGCATAGCACTAGAGCCGTTCCCCCCCGACCCTTACACGTTGGTGGATGTATTGATGCAAAAGAACAAGTTCGTCCCACCATGGATGAATTTTCTGGGCTGCTTCCAGAGGTTGCTGATTTACTTCGTTTTACCCAGCGAATTGAACATAAATGTTTGTGGGCGGCCGGACGCACTCAGACAATTTCGAGTCGTAGATGATGGATGGCGTTGAGAAAAACAGCTCACTCGTGAAATTCACCACAGTAATAGTTTCGTGAAAGTAGCTGTTCAACTAAACTTACCCATATTCAGTACAGTATATTTATTGTGGAAAATATTCGCAGCTTTTATTAGTTTACACGCACCGTTAATAGTCAGCTCCAGGCTTGTGTGATAGGGCTCCCGCGAACATTGCAGAGTCCATCACCAAATGCAACGAAGCACCCGTATCCAGTGAGAAATGACACGAACGAGGTGCAGAATTTTGCCTTCCTTGGCCGACTGAGTCTTCACATCGTAGATCAGATGAGTCTACATGTTGTTGGTGTACTAATCATCTTGCCTATATAGTACTGTAGCAGTAGCAGATCAACATTATTATGTGTATCAATTATCATACAATTTAAGGTAATCAGTGTATATTACAATAATTATAGTTTTTGATTCTCGTTCATAAATCAAAACCCTTACGCCCAGCTCATATTCAACATAATATCTTGGTGATTTTTGAGTTCGGTGATGCAATAATAAAGTAACTTACTAATTTCATATTTATTTACTCATTGAACTTCAGTGTAAAAGAGCAATCATATTAGAAATGTATAGATCCTAATGGCGATCTTTGACGAGAAGAAAGTTGTAATAGGATTTGTGTATAAGTTTTATTTTCAAATTCTTTAGATAGACTGGCATTTAAATTAACAATTCTGAGATATTAAAAAAAAAGATAATAATAATGTACAAGCATGCCAAATCCACACACCCCCCCCCCCTCAAAATTGCTTTATTTCAGACTTATGAGTTCACCCGAACACAATAAAGAAAACAAAAAGGCTTCAGAATTCCATGGGGAGTAAAAATGCAATCATACATGATATAGAACAACATAAACGTTCAGTACATAACTACATGTAAATGCACATGTACTGTACATGTATGTACATGTACACGTTGTACTGTACAATCGCGCTTGAAGTCAGCTCCCATGCGACCTTTTACATGTTGGACATGTACACGTTGTACTGTACAATCGCGCTTGAAGTCAGCTCCCATGCGACCTTTTACATGTTGGCCCATCCATTGATACAGGGATCACGACGGCAGCACAGCCAGCTAGCTAGCTGAGCATGAGGTTCGCGAACTCCGCGTTACGTTTCAGCCCAACAGCCTGCACATTAAACAGCCGTCGGCAACTCCACACGATGCCTGGCGCGAAACTGGTCTGGCTGGTTTGGCTCCTTGCCCAAATAAGAGCGTGGGAACTTGTGTAGCACAAGACAGACAGGTAGATCGTCATGACGACGGCGTGTCACCACCAATGCGACGAGCTGTGAAAACGTTCCCGCCAAACTGGAGTTCGCTGATAGGCAATAAGACTCGCCCAAACATCCCATATATAGGTTGACTAGTGCAAGGCATTTCCATAGTAACATTATTGTCAAGGATATCTAGTGACGTGTGTCGGCTTCGTAAATATTCATAACACAGTTTCTAAACTGCATGGTCAAAGTTGATTTAACCGTCCTCTTCAGTGTCTTACTATAATAATTTCTTTCCAATTCTGTAACGAAATGTTGATATACATGTATGTTTTGAAGAAACGGGAAATGATTTATTCTATCCTAATTGGACGCTTTTATTATTCCTCTAAAATTACGGTTGATTTTAATTGTTTTTACGGTCATTAAGCATAAAGATTACTTATTGTTCGGCTAAAATATTTGCGTTTGGGTGCATTACCTCCTTCAAAAGAAAATTTGTTATTTATTGCTATGGCATTTCAAAAAAAGACGGAAGTATTTATTTTCGGGGTGAAACTCTGAGCATGGCCGGGGAGATCCGCAGCAACTTGAAGTTGTTTTATTGATAACGTATTAGGCCTGATATACTCCTCTTCAATTCTACCTTGGAGGAAAAATAGAAAGGGCTACATGCAGACAACATCTCCAGTAAATAACTTCTACAAAATGCGGAAATCGGAAGCCATGGATAGTACACTTTTCCGTATCACGACAATCGGTGCTTAATTATATAAAAAAGTGCAGTTCATATACAAATAATATAGATCGTATTTTGAGGCGAAACGCTTTCTGAAAATACATTTTTGCAGTCTTTGTGCTTGATGAATACCGCAGGTGTGAAGTTAAAATATTACCCAAGAGCCAAGAAACTTGCGGCAAGGAATTTTCATTCCGATTTCAGGAAGTTGATTTCAAGTTGTCAACATTATCAAACGATGTGACGGAAATTTGCCACTTATCAAAAAATATTCGGGAACACAGCGCCTTGCTAGCTCCTGGTTTAACAATACCGCCGACGCAACTAAGCCTGAATATTACCGGAGCACTGACCGGTAGCTTACGCGAACTCCGCGTACGCCAGTTTCGCGCACTTCGCGAACTCAGCAGCTGTAGCATATTAGCATAGTTTTAGCATAACAAAGGCGCATTGTCATGCGATGCAAATGAACCTGCACAGCTCGAAGTTTACTCCTAACTTGGAATCAAAATTACTTCGCGAACTTCGCTGACTTCGCGAACGCTCAGTTTTGAAGCCTGCCCTTAGGGGTGTATCTACACGGTAGTACAGGAATCGGGTACCCGATTGAAAAAAAACACGGGTACCACTACCTGGGTACCCGTTAAAGAAACCCAACCCCAAAATTCAAATCTCGGAAGTTGCTGTTCAGATTGTTTATAAAGGTCCGCACGATAATTCTACCACATCTGTGCGTAAGCCATCAATACAGCAAGATACAAGTGTGTACAATGAGCTTACAGCTTAACGGTGTGCAATGGCACAAGCGTCATAAAATTTAATGTGAAATATGTTTTGTTTTCCCATGTAACCTGATTTTCATTTTGAAAATTCCCCTCAAATGACATTCTGAGTACTTGGGTAGTCAGTTCCGATTCACAGCCCTACAATCTGAATTGCATTGCCAGTGACTGGTCCGCAACTGACTCCGCTTGGCAAATAGATTGGTTAAACAATATTTTACGTATGCGAGTATTTTTGGGTTAAACAAAATCAAAAGAAATAATTCAGAATTAAGAATTGCAAATTTTGTTGCCCATACTACATGCAAAAACTCCATCACCCTTTACTCCAACGGCATCGACAAAAATGATCTTCACATTAACATACATTTGATTGAAATGAGGCTAAACAAATTTTTTAAGATTCCTAAGGTTAGAACTCAAGCTTGCTTTACAATTGAAGAAATTAGTTTACTTGTCCAAAAAGTTTTTAGTTCAAGTATAATATGTTTCAATTTTGCAGTTCCATTACATGTTTCACCTTCGAAATGAACGTAGGTTGAAAACATAGTGATCTTATCACTTGTACATGTGCAGTTAATTTCTCTAAAAGAGCGTCTAAAAAAAATTACAACATGACAAATTTGATGTTTTTAGACTGAATGGCCAAAAACTATAGATCTTACTCATCAATTTTTTGGGGTCTCCATAAAGTCATGTCTCTGCAAAACTGATGTGCAAATGTGCAAACACTTTATAACTTTCAGTTCTCTTAAATCAATAAAAACTGAGATTAATATTCAGATCAAAGAAAATATTTACATGACCCATTCAAAACATTCAACAAAAGTATCCATAAATATTGTGCCAATACATGTACATTCCTGATTTCATAGAAAATGACACAGCATTCAAACAATTCAAAAACTGAGAAATCTTCAAACTCAAACTTAAACTCCTTTCAACACAGCTATATGAACAAAGTGATATTTGTACAAAATTATTACAGCATATTCTTTCAATTATGAAACATTGCTTCCCAAAAGTGTGCGTTTACTCCATAAATACACGTTAGAAGTTTCAAAATCCTGTCTTTTTTTCAAACCAAATAACGGTTATCGGATTTCATCGGAAGTTTCCATTCAGCCCACAGTCAAGCCAACAAAAAGTGCCGAGTGATGTGCCGCATGGCCCCTACCAACTAGGTTCAGATAAAAAAAAAACCAACAAATGCATTGTACTGTGAAGATTCAAATCTGCAAACTTACATGTATATGTATAGCAATTTATTCTTGTTTGGAAAGTACATATCGTTGCGTCAGTGCAACAAGGTCGTAACTCGATTCTGCAACAAAGTCGTATCTTCATGATCTTGCGGGAATACGCTCTGTGAAAAAAAGGTCGTATCTCGATGTCCATTGACTTTGCGTGTACATCCGGGTTATTTTAAGCGAGCTACAACCTTTTGACACTCTACAACTCGCGTTTTGCGTTCATGTCATATTAGGAGACTATACAACCTTGTTGCATTGACCAACGATATGTGTACATTACACTGTGCATGTCTACAAAGCCCCCCCCCCCTCCCCCAACAAAATTACACCCGTTTATTTAACAATATCTCAATAAGATTACCAATAACAAGAGTTTAAATTTTAACAGGAAATCTTTCTGTACGTACAAATTGAAACAGCTGCATGCCCATTACAGAGTAAGTGAAAAAAAACGAAACCCAAATGGAAGGACCATTTTTTGAATGAAATTTTGCCTGTAGCACTTTCAAAATCTAGGATATGAAAGCCCGGTCATTAAGCTTTCTTTTAGTACAAGAATCATTCAAATCACTCATGTACTTTTCAAGTTACGGAATTAGAACACAAACACTGTTTTAAAGTTCTGTCCACGAATCACAAAAAAGCAAGTATTCTTTCAGCAAAACGAAAACAATTCTCATAGGGATGCACATCTGAAAGAACACTTACCTTTTCTTTGTGAAGCATAGACAGAATTTTAAAACGGTGTTTGTGTTCAAAATTCCGTAACTTGAAAAGTACATGAGTGATTTCAATGATTCTTGTACTAAAAGAAAGCTCATTCGTTGGGCTTTCATATCCTAGATTTTGAAAGTGCTACAGGCAACTCTTCATACAAAAATTGGTCCTGCCATTTGGGTTTCGTTTTATATTAATCATCCTGTACAGTTTTTATGCTATACAGGACCATTAAAATAATATGCAATAAAAAAAGTGATCAAAGGTGTTTAAGTGCGGAAGTTTTGGGGCAATTATACAAAAATTCCAGGAATTGCTATAAGTCCAGTGATGGGTCAATTTAAGCCTCAGTAAACATCAACTTGATGTAACTAACAGCTTCCCCTTCCTCAGTCTCAACTGGAACTTCCACCGTAGCCAAGGGTGCATCCACCACCTCCGCAAACTGATCGTGCTGGTGCTTCAGTCGTCCGTGGCTCCTCAAGGCACTCCGTGATGCAAAGATCTTGTCGCAGTTATCACACGCGAACCGTTTGTTCTTCCCTTTGTGGATCAATTCATGATCACGCAGACCAGTAGTGCGCGTGAAACCCTTGCCGCAGGTTGTGCAGATGTAAGGCCTCAGGCCAAGGTGACACTTCTCGTGTCGCAGCATAGCCGAACTGGAGACAAACGCTTTGCCGCAGTTGCTGCATTTGTACGGCTTCTCACCCGTGTGACGTCTCTCGTGGTTCAGAAGATCCCTCTTGTCTCTGAAGCTCTTGCTGCAGTACGAGCAAGCCTTGGTCCCGACGGTGTGAGTCTTGCTGTGCTTCTTGAGGTATTTTTCCTTTTTGAATTTCTTGGAGCAAACAGCGCAGGTGTACTTGTAGTGTGACTTCTCATCCTTGGCACTGTTGACCCTTTTGATGAAGCGTTGTCTTTGATGTAGGGGCTCTAGTTTGCCAACGTTAGGATCCACCCCTGGGTGGTTCTTGATTCGATGCCGTCTCAGGCTGCTTCTAGCAAGAAAGACCTTACGACAGGACGTGCAAGCAAAGGTCCTCTCGTTGATGTGTGTTCGTTCGTGATCTGAGAGATTTGTGGGCTGTGTGTAGGCCTTGCCGCAGGTTTTACAGACGTAGGGTTTCAGTCCAGAGTGGCTGCGCTCGTGCTTGTTAACCCCAGCCTTTGAGGTAAATCCACGTCCACAGAGGCGGCATACGTATGGCTTCTCATTGGTGTGAGTTCTTAAGTGGATTTGAAGGCCCCTCTTGTCACCATAGGATTTCCCACAACTTTCACAATTGAGAGGATTGAGGTGGCACTTCATATGAGAGCGAAGTCTCTTCTTCTCAAAATACGCTTTGCTACAGTATTGGCAGGCAAACTGTGTGTCTGAAAAGTGACTTTTCTTGTGAATTTGAAGGTATCTGGCACGCTTGAAAGCACTGCCGCAGACATCACAGACGTGTGGTCTCTCATCCGAGTGGGAAATCATGTGGTTCTTGAGCTTTAACTTGCTGGGAAATATTTTGGCACAGGTTTTGCACTTCCACATGCCACCAACAGCACTACTTTCGTCAATTTCAATGTCTATGGAAGATTTCTCTTTCTTGTATGAGGAGCTTTTCTTCTTGTGCTTTCCTGACTTGTGCTTTTTGGATTTGTGCTTGCTGGATTTGTGTTTCGCTGATTTGTGAGGTTTATCAGTCACAGAATGCCCAGATGATTCATCCAGTGCCTGAGGGTTCTGCTGGGCCCAGGCATTGAAGGTGGTGGCTAGACCTGTCAGAGCTTCCAAGGCCTCCACAGCCGAGGCTATCTGAGTCTCCATCTCCTTGATGGTCTCTCCCCCTTGTTGGCTGTCCGCTACGTCCTCCGCTGGCTTGGAATTCTCTGCCTGGGACTGCACCAGCAACACAGGCATGTCCTGGCCGGACTCATCAGGAATGCTATCAACTAGCTTGACCTCTGTGATGCCCTCCGAGGTCGGATGCTGCGTCATGATGATCTGGTGGTGTTGCTGCCTCGCAGTGTTTTCAGACTGGGGAACGCTGGACTCGGGCAAATACGTCATCATGTCACTGGAGACTGTGAGATGATGCAGATTTGCCGGCGGGTCGCTCTCGGAGAACGTGACCATCACGTTGGAGTCCATCGGTCCTGTGGTCATGGTCTGATGCTGCTCGCTCATCCCCTCGCTGCCATCCGCTATCACAACCGCAGTGGGTATGGGCTGTCCCTGCATCTCGCCATCCCCCTCCACTGTGAGCTGCTGCTCTACCACGGCGTTCTGATTGGCGTAGCCTTCATCCACCAAGTGAATCTCCACAGTGTATGCTATGGAGGATGGGTCCACGGTTTGCTCAACCGCTGTTACTGAGTCCTCTACTACCTCCTGCCCTGGTTCCATGATGTCTTGGTGCTTGCTACACGCAAATTACTGTCTAAACCAGTAAGCTCTACTGGTTAAAACACTAGGATTCACCTTCAGACCTCTTACAGATTTTCACATATCTGAAAATCAAAAGAAAAAGAACATGTTCGTCAGGGTTGTCAGATGCCTATTTTTGCACCAACGAAAAGTAAAATATTCTTGAGCCCCTGTAGGAATCAATCAATCAATCAGAAAAAAAGTCCTTTTTCAGCAATTTTTTTAATGCACATGTGTTAAAAATTCAACACACATTAAACATACATGTGTGTATGTGGACTGCATTATGGGCATTTATGGATTTTCTTGTGCAGATGCAGATACAAATGAATTTGTACATAGAACATGTAAACATGTGCAAAAACAACTCTTTTTTGCAGTAAAGGAATGGCAACAAGATATAATTTCTGTAACATTTCAACTGAATCAAGCACGATTGCAAACAAGTGTACAGCCTTTGCCTGTACATGTTACACAGCCTTTTTGTTAGCCCATGTTGGACGACTATTGCACTACGCGTTGTACATACATGTACACACAACAGAGGAGTCCAACCTGGGCTAACAACCTTCTGAAGATTTATTACAGACAGAAGCACTTTGTCCTCAGAAAAAAGAACCAGTTATTCAAAACATGTAACTTAAAAGGGGTAGTAGTGAGTAACAACTGCAAACTATGTTTAAAAATTTGGTTTTTAACACAACTTAGTGTCTACGGACACATTTGACAACCATGACAACCCTGTATTTGAACATGTTCATTTTCTTTATTAAGCCTAATGTGTTTTCACAATCACATTGGATGTATCACACAACGATGTACTGTAGCCATGGTAACTTGGGTTTTGTTCAAAATAAGATTTCAACTTCAATTTGAAGGAACTCAACTTTCTAGTGTACAGTCGACAACTTGAGTCTTGACATTAAAACTACTAACAAATGACAATAATGGAGACTACAAACAAAGCACTACATTTCTATGGACACTTAGGCTATTCATTTTAACAAGTTGTTGAGTAAAAAAAAAGGAGCTTTAAAAATTAACATAAAAATAATAACAATGTTTACTTTAGCCTTTAGTTTAGGCAAAAATGGGCCACTCATTTTGCATATTTTTTCTCAAGTTCAACAAGTTTCTCCAACAAAAGAAGGAAACATATGTGTTTCAGTTCATATTGAAAAGAGACTTTGTAATTGTAGTGGTTATGTAAAGAATTACGCAATTACTGAGTTAGTGTGTTGAATTGTTGAAGACGGGGAATAAGAAACGACAAGGAGTCATAGAAACTGAACATGCTGAAGCAGACGAAAAACGAGAGCAGAAGACGCAACTTCAGCCGTTCACCAGTCTTGGCTTGGTTCAAAAACATGGGACAAAGCGCCGGCCAAGAGAGGCGGGAAAGAGACTAACGTCTACTGGGGTTGATCAAAAGTTCAGACGAACAATTTCGCCACACTTACCATCGCTATTCATTCCAGGTCGAGCACACGTAAGCGTTGATGTCTTATTTGATGATATTTTCGGTGAAAAGGGTGAATTATCAGTGCGATCTCTGTAACCGTCGTCTCGAAACTTCGGCCATTTTAAGCGAGAGGCGGTTTCGAGGATCGGAACGTTCTCCTCTAGTGCGTCACCTTCGCTGGTCAACCCAATGGGAGTTCCGGCAGTAATTTCTTGAAAGGGTACCAGTTAAAAATTATGTTATCGTCGAAAATATCAAAAGCCAAAGGGGGCGCTATAACATTTTCGTTTGCTTAATTCCACGCGCGTTAAAAGTGAATGATAAATCATTATCAGCTCGCTAAAACGGAAATTCGCTAAAACAGCACTTGGTCTTGGCAGGTTCCTTTTTTTGATTGATGAATGTTTAAGTAAACTTGAAATGTGATCGAGGACTACGAGGAGTTGCATTTGGATTTTTTGTCATTGTGAACGGTCATGGGGGGGGGGGGGTGGCTGTCGCGCGCGATGCTGCACCGCGCCGAATTCCGGCCCCTGATTGGTCAGAGTTAAGAAAACAACTGATTTTGGTGACTTTATTTTCTTGAAGCCGAGGAAATTGATTCCAACACTAAAACATCCTATTGAAAATTGCGTTACGTCGATTACTAAAAGTTCAAAAAGTGGATTTTTTCCAGGTTTATTTATACATCATGGAGGATGATTACATACAGGACATAGGATACTCGCAGGCGTAGCTTCTTGGGGCCGGGTCATTGTGCTTACTAGAACTTTTTTAATACTAGGCTTTTTAAATGTTTTGTCTGACAATTAATTATAATTAAGGGGATAACATCTCGCCTTTCAAATGACCCTTCCCACACATTGCTGCGCCCAAGGGAAACGTTTCAACAAAGCTGGTTACCCACTGAAGTTTTATATTTCCATTCTGTTTTAAAATGATTTATGACTAATCCTCAGAAATTTTCTGTAAAAACTGGGTTAAATAAATTCCAGCGGTTTCGATATTTGTTGCAGTTAGGTCTATCTAGCGCCCTCTTGCCTAATAAGGAAATCAGAAGTTGGGCTGAGCAACTGCGCTTGCGCACAACCGTACCAGCCATCTTGGTGTTTTAACCACGCGGTGGTGCAGAATCCGTCTAGAAATAACCCCGAATTTACCACTTTCAAGACAGATATTGGGCCTATGTTCCGGGGTGCATCATGCCATCGGCTAACCCACTACCCCCGAAAGAAAACACTCTGTTCAAGAGAGTTTTAGTAAGTGTTTACTTTGTTTTTGTTTCGATGTGGGTTGGCGCAGTGCACGATTTTGTATGAAATGCATGACGTTTTCTAATGCTTTTCAATGGCAGTCGGAGGTAGAACTGTATATAAACCGTCTATTTTCGACAGGCCAATCCGATTATCTTTTCATATGACAATTTAGCGCAAGGTCGAGGTCATTCACAATTTTTGGCATGTGATTAAGCTTGTTCAATTAATACTTTTTTTTTACAATTGAAGAAATCAGGTGGGCCTTAAATCTTGACTTTGTTGATTTAATTCCATCATGTCATGCATGTTGGGCCTGTATTTCTTTCTGTAATTTTATGTTAGTGTAAAGTGTAAATGTAAGTGTAGGCCTAAGTAGTAAGTAATGTTAATTTGGTAAACACGGTAAGGTTTAATGTTAAGCTTAGAAAGGAGTAAGGGTCTGCTTATGCTTTGTTAATTAAATAGGTTAGGTGTATATTTTTTTTATTCTCAATATAAAGATAAATGGTTAACCTGATAAATACAAATTCCGTTATTAAAAGTTTGGCTTATGGGGCTCAAATAGATTTGGATTATTTGTGTTTTAATGTAAAACGTTTAACTGTTTAAACCTCATTCTAATTTCTATATTTTCTGTATTCTTTTTCAGAAATGCTATGAGCAAAAGCTGTACAAAAATGGGCTGAAGTTCGCCAAGCAGATTTTGACAAATCCAAAGTTTGCTGAACATGGAGGTGAGTGTGCTCTTTTTGTATCTTAACTAAATCCTCCCAGACCCCTTAAAATCCACCTGGTGGTTTAGAGGATATCACAGGATTAAGGAGGCCAAGCCTATCTGGGACTCAATGCTCAGAGAGAGAAAACTACAAAGAAAATGTGCCATTGAGTTCCTGCGGAGTGGTAGATTTGGGAGAATTAAAGGAGGTTTCAAGCAAAATGTATACAGAGGAATTTGGGTTATTTCAGAAATATTCCCTCTCAAACTGGTGAGTTTTCTGTGTACGGGTTTGTGACATACATGTATGTTCATATGCATTGTATAGTCACTTGAACGTAGAAGATGTCCTGCACCTACCAGAGTAATAAATGTATGAAATGAACCAAGTTAGTGCCTAAAACGGGTTGGAATAAGCAGTTTGAAAAAATTGGTGTGACTTACAAATCACAAGTCACAGGTCCATCATAAATCAGATCACCAGTTTCAGGAGATAAAAAAGAAGAGGGTGTCTATGTGAAAATTCTTCTCAAACTTTTTGTGATCGATTTATGATGACTTGTCTTGTAAAACTATGACACGGTGTGAGTTGCACAAGGCTATAGAAGATTTAATCCTACAAATCCATTAAATCATAACTACTATCTTCCCGCCTTGCAGAAACCCAATCCATGAAGGGTCTGATCCTGAACTGCCTGGGCAAGAAGGAGGAAGCCTATGAGCTGGTCAGACGAGGATTGCGCAATGATCTCAAGAGCCATGTGTGTATCCTTTACGAGTTAAACGGTCAAAACAAGACCAAAACGGTTAAATTGTTTTGTGCAGTACAGTGCAGATGGAGCACTTCGAAATTTGGAGTCTGATTCTGAAGGTAGTAGCGAGTCGTACTCCGAATCCAGTCTAACTCAATCTAAAAGAGTTCTCAATGTACTAATTTTAATACTGATAGATAGTTTCTTCTTTGATGAAACTTTGTCAGGATTTTTCCTGATTTCAGGATTTTTTCCCCAGAATATTTCATGATTCCGGGTTTTTAAAGAATCCCTTTTGAAATCTGGAATTCCTTAGGTTTTAATGAAAAGGTGTTTTTACCTATAACGTTTAGTACAAAAGAAGTGGGTATTTTTTGTTGACATCTCACTAATTGAACAGGATCTCACTGCACAATATAAACATTCATCTGTTTTAAAATTTGTTATTGAAGGATGTCATGGTTGTAGTATTTTCCTTAATGCCAAGAATCTGCAGGCTGGCATGTGTATGGACTGCTCCAGCGGTCGGATAGAAAGTATGATGAAGCTATCAAGTGCTACAGGAACGCTCTCAAATGGGACAAGGTCAGTCAATGGGTTCTTGAAGAACTGCCATTTTAGGCTAGGGAATAATTATACTGGCGTAAAAAAAAGAGAAATAGACCAAGACAATGGATTGGAAACAAAAAACTATGATGAATTTTCATTTTATCTTCGAGGACACAAAAAAAAAAATCACTCTTGGCTATAATTGGAATGAATCCGAAGAGTATTTGGAGATTTAAGTAGTAACATTTTTTCTCTATATTTTGAACTTCAAAAGAGAGAAGAAATTGGTTATAAAGTGATCCATGGTTTCACTCCAGTTTTTGCATTCATGTTGATGCACATAATAGACCTATCCAAAAGTACAGCAGGCTTATTGTGTTATCAAAGTAATGTCAAAAATTAATAACAGGAAAAACTTTCAGTGTTTCATCTCAGTCTTACATCACAACATATTGTTAGTTGATCAGATTTTTGTCTTCGTAGAGTTATTCTTGTGATTATTGAGACCGGTGTTTCTTGTTCAATCCATCAGGACAATCTGCAGATCCTACGGGATTTATCACTGCTACAGATCCAGATGCGAGACCTGGAAGGCTATCGGGTAAGTACAAAATCTTCGTAAAAAAATTATGAAATTATTCTTCAGCCCAAAGTAAACCCAAATCCATCCAAATCAAGCCCTAGATTTTACAGTTTTTGAATGATTACAGTGCTGTGTAGCAAAGCCTCTAATACTGTACATGGGTTCAATGCCTCAGTAGGAGTTCAAGGCATATAGGATCATTTGCAAACACTAAAAAATGGAACTGCCAAAATATTATTGATTGTAAGTAAATAATACTATGAAAAGTCCTTGTTGCCATTCTCAAAAAAAAAAGAAGAAGAATTTTGTATTATCCATTATCTTTAAATACAAAGAATATGCTACTGCGTTATTGCGTTAAGTTGGCGTTGGCACAAAAGCATGAACTGAAGAAATGGTGTGGAACAATCCTGCCCTGAACAATCAAAGGAAATGGCATCCAGTTGCCGAAAATCAGCCACCGAAAATTACCTGAGTTTCCCGTGTGGTAATGACTCATATATATCTAATTTGAAATCAGTGAGCAATTTCCCTTTATTTGCACATTCTTAGCAATGTTAACCTTTTGCAGAACAGAATTTCTCAGTCTTCAATACAGAAATGTGGTTTTTTTTCCTAAGAATTGCATAGCAGTTTCCTACACATAAGTTTTGGATTAAAGTACTGACTGTCTGCAGCAGGCGAATCATTCTCACCTATATTTGCCCTATTTCACGAAGTTCATGAGTTTTCAAGTGCATGCTGATTGAACGTTTCCGGGCTTTCAAATCTGTTGCAACCCTTGAAGCTCGGAGGTCATTGACCGTATATTCTCACTATAAGATCAGGAGTAGTTGCTGAGGTCAGAAATCTGTTAAGCTTAGGAAAATACTTGCTTAGCAGAAACGGGTAACTAGCTAGAATGTAAGGCAATATATATCACATTTGGGTTTTTTTTTAAGAGTACTTTATTCTTCTTAATTTTGTGAGCACAAAATCCTTAACTAAGGGAAGTTCACATGCCCACAAACACATAGTTCTATTTAACCTATCAATAATTCTTACCAGTGAGTCCTTTTATGCCTTACAGCAAGCTGCAAAATTACGCCCCGAAGTGTAGTCTATGATAGATCAGATGCCATACCAATATTAGCTCACTGGCTGAATTCATGTTCTGCATAATGCCTTATGCACACTCTTGCCTTTCCTGTGCAGGACACACGGTATCAGCTCCTGCTCTTGCGGCCAGCCCAGCGAGCCTCTTGGATCGGCTATGCCATGTCTTATCACCTGCTCAAGGAGTTTGACATGGCTCTGAGGATACTGGAAGAATTCAGGAACACGCAGCAGGTAAGACGGCTGTGTCAGGATCGACTGCTTGTGATGTTGCCTACAGAGCTTTTGATGCAGACACAATTTGCTACTTCAACGGATTTGCCTGAACTGGACCGGACTGGACCGGATTTGACTTGTACATGTAACTAATAAATGAAGCAACGTTCGCCAAATGAGAGTATAGAGTAACTCGTTGAACAGAAATTAGAAGCCATTGTTTGAGGTGTAACCAGGCTGGCGCTCAGGTAGTACGCACACACTTTGGGCTCCTTCGACCAGTAGGGTAACAGAAATGCACGCGTTCCTTATTGTCCAGAACGCGTGTGGCATGCGCCTGGAAGTGGTTCCGCCTCAAAAAACGCTTCTAATTTTGTTCGCCAAATTAGTCTATACTAGGCAGACATGGGAAATCTCTCGGAGCTAGCTGTGGTGACCTCCACTTGTCAATTGACTAGAGTGTCATTCTATAAGTTTGAGGGTCAAAAGTGTGACATTTTGTCTTGTCTCTGGTACTTTGGTAATTTTAAACATGCAGTTCAAGTATCGCTAAGAACGACTTCAAATAATTTTTATTTGTTAGGTAAGTAGATTGCTACTCATAATCACTCTTGTAGGATGACTGCATAAAGGAATGCCTCAGAGTTATGTCAGGTGTAACGGGACAGGGGAAAAATGGACCCAAATTTATAGAATGACCCACTTGTGACGACTTAACTACATCTCTGTTTCATGGTTCTTTTCAGCAGGTCAAGCCCTACGATTACGAGCACAGCGAGTTCCTGCTGTATCAGAACCAGGTCTATAGGGAGTCAGGGGATCACGAGAAGGCACTGCAGCATCTCGACAAATACGAGATCCAAATCTGCGACCAAATTTCCATATTGGAAACCAGAGGTGAGAATGAGTAAATGTCTTGGCACTCGTTTGTCCTTGTGTTGTGAGTTGGCATCTGGAAACCTACAGTTCGGGAAGCCATAGGATGGGGATTAGAACCACAGTGAGTGTTTGTGCTTGAAACATGATTCCATGCACCATGATCTTTTATTTCATTTTTGGAACTCATCATTTATCATGTCTCCCTTCCAGCGGAGCTGTTGCTGAAACTCGGCAGGGCCTCCGAAGCAGTCACCATCTACGAAGAGCTGCTGAATCGGAATCCGGAGAGCTGGAGCTTCTATGAAGGGTTGGAGAAGTCCAAGAGCCCATTGGAGGAGGTGGAAAGGCTACAGATTTACACACGGGTCGCTGACAAATTCCCAAGGGCCGCGGTGCCAAGAAGGAAGCCTCTGAACTTCACAACGGGTAAGCGTCATCTCAACTTGAAAAAGACGTACAACTGAATTGACAGGTCTAATGATCTTATAAATTGAGAATTCAGAAGAAAACGTTTTTTAAGGTCAAAAGTAACTATATATAATTCTTCCGTGATCTTCACAAAAAATGCTTAAATAACTGATGACATTTGAAAAGGTCTTGACAAACATTCTGTGGCCATTTTTAATGTGTTCATTATCTGTTCATGTCCCTTGAGACACTTTTATGTCATTTTTGATGGACTTTTGAATGATGTGGAATTTTGTGTCATGAATATGTAAAAGATTTCTCCAAGTTTATTATTGTTTTTTCACCTTCACATGAATAATTTCATTGTCTTACGTGATAGTGTCTCGCTTTCATGTCAAGCGAGCTTCTGAACTTTTCTAACCAGCTCCTGAAATAGCACAGATTGTACAGTAGTTTATAAAAATTGTAGCTACGAAGGGCCGTGATTGTTGACTTCAGCAGGGTCCTAGCAAAACTGTTCGAGCGGAGTTAGGGTCAATTACAACCGCAACACTATTCTTTTTGAAGGGGAAAGATTTGAGAAGCTTTTGGACGACTACCTCCGGCGGATGCTCAGGAAAGGGGTGCCCACGGCATTCGTGAGCGTCAAGGGTCTGTACAGAGAACCCTGGAAGGTTGAAGTCATCCAGAGAATTGTATTAGGCTACCTGGACTGCTTAGAGACCGACTCCAAGTTCAGTAAAGGTAAACAATTGATATTGTTCAAATACCCAAATGGAAATTCTGTGTACTCACAGTGTTTTTGAAATTGTAAGATAATTTGGGTCGAAATGACAATGGCACATTATATTTCCACATAAACCCTAACCGCCCTGAATCCTCCAAAATCCTCTTTGCCAAAGTGGAGGATTGAGGTTACATGGCAAAAGTGCGTTACTGATGCACTTTGTCAAGGTCTTGCGCCAGACCTTGTGTTGTTTTTGCTCAGCCATGCATAAACATAGGCCTGGATTATGCTTGAAATCCTACGTACTGCTCCAGGATGTCACTGGCCAAGCCTCAACATATTGACAGTCACTACTGCAGGATTTTGCGGGATTCAGGCAGTGGTCAACCCTCCACGGACCATACTCAAGAAGAATAAATGGAGGAATTTGCAGGATTGAGGCTATATGATATTTTTCCATGAGGCCAATTGGAGGATTTTGCAGGATTGAGGCTACATCCTAGCAAAAAAGCCTTGGGAGTTCGGGTTATAGCCCAATAAATTAGCTACTTGTTTTCCGAGTTGCTGGTTCTGTTTGATAAGACACTGTATATTTTCATAAAATCAGTTACATAGCTGATTAGTGTTATATCATCAAATTCAAGCATGTTTTCAGTTTCACAACCCATGTGGTTTCTATATTGTTTGTTTTAGACGACACAGACAGCGAGCCCGAGGCACCGACTGTCCTACTGTGGACGTTATACTTCCTGGCCCAGCACTACGATCAGCTGAGAAACGTAGAGAAGGCCATGGAGTTTGTCAACAAGGCCGTGGAGCACACGCCAACACTCATTGAACTCTTCATTATCAAGGCAAAGATATTCAAGGTATAATTGGAATATATTCAACAAAATTCTGAAAATGTCATCACATTTTTTTTTTTCATTCGTACAAAAAAAGTTGCATATTGTCGGGTCTCATATTTCGCTCAGTGCCAATCCATTGTGTGACAATGGAGACCTTTGATTTAATCCCCAATACAAAAGAGAGCTGTAACCCTAACCCCCAGGGTATGTTTGCTAGAACCCTGCCAAACCTAGCAGCATGCGACACTTGACTATGTGACAAGCCTGCAAGATCCATCAGGGGATAAGTCTCAAGGCCAAACTGCCTCAGAGTCTGTGGTCACCGCACGCAGCAGGATACAACTGTGGCATTGTTCAATTGGGCTTAGCTCTCATTGTTTCAGAGCTGGCCACTCCTGCACTGGTGTTGGTAGCTGAATGCATCAAAGTGCACCAGTTCTTTTCCACCTGATGCACTGTGTTGCGTCTGGCAGGGTTACGGTTATTTAAAGCTTGCGGTTTTAATACTTTCTCGAAGTGCATCTGTGAACAAAAAAAGGGCCTGGATTTAAGAACCTTAGATGCACATGCATCTAGACTAATGAGCGGCTTGATTTTTTTCCTTGCAGCATGCGGGTGACGTCAAGAAGGCCGTGGAGTGCCTGGACGAGGCGCAGTCGCTGGACACGGCAGACAGGTTCATCAACTGTAAATGTGCAAAGTACATGCTCAGGGCAAACCAGGTCAAGCAGGCAGAGGAAATGTGTGCCAAGTTTACTAGGGTAAGCAAGTAGAATAGTTGGATACAGGCTTCACCAACATGTTTTTGAATTAATTCTCCCATCTGGAGTCAATCCTCTGTTTTGAATCCGCTCTAGAACTGTAAATAGGAGATCATCAAGAGATGTACATGTATTCATGATACCGCCACCCTCAAAGTTGGTCAGAAATTGCAGCACTCACAAATAAACCAGAAAATTTGGTCGTTCGACGTGTACTGCTTACTTTTTGAAAGCACTGAAGAATAGTCCCAGTTTTATCCAAGAATAACGCAAATCTTTGAATTCATGTTGGTCATGTCATTCCATGGTGTACCTACTCTGCAAAACAGGGAGCATGAACCAATGTTTTATACGGCTGAGGAAGAGCTCTGCAATACTTTTCTGTTCACAGTAGCCTCAATTTCAAGAAGCCATTTCTACCCATGACTGTTTGTATGTAGTGCTGTACCTTACAACACAAGTAGGGTTAAGACAGTACCATTTTGTGCAATCCCGAATTTTTTATTTATTTTTTGCTCCAATGGAGACCTTCTCAATCGATTGTTGTGCTTTCTGTTCCCCGCAGGAGGGCGTGGCCGCGATGGAGAACCTTAACGAGATGCAGTGCATGTGGTTCCAGACGGAGTGCGCCCTCAGCTTCCAACGACAGGCCAAATATGGCGAGGCGCTCAAGAAATGCCACGAGGTGGACAGGGTAAGGAGTTGGTCGTGAGCTCATAATTTACAAAAAAAAGACAATGTGAAGCCAATTTCCTAGCAATGAATTCAATAGTGGTGTTAAAATTTGACACCTTTCAAACAAAATGGACTCTCCATGGCAAACTCTTGGTGGCGCACTGCATTGTGAACCGCCCGAATTGTCCACCTTCCAAAAAAATCTTCAGTATTCGTTTGAAGAAAGGCCCCATGTTTACTGCATAGTTTGCTGCAAGAATGAGCAGCTACACACTTCAAGGCATGCTGAACTCATCCTTTTGTTTTTGGCAAATCACTCGATTTAGAGTCTTTGATTAATGAGGTTTACATTCTCAAATGTACTACATGTCTTGCTTATATGCAAAAGAACTCATGAGGAGCAAGGGTGTATCTTGTGTCCTCCTTGTTGTTAATTCTTTTTTTTCTTCTTTTTCTTCGGTTGACAGCATTTTACAGAGATTATAGAAGACCAGTTTGACTTCCACACCTACTGCATGCGTAAGATGACCCTGCGGGCGTACGTCAATCTTCTCAGGTTGGAGGATGTCATCAGGACTCACATCTTCTACTTCAACGCCGCCAAAATTGCAATAGAGGTAGGGAGACTTGGCAGTGTACCGTAAGTTCAAGCAGAGGCTTGCATTGTAGTATAAGAAGTGAATGTGAAAGAGAAACATCGTTCTTAGAAGAACCAGAGATGTTTATCTTAGTAACTTTGCTTTAACCCTATCTTCCTAGGCTATTAAACTCAATCCTACAAAATCCTGCAAATGCCTCCATGTCAAAATTGCATACACCCTCAATCTCCCAAAATCATCCATTGTTTCTTGAATGTGGTCCTTGGTAGGGATGACCGCTGCCTCAATCCTGCAAAATCCTCCAGCGATCACTGTCAATATGTTGAGGCAGAGCCAGTGACATCCTGGAGCAGTGCGGGGTGAAACTGCATATCTTTACACTGTGATTTTGTGATTGTGACAAACTGACAATGTGTTGATAGGGGTATCCAAATGAGTTCATTTTGGTAGAAACTCTCTTTTATATTTGTTGATGGTCAGGTCTACATCCACCTCCACGACAAGCCCCTGGAGGACGTGGACAAGGAGGAATCCCTGGACACTGAGAACCTGAGCCCCAAGGAGCTCAAGAAGATCCGCAGCAAGCAGCGCCGCGCCCAGAAGAAGGCCCAGCAGAAAGAGGAGGAGACTAAAGGCAAAGTGGGCGGGGACGCCAAGACGCAAGGCAAGAACAAGCACGACCCAGATGCTGACGGACCTAAGGAGGAGGAGCTAGTGCCGGACAAGCTGGCCAGGGTAAGGCTCTAATGAATATTCAAATATATGACTAAATTGATGTATTATGATTCAAATATTCGGAAGTGAAATGCAACTATCCAGGGTGAGACTGTGACATCCTCAATTAACTCAAAACTCTGCTTGCTTTACAATTATTCCCCCGTTCATCATGCCATCAGACCAGGTGGCAACACGTTATCAGCGCACATTCGGTCCTCTACCCTCACAGGTACCCATTTATACTCCTGGGTAGAGAGAGGCAACTGTAGTTAAGTGTCTTGCCCAGGGGAACAAACACCATGCTCCTGGCAGGGTTCGAACAAACGTACCATCGTACATGAGTCAAACACCGCATTCTTGAAATAATCATCTTTGATGTATTTCATCTTCATTTCTGTTTTTTTTTTTCCAGGGGGACAATCCGCTAGATCAAGCCGTCTACTTCCTGAAGCCTCTACAAACACTAGCCAAGAGCAGAATACAAACGCACCTTCTAGCTTTTGAAATCTATTTAAGAAAAGGTGAGTCTGAATTTGTTTTCCCTCTGTGAAGTGTTTTCATGAAAATGTCCAAAAATTCAAAGAAGGTGAAGGATCAAGAAATGATTTGAAATGAAATGAATGGGAATGTCTGAAACGTTTGTTGTGGAGAGCCTTGATTTTGTGTGGAATGGCAAAGCTTTGGGCGATTAGTTCAGTGAAGTACTGGTTCATTCTATCTATTATGTTGATTGTGAGTATTTCAAGACTGCAGAGCACTGCAGAGTCTGTCACAAGCCAATGTGGCCCATCAGGCTGGCGTTTATCTCCGGTTTCAGTTAGTATGAAACGACTGCAATGCTTGCAATGCTTGTCGCAGGTTACTCCCCAGCTAATGCTGGTACCCATTAATACTCCTGGGTGGAGAGAGGCAAGTTGGGATGAAGTGGCTTGCCCAAGACGCAACATGCGACCAGTATCTGGATTCGAACCCCTGACCCTCTGATCATGTGTCACGAACCCTAACCACTAGACCACACTCCCCACCGAGCATTGTGGTAATACTAGGTCAACACTTCAGTTTATTTCTAAACATATCTTTATTACCTCATAACAGCACCGGAAACATTCGCCTCAAGTATTTACGCCTGTTGGTGTTTATTTCTTGAATTTGCAGACAAGCTGTTATTAATGTTGCAAGCAGTCAAGCGAGGGCATGCTGTAGACCCATCCAACGCTGCACTACATGAATGTCTAGTCAAGCTAGCTATCAAAGGTAGGCAGCAAGGCCACAGTGGGTAGCTGTTAACCAAGCGAAAGGTTTTTAACTATAAGACAAGATACTGAAAACCCTCCCTCTCTCAAAATCAATCAAGTGACTGTTTTTAACAGTAAAGAATTCCCTTGTTAATTTGATATAGACATGCTGTGAAGGGAGGTGATTGATATGCCAGCTGTACCTACCAGTTACCTCTTGTCTTTCGATGGAATTTGACAAGTCACAGTGTTTACTTGAATGTGATCTGACTTTTTTTTACTAGCCTGTGTACAAATGCATGGCAGGCAAAGTGCAAGAAATTTGTGACCGTCTGTGACTGATCAAACAATAGGAGGGATTTTATTAATAATGTGATAATTTGTAGAGTATCTTTGTATTGTGATGCCATATATCAGCATTCACGTGTGAAGGGTTACATTTGAAGTTTAGATTCAAACTGTTTTCACAATACATGTAGTTCATTTCCAATATATTGATTGTATATCGTTTGATTTGTTTCTAGTCAATGAGAGAGGAGATTTAGCGGAGCCCGTGCAGACGGTGTTATCTGGGGAGCTGGAACGATTACTAGGAGGCAAGCAACTGAAGGCCTTCAACCAAGACTTCATCGATGCCCACCAACACTCACTGGAACATCGCACAATCGGTAGGTCACAAGCATCCACAAATGTCTCTCCTTAAAACCCTCCGCTGGACCGCTGTGCTCTAAAATAAAGTCCGTTTTGCTTAAGTTTGTAATTACTCCAAGGCTACATAGGCAGGATTGACTGGCTATGACTGTTTATGTAACTTGATCTAGCTATGCTTTGACTGTAGGTGATTGATAAGCCAGCTGTGCCTGCTTTTGCCGCTTGACTGAATTTGACTAGTCACAGTGCTTGCTTGAAATGTGATCTGACTGTTTGTGACTAGCCTGTGTAAAAGGCATGGCAAGGGAAGAATATTTATTTATTTTTTACTGTCAGTGACTGTTCAAACAGCAAGATGATTAATCCAGTTTCATTTGTCTTCAATGCAGGAGCGAAATGTCTTTTCCACCTGGACCCATCTAACCTAGAGACTGCTTTGTCGCTAGCAACATACCTTGGTGATGATCTAACAGATACAACTTTGCAGGTGAGATATAACAGTCAGGTTGGCGTAGCGGTACTTTCCTCACCTTCCACCGCTGTGACCCGGGTTCGAATCCCGCCTCGGCCAACGTGTGGATTGGGTTTTCAGTCCCTGCCTGGTTCCATGGGTTTTCCTCAGAATATTCTTCTTGGGGTTTTCCTCCCACATCGCTGAATGGGCTTCTAAATAAGAAATAAACAAAATGAAATACAATAAACACTACTCATAAAACTACTCTGCATAGTCTCCTTTCATTATCATAAAGTTCAAGTAAATGTCTGAATTTTTGTTCTTAATCTAACAGTACTTCCTTCATGTCAAGGAATATTTGTGCTACCAGCATCGGGTAGAAATTTGTAAAGAAGTGGTGTACTATAGGCCATTTTTGGGTGGATTTTTAATAAGAATTGGTCGTTTACATATACATGGATTATAAAGGGATTGGAAATACTCTGAATTGAAACCGAAATAGTTGTAAGTCACAAAGTTGAAAATTAACTTTCTTTGAATCGAATCCATTCCCCTTTTATTTAACAGAACTGCTCCTACGTTCTCACACTCCTCAACGACTTCTTCAAGTCGGACTCGGCCGCCTACCGCGCCCAGTGTCACCAACTCTTCCCCTATGCAACCGTCTTCGCTCCCCCCGCGCCGCCCACGGACAAGACGCAGATCGAAGCCACGGAGAACTGCGACGGCAAGACCGCCAGGGAGCCGTCGCCGAAGCCCGTGGAGAACTCGCAGCACAAGGAGCAGCCGCTGTGCAATTCCACCCACGTGGAGGCCGAAGCGTGAAACCGATGGCTTTGGTGTTCTGGATCCAATTTCTTGGAGCTGCTAAGGCTTGTGTCCAAATTACACACGAGTCTATGGTAGCGGCTGCAGCCACTTCCAATAGACTTGTGCTTAGCAGAAATCAGCTGAGAACCAGTTACAACCAGTCAAAACCAGTTACAACCAGTCTGCATTGCATGACTTTTTGGCTGGTAACCCGTTTTTGCTAAGGCCTCTGTCCAAATTACACACATGTCTATGGTAGCGGCTGCAGCCACTTCCCATTGACTTGTGTGTAATTTCAAGCCGTAGCCAAGTAATTTGGACACAGTCTAACAGCAGAAAATAGTGCTTAGCAAGTTTATATGCTTAGCAGATATCAGCTGAGAATCAGTTACAACCAGTCAAAACCAGTTATAACCAGTCTGCATTGCATGACGTTTTGGCTGGTAACCTGTTTTTGCTAAGTACTTTTTTTTCTGATCTGAGCAAACTTCTGTACTAAGAAGCTCTTTGAAGCTTCATACAGTGCCATAAAATTCAATTTGATTTTGTGGCACTCGTAAGCACATGTTGTTTTTTTCTGCAAGAAGAACTTTTGGCCATTTCATGGAACCCTAAGCAATTTGCACAGAAAAAAGAATCTTGCTCGCAGGGTTCGCTTGAGACATTGAAAGAGGGTTTTAAATTTTCAGAATTTTGTTCTAGTTTTAGCACAGATTTTCTGCTTGCTATAAACGAGCTCCGTGAAATTGCCCCCAGATTTCTGTTGTAAATTACAAGTGTTTTGTTTTCTATTTTTTTTTACACTATCAAGTCTGACCTTGTCTTATTTGACTGATCCAGTAATGGTAGGGTAGATCATTTGTCATTTGTGCATTTTGTTTGTTTGAAGCAACAAAAGTGCTCAAAATCTAACGACAGGTGCTTAACAACTAACCTGATGAAGGTTTAACTCTGTGAATACTGTATATTCTGAGAAAACAATATTCTAGGATCTCGATTTCAAATCAAAAGTTGCCAATGTCATGTTTTGAATTGCGCCCGAGATCAGCATCCGGGACACGTTCTCATTCAGCTGATTGCAGCTATGCGATGTCACGCACTGAACCGACGAATAATAGAGGGCCTTCGTGCGTGTGCGGCGTGTCAACGCTTGTGCGCACCCATTCATGGATGCGCCGAATTAACAACGAAGTACTACTGGAAATTTCCAAGTATACGTCACTTGCCTCATGTTTGGAAATGGCCTTCTTTTATTGTTGTTTTCAAAATGACAGCATGCCAGAAGGAATAATTTCACAGGGAGTTATAGTGCCATTACTATCTTTAAACCAAGTATGCTTTTTAACAATAATTTGGTCAGTTACTTTTTGGACAGCTGCAAATCATATACTCTACCATTCATTGATCGGTCTATTGGACAAGTGCCTGTGATGTGATGCTCTGGTTTTCAATTGCCATACTCATATAGTGGACAATGTGGAAAGACTTGAAACTTGGTAGGGGAACCACAAGGGTGGCCCAGGTATTTGTTTTTAGTAGGATCGCTGTTAACAACATTGAAATGGATTTTGGATTCTCTTTGGAAAAATACTCCGAAGTTATGGCGACAATTCAGTTGCTCATCAAGTACGCAAGTCGATTATAATGGGCTGAAAGAAACCAAAATGAATTTATTTGAAAGTGGACTTTTTTTTTCTTCAAAGAGAACTCTGCGATCAAACCCTCATGAAAACAAAACTAGGCAAGCCTAGGTTCCAGAGTGTACAAAATTCCATTGGATCGATTGAGAATTGCTATTCACTGGAACTTCTTTTGGCATCTGTGTACAGAATAAGAAGCCAGCTATGCCCCATTCATTGACGTTACTGGGTCAATAAATAATACACTCACTCTGAAATTTGCATCAAGTATTAACCAGCAATGACCAGGATGAATTCATGTTTAATTACTCCGTGCTAGGTTGAAATTCCTTCACAGTTCATGACACAGTTCAGCAATGCTTCCTCTTTGGTTTAAGTCCACTTTGTTTGCATTCTGAAATGTTTGTTGAAAAAGTTTGAGGACAGATGTTGATAATTTTCGGCAACCTTAGTTTCTTTTTTAGTAAATAAAAATGTCATAGAATTTGACATTTAGAAAACTGTTCTCCAACATAACCTTTTCATGAAATTTGATGGAGTACCCTCCATGATTAAAACGAATCGTACAAGGCTTTTCTGAACTTCTTGGACACAATTGTAAGCAGTGTGCTGGGCGAGGATTTCTTGTTAAAATTATGTTTAATATTTGTTATAAACAGTCGTTTTAAATTTAAACTCCAAATATTGAAATACTATCTTATCCAGTCCAGATGATTGTATGTCAAATGGAATTCCAAGCTTTTTTGTTGTTTGAATCCTGATATTATTTATTGAAATAATTAAGCACTTTCACTTTTGTCCAGAATGTATTTGAAAGCAATCTTACTCTTTTACGTCTTTTTTTTATTGGCTACGACGTCCGAGGAGTGATCCCCCATGCATTTTTTTGAATGTTGTGACTTGAAATTACCAGAACACCACACTGAAACTAAAAGTTGATCTTGCTGTGGAGCAAAGCATTCTTTTTGGTAAAAAAAAATCTGGATATTCTTAATAAGTTTTGTGTGTGCGGAAAGGGAAGTGGTCAGTGAATTGAATTTATCTTGCAAAAGAAAATGCGAGTTCCTACTTCAGTGCCATTGTTTGAAAAGCTTATGCAATGAATAGTTTGTGGTGTTGCTGTACATGTATGGCCTTTGATTGGCGCAATTTTTTTTTTTTTACCTTTTTTTCATTTTTTTTTTCAATCGAATCGATATCTGATTAAGTCACTTCAGGGGAAGAAAAAGGGCCTGGTAACATTGCAAACTGTGTTTTTTTTTCATGCCTGCATTTCCAAATTGTGAATTTTGTTGACAAATTAACTGGTTTCAATACAAAATGGCTACCGAGCACAGTGGAAATTGCTGTCTTTTGTTCGTACATGATAATTTCAAGACAGTGTTTATCATTATAAAAAAAAATAGCTTTGTGTTTTAGCGAATGCAACGGGATATATCTCTTGAATACTGGGTCAAAGGATTGCATAATTTTGGTATTTTTTTAAGGCTCCATGGAATGCCAATAGAACTAGAGTTTCTTGCATCCTCCCTTTTTTTTGTTGCCTTTTTGAGTTTCAGCCAAATACGAAGAAATATGGATTGAAATGAAATTGGAAAAAGATCAAGTTTGTTGTGTACAGAAAAATGTTTTCTTTATAAATTTTTTAAAAATCTGATTTCAGCATCAATTTCGGGTCATTGTAGATCACCCGAATGTAGCATGTACTAATTCAAAACCACCCAGTGTCATAATTAAATACATTGTTGTGATTTTCATGGATATTTTTTGTTTTGGCATTTAATTCTGTGAAATGATTAATTCAATAAATATTGCGTCAGGATAACAATTCTTGATAAAAAAACAGAAATGGATCTTGTGAAGCTGTCACTTTATTTTCAAAAGCGGCCGTCTTGTAATCAAAAAGGGGAAGCAATACATCAGATTATTTCTGTAATAAGTTTTTACTATAAATTTCATATTTGACTCAGAAATGGCAATTAAAATTCTTTAAGTAACACATTTCTTAATTGAGGTACATTTTTCTCGATTTTGTGGATGGTTTAGCCTAGAGAGGGCGGCAGCATTTCCACGAAATATCAACTCCTACACACGTCCCTAGACTTTGTGCACGTCGTCTGTCAAATTACTTTGCATGTGTCCAACATTATTTTGCAAGACACAAAAGTACTCCGCATTTAATTTCAAAGAAGTGTATTATCACTTTTCTCATTTGATCTATTCAAATATCCTCAAGTGGTGGATTTTATTCATGAAAAAGTGTACATCAAAAGAAATACGAAACGATTTGGATAAATATTGTAATTTGGAGGACTACGTTTTTTGGTGAAAGCACCGAATACGTCGGATGTGATGCGGTCAACAAGCAAGATGGCGGCCATGAGGTTTGGGTCGACTGTGAAACCTCGGCCGCTGATAATGTGTAAATTTCATATTACTTTGTATTCTTCGTCAAAGTTCGAATAGGTGAGTACATATATGTAAATGAAGTGGTCTATAATTTGAATGTATTTGGAAGGTTTATTCGCGGAAACGTGTCTTGGTTCTCGTTTCTTTTTGACGTTATTGGTCAATCGTGCATGGGTCAACAACCAACAACGTTCGTTATGCATGCACATAATGAACAGCTGACATGGCCGAAGTGAAGGCACACGTATGCAGTCGCAGGCATACGTTTGAATTGTGTACACTTTTAATACAATATTGCCTAAGTCAGTTTGAGCAAGAGTGCCTTTTTCTTAACAGCCTCCTGTTCTTTACTCCTTGAATTAACAAGGGAGATCTTTGTCATTGAACATGTTGAATTTTGAAAATTTTGTTTAATTTTCCCCTCCCCTGCCCCCCCCCCATTTTGTTTGTTTATTTGGAAAGAATGTTGCAACCTGACTCCACTTTTTTCTTCATTTCTCATCTCAATAAAGGTCAGTCATTGTAAAATGTTGAGAAGACATGAATCTGGGACTGAGAATCACATAAAATTTCCTATTTTGTTAGGAAATACTTCTCCATAGATTTTGTACACAACTGTATAGCAGATTTCCTATAGACTAATGACGTCATATTTATGAGGGAAAGAATGTACTATCCAGACGCCACTTCTTTGGTTGTTTACGTGTGCAATTTCTATGGAGAGTTTAGTGCATTGTCAAAGTATTTTCTAACAACATTGGAAAGGTCTCTTCGTCCCAGTTTCATGTCTTTTCAACATTTTTGCAATGACATGTTCTTCACTGATAAAATACAAGATGAAAAAAACTGGCGTCAGGATGCAACATTCTTTCGTTTATGAATTTTAAATTTTCAGTCTGTTTTCGCCTTTTTGTGTGTAGATACGTTGCAACCATTCCAAATATAACTTTGCACTGCAGGGTCCCTGCCTGTAATGATTTCTGTACTACTCGCTGTATTGTGACCAATTTCCATGATCCGATTTCCTACATGTAATAGATTTGTGTTATGTGTTCCATCAGTTTTGATCAAGGAGACTCGGTAATTTTTTCACATTTTTCAGTTTGTTACTTAATCTCTTTTTGTTTCTATTTGCCTGCAGATTGAGTTTTTTTTTAATTTGAAGCCAACACCAGGCAGCCCCCATGGATGAGCAGACCATCTTCAATCTCCTGGAGTGCTCGGTCTGCCTGGAGCCCCTGGACGTGACCAGCCGGGTCCTGCCCTGCCAGCACACCTTCTGCATGCGCTGCCTGCAGCAGATCATCAACACCCGCAACGAGCTCAAGTGCCCAGAATGCAGGGAGCTGGTACCCTGTCGGCTGGTGACCGATCTGCCTACTAATATACTGCTGGTGCGGCTGCTGGACGGGCTGAAGAGGCCGGGCAAAGCGCCCCCTGGGTCACCTCCACCAAGAACCAGTAATGCCGGAATCTCGGGCTCCGGGGAGACGGTGGTCAGCGGGAGAAGTGCCTCCTCAAAGGTTGGTTATCATTATTACCTTTTCTTAATATGGACGTACAGGACTGTAACGTTATTTTAATTGTAAAGTTGCGGCACCCTATCATCACATGCCGCTTTTTGTTGATGGAAACAGCAACTTTTTGTCGACAGCAGTTTATTGTTCTCATCCTTTTAGCAGGCTCAAACCCTTGACCGTTATAAAATGCAACGCATGTACTTAAATGCAAAACATTCCAGCAGACCAGAACATCGATCGCTGCGAGCAAAGTTTTGAATATTCGGTCAAACGCAGGTTCGCATAATCAAATACTAAATTATACGAAAATTGACAGCCCTAAAATTTGCACTCTGTTGGTTTTCACACACTGTTTTTAAAATATACATGTATACATATTCAAGTCTGTGCTCCGTGCACAGGTCCCCCCCCCCCCAAAGGGGTACAAAGGGAGAGTTGGGGGAGACCACTGGCAGAGACATTCAAAAGTGGGAGGGGCTGACGACATCTGGCACTCACACGAAAACGCTGAATGACATAAGTTGTGCGTACTTCTCGCCATACGTCTCATTCTCACCAGACTCGTCAACTTCAAGCACTATGCTGGTCCTGGCCCACGATGAAGTGCCGAATCGTTGAAGAGTGATGACAAGAAGTGATTGTAGTCCGAGTGTCAAACTGCAATTTGGAGGTGGACTGTGCATAAAGGTCCAAAAATTTTTTTTTTGCATTTCCTTGTCATTTGACATTCAAAAAGCAAGAGAGAGACACTGCAGTTGACACTTTTTTTTTTTTTTTTTTTTTTTGAAAAAATGAAATAGAATAAATAATGCAATAACAAAATTTCAAATAACAAAATTGTGGTTTTTTTGTGTAAAATGGCAATTGTATTTAAACATTTTTCAAGTCTTATTTTTCAATTTTTCATTTCAACATACAACACGCAATATGAAATTCACACATGAAATTATCACCATCGATCTCCATTATAAAGACTTAATGATGATAACTCAAAATGATTTAGTTCAGGAAATTTCCCTTTAACAGGAAAGCTTCCCTTAACAGGATCACCACCGGGAAGGTAGCTGTCATGATCCCATGTTAGTGAAAGCAGAAGGGGGGGGGGAGAGCAGAAATTAGATGGTGCGTGCTAGAGATGGAAGGGGTGGAAAAGAGAGGAAGCAGGGAGGAGGAAAGGTAGATATGAAACGGTGCGTGCAAGTGACAAAAGAAAAGATGAGGGGTGGAGAGAAACAGGATGGAGGAAAGGCAGACGAAGAACGGTGCGTGCGAGTAACGATAGACAGGGGATGAGGGTGGGGATGGAGGGTAGGGAAAAATAGGGGACTAGGGGTGGCGGTAGGTAGAGGTGGGAGGAAGGGCGGAGGTATGGGGAGGGAATGGACGGTGATGAGCCGGTCAGGAATCACCAGGGAGGAGTAAGGGAAAGTCTTGTCTCAACTGTGGCTGCAGTGCAATGACTAGCTCCAGCGTTTCACAGTGAGATGCACTTCAGCAAATTGAAGGTCCATATACTCAAGCAGTTGGTATAAAACAAGAGTACACAATGAATAGCCATTTTCCCCTACCTTTTAGTGGGTGGGGTTTTCGGTGGGAAACGGCAAAGTAAGCACAAAAAAACAGAGTCATTTATCAAGACTTCTTGCAGTAAGCTAAAAAAAATAAAGTTCAAATTATCTGAAAACCACAACATTCGAGGCAAACTCCCTCTTTTGGGGACAGGAGACTAGTCATAATTAGAGGGAGTTTGCCTCGAATGTTGTGGTTTTCAGATAATTTGAACTTTATTTTTTGTAGCTTACTGCAAGAAGTCTTGATAAATGACTCTGTTTTTTGTGTGCTTACTTTTCGTTTCCCCACCCAAAACCCCACCCACCAAAAGGTAGGGGAAAATGGCTATTCATTGTGTACTCTTGTTTTATACCACAAGCCAACTGACTGTTGGTAGGCATACAGTGACTTTTTGGTAGCAACCAACTGCTTGAGTATATGGACCTTCGATTTGCTGAGTTGCATCTCACCTGTGAAACGCTGGAGCTAGTCATTGCACTGCAGCCATAGTTGAGACAAGACTTTCCCTTACTCCTCCCTGGTGATTCCTGACTGGCTCATCACCGTACATTCCCTCCCCATACCTCCGCCCTTCCTTTCCCCCTCTACCTACCGCCACCCCTAGTCTCCTATTTTTCCCTACCTTCCATCCCCACCCTCATCCCCTGTCTATTGTCACCTGCACGCACCGTTCTTCGTCTGCCTTTCCTCCATCCTGTTTCTCTTCACCCCTCATCTTTTCTTTTGTCACTTGCACGCACTGTTTCATATCTACCTTTCCTGCTTCCTCTCTTTCCCACCCCTTCCATCTCTAGCACGCACCATCTAATTTCTGCTCTCCCCCCCCTTCTGCTTTCACTAACATGGGATCATGACAGCTACCTTCCCGGTGGTGATCCTGTTAAGGGAAGCTTTCCTGTTAAAGGGAAAGTTCCTGAACTAAAGCTGTCAAATAGGCAAACTCCCTCTTTTGGGAGACTAGTCATAATTAGGGTGTGTGGAAATTATAAATTGTAAAATATTAATCCAGACCCCTGTCAATTTTTTTTTCTGATTTTGGCCTTAGCAGTAAGCAGTAAATAAAAAAGCATAATTCAAATTGCATTTCAATTTGATGTAAGAGTAAGTGCATTTAGTTGAAATCCTTGAAAACCATTTTGTACCAATTACAGTAGATGCCAAAGTTTGACTGTCTATTCTTTGAATCAAATCCATCACAAAAATGGGACACTTGAGGATGGATTGAAGAAGACGTTTGGAGGATTTATGGAAGGGAGGAATAAAAAATTCAAATCGATAAATTTCACGTCATTTTCAAAATTCTAAGTGACGTTCAGCTGTCAAATAGAGGTGTAGCAAACTGAGATATGCCTACATACACAGTTCTCATAAAAAAACTTAATTTTTATCATCAATTATGCCGGTAGTGTTTAATCATAACTGGTAAAACAAGCCCAACCCAGCCAAACCCAACATCATTCAGTCCAATATTCGGAACTCCAGAAAAAAAAGATTTCAGTGAGAAAAAGTACATACTGTTTTAGCTGTCTTTTTTCCCCACTGTTGACGGAGTACTGTGACCTTTAAAGTATTAAAAGAAAAAACAACATTTGCAAACAAAAAAAAAAAAAAAAAAAATCATCATTTTACTGTCATTTTCAAGAAAAGTGGTATTTTTGTATCAATTTCCAACGCTGATCGGCCGACCAGCTTTTGGAAAAAACTTTTTTTTTCAAAAAACTGGCCCTGACCATCGCACTTGTTTGCAATATTACACACCTATGAGCGGTACACAAGCAAGCCTGCTAGACTTCCTGACCTGAACCCCCCAATGTATGTAAACTGCTAAACTTTTTTTAAATTTTTCAGGGGAACAGAGGAACCAGAAAATGATGTTTTTCTTGTTTTTTATTTTTTTTTCATCGAAAAACCCAAAAAAGTCAGTGTAACTATATTTTATATATATTATATACCCCCCAACCCCAATTCCATCCATTTCAAAAAATTACAGCAAAAAAAAAAATGATGTACATATATTAAACAAGAGAAGTGTGAAATTTGACAATCGATACGAAACAATCTCTTTACAAGATGCCAAACATGGTTTTATGTATCATTTTGCAAAAATCATTTATTAATTATTAACAATTAATTTAGAAAAAATAATTTTGTAAAACTGTCCTCGGAAATCAGAATTTTCTACTGTGATTAGTTTTGTCTTGCGCAAAGACTTGGAATTTTTTACAAAATCGAGTCATTTTTACCCTGATGTCAATGGATACAGTAATTTACGTGCATTTTTTTGTGTCGCTCTGTTTTGGCATCTTCTTGAAGTACATTTGCTTTAAGTCCAAAAACTTCCCCTTTTTTTGAACCACTGGGCCTACGTGCGGTTTGCCGTATTAAAAACCCTATAAAAGTTGCAGTCGAGTGAGTGCGTAAACAAGCTGAGTGCTAAACAAATGAAGCCTGAGGTTTGCGTGACTAAAAAAACTGGCCCGATCAGAGGATAGTTAGATTTCCCGGTATATTCTGTTTGTCTGGGCGGCACCTTAACCCTGGACACAACCATTACTTTGTGAAGTTGATTGTTCTGCCCACCTCCATCGGGCTTGTAGCCTGGAGGTGAATATACATTTCCATTCCAAAAAGCTTCCAATATTTACTACCATTGCTCTTTTTTGATAGTCATAAGGCCATATTTTTTTTGTCAAGGTTGTGAAAAGGAAAAGTGATGCTGAAAGATTTTGACAGATTAGTGCAGGGAAAATTGTGGTTGGGCATGACAGCCGCGGATTATGCAATGTAATGAAGCTTGACCTTGTTAACACGCAAATAACTATCATGCACTCATACTGCATGCAGGATGCAGGCTGAATTGTGGAAAATTGGCATCATTTTAATCGCTTGGCCCATTTAATCAGATAATGAATAAATTGAGTCGTGTATCCCCAGATAGGGTCAGCAGGTAGCCTCCCATTTTTGAAAGTTGTATTGGAAATATGCAAGATTATATAGTTAATTAAACTTAGAAACGTAATATGTGTTTTCTCTTTCATTTCATGACAGAACCATTGTTGTTCTTTCAATCAAAGATGCTTTCCAGTGAAATGGGAAAATGGTCATTGCGCACTTTGGCAAAATCTTTTGTTCCCTTTGACTTGCAAATCATCTGGAAATTGCATCGATAATCATCTCTCAAAACCAGCAATTTACGTTGTTTTAAATTACGTACATGCTTTGGTTAATTGGAGTTCTACTTCAGGACACACCATGCAGTAGCTGTGTACAATCCATTTTCAAGTAATTCCAATTAAACTCCCACTTTGTCCATGGTAATCCTCAGTCTGCTGACCACATCTATCTGAGATATTCGATGTCCTTCCCAAAATTTAGTCTGCAGCAAAATTTATTCAGCCCCAAAGAGTTTAACAAGCCACCTGACCTTGCGTACACTGAAAAGGTGACTCCCACAACTTCAGTTTCCCCGAAACAAAGTTGTCAAGATAATAATGAGGCATTGGTCCATGTTTTGTCCATTGTTCCTTGCCTAGAGGGGAATCCATATGGAGACATCTGAGTGAAATCAGCTGTAGTTGGTCCTTCCATATTAATCATTGAACAAAGCACCACCAGCTGAAAAGAGTGGGACTACATGAGTCACCTGCTGTGTATGTTAATCTTACATGTAGCTACAAACTGAATGAATAACAATTTTCATTATGTTATTACTTATTAATTTTCTTGGATACCTACGTGTATAGATCTTCCTTTGAGTCTTTGAGCCTGTCAGTGTCACCAGCAACACAATCCACTGCTCTTAAGTCTTATGTAATGCTTAAAACGCAAGGAGGACTTGGCATTTTTTTAAAGCCAGAGGATTTTTTTTTTTCAAGGCAGGAGTGACTATAAGATTGTAAGTCTAACAGCTCATACAAAGAATTTACAATAATAGCAGGTTCTTATAAAGCGCACATGACAATAAATACACTTCATTAATTTATAAAGGTACATATCTAAATAGTCCCCCCCCCCCAAAAAAAAGAGAAGAATCTTTCCGTTCCCTGTCATGTTTATTAATACTGCAATTTTATCTCGGAACACAAATACTGCATTCCATGCTAAATGCGTCCCATTGGTACATTCACATTAAACATTTCAGCATGTCAACTGTGTTCTTTCATGTTAGCCATGATCCTTGACAGATAATTGCTTTTGTCAAAATGTTCCCATCCTTTCGACATTGATGCTCATTGTGCATATGAATTTTTTCATGAGAGTGCCCATCTTCGTTTTTGTTGCTATCTTTGCATTTATACCCTGATACAACAAAAACAAAACAATTGTTGACTTTGCCTTGAGTGTCACGTGCCCTTCGTCCCAACAATTGTGGCACAAGCACCACATGCCGAAACTACATTGTACCAGAAGACATTGTTCTGATATTGTGAAATGGTAGACTGTCTGTGTCTTGTTTTTCCCCAAGAAGGAAACCCACAAAATAGCCGCTAAGCGTGTCGGAACTCAAAAAAGTTTGCTTGTAAAATGTGAAGACCCATTCATGTTGTTGGAATAGGACCCGAGTACATTCTGGCAAATGGTTCCAAGTCTTACATGTATTTGTGATGCAGCATCTCCCACACACATTCATATGCCAGTTGGGAAAATGGTACAAACATCAGCATTTGAAAGTAGGCCATTCTGTTACCTGGTAAACATCTTATCGACAGCTGTTATCAAAATAAGTGTGAACATTGAATGATGCTGCATTTCAGTGGCAGCTGTGGGAGCACTAGAAGACAAGGATGAGTCTACTGTCACAGTGATACATTGAATGCCCTGTCAAAGCACTTCACATAACCTTTAAATTAAATTCCTTGATATAACTGAAATTAATGAAACTCCCAATCTTGACAAGTTCGGCATTTCGTTGAAATATATTATACTTCCCATTTTCAAGGCATTCGCTTTTATAAAATTCTGTAAATTTTGCAGAACTGTAAGGCGGCAAAGGCCCGTCGGCATTTTCCACTACATGTCGTTGTTTGTACACACTAGGCTTGAAGTCCTACTATATTCGTTCTTTAAATTCCAAATTTAAATCCAGGCCTTCAGGCTTTACTCCGTAAATTTATCAAAATACCAGAAAGGGAATAAACGTAACAAAATTCATGTCATAAAAAGGTGAGTTCCAATTTTCAACCTCTTGAATATTGCCTTGCCTTTGGCACTCCCATGTATATGAAACAGTTATTCTTCTGTGCTACCCAAAAAAAAATCAAATTTAATTCGGCTCATGTTTATTGTAGGTGTTCTCCTGATGGGGTTACGGTCTCGTTCAAAGCTCTGGACTTCTTTCTATATGGTCCTGTAATAGGATCAGAGCATATCAGTAAGATTAGAAGTCAACAAAAATCTGGAAATAATGTAACAGGGCAGAAACATTCAGCTTGACGATTACACCAGCTGTCAAGTTCATGAGCTGCTTAAAACAGAATGGTTTTCTGGAAGGTTTACGAATTCTAGCCAGAAGAAGTGCATGGTGCAAGTTCAAAATGGAATGCCCCAAATGGTCAAACTGTCAACATCTTTACTCTAATAGCCGTTTTCATTGGCAAACATTTAAAGGTCGTACGTTTTTGGATTTCTTTCTTTTTCCTGCAATGTCAGCCAGGAACCTTCCACTTGTATATTTCTGCATGTAAACGAACAAAGGCAGAAGACACTGAAGGAACTGTTAGTTTTTGTGAAGTTTGAGCAAAAAATCCAAGTAAGCTTCGTAATTCTGAGAAAATCCTGTATAGTCTACATCACATGTAGAACAAACTGACCAACTTAAAAGTTAAGCCGGTATCAAAGCTCGCGAGAGATGATAGAAAAGGAATGTTAAAAAATGTATAAAAAATAACAAGAAATCAAAAGTGTTGACAATCCTCTCAGAAATGGTCAACAAGAAGCAATGGTATCTTATTCCCAGTGTACATTTCAGGACTCTGATTGGGCATTCCTATACGTCACGCTCAATTTGTAATTGTCCCCCAAATTTATAGTCGGGAATTTGAGGCCTCTCTGTCTGCACCACCTGACTTTATGAACACTTGGGCAAAGCCGGGATTAAACCATTGCACTCTCGTAAATCAAAGCTTCTTTCATTTGGAAGCCGCATCAAAACCAAATCCCTCTTTTTGTGTTTTCCCCCCTGTAGAATAAAACCTAATGCCCCATGAGGGCTATACAGACTGCCTGGTTTTGATTTTCAGGTCAAGGATACGTGTGACAAATGGATACGTGTGATCAAAACCTGAATTGTGTCACAGAAGTTCTAGTGTTATTTTCTTGAATCAAGTTGAAGTGGGATTATGACAGTTTTTCCTCTGAAACTGGTACACTCGGGATTCTAACTTTTTCAAGTCAGTTTCCTTGAAATCAGTGCCCATCCTTGGTTGTCCCAACATATATGCAACAATGTTACTGTTAGATGAGATTTGTGGAGTGTCCTCACACTCACAGCCTAATGAGTCTCCGTCCCATTTCTTATGTACACGTATCACTTATGCCGTTACGATACATGTAAGTCCGGTTTATAAATCACATGAATGTTAGTGTGTTGGGATATTTGTGGCATGTACAAGTGCCACCAGCGAGTTGAACACATGTTCACTCCAGAGATTTCATCCCAAATGTTTCAAGACATCAGATATTTATGTTGGGTTCTTGCTGAATGCACGTGGAAACCGGACTGAACTCTGTGGTTACAATCGTAAAAATCCTGTTCCCTCAGTAACTTCCAAGCGGCAGCTGAGATGTTCTGTAATTGAAATACGAGATAAGATTCTGCACTTATTATTTTGTCCTTCGCAAATCCCAAGACATGTCAAACATGCACACAAAACATCTGTGCCTAACTCACCTAAAAAAAAAATCCCAAGCAAAACAGCAGTTTAGAACCCTCATAAACGACATCATAAATCACTGCAATAACAAGTCCCAAATTAACTCAGAGGTGGGTATTAATAGAAATCTCAAGGCAAATAGGGAACTCCTTTTAGTGAAAGTTATTTTTATTCATCCCATTCATCCCCACTCCCCCCCTTCAGTCTCATTGAGAGCTGGTTTAGTGGTAGCAAAACACCATGCTGTTGATTGGGTCCTGCCCGGGATGACTTTGTGCCTGGGGGCTGTGTCCTAGGAGTAAACAGGATTATCATGGCTAGACAGACCAGCTTTGCTGAAACAGGCAGTTTTCTGCTGACTGGGGCAGCTTTTTAGGGAACCCTGAAAGTGCAGAGTTTCTTCCCAAAACACAATAGATGCCATTCTGTTTACCTTTTTAGAAGCCCGCCCTCTCCTGGCTGCCCAGAGCCAGTTTTAACAGCTGTTTAATTAAACGCAATTTTAAAGTGAAAAATGTAGTTTAAAAACAGCGGCGCAAGCAAATCGCAGGTCGACCTGAGGCTGGCTTTTACTTTAGGCTTCCAGTTGAGAGACCTGGTTTCTCTTACTTAGTTTGTCCTATCCCAAAAAAGTGAATTTTAGTGAGCTCAGTTACTGGCACTTTTCTAATCCCCAAAAATTATATACATGTACGTAGTTCATGTGTCGAACTTTATTGAACTTCGTGATAAACTGTACATAGTTTTTAATTTGGCAGGCTCAAGAGAAAAAAACCAGTTGTCTGCACCAAAACTCTGTTTGCAAACTTCTTAAATGCGGATTAAAAAAACGGAACAGGTTTAGGCATATTTTTTTCGAAGTCTAAGTACCTACACCTAGTTGTGACTGTGCTTACTCCCTTATTTAAAAGTGGCAAAATGTTTCCAGCAAAAATTAATTTTGCTGATACCCAGTATTATTTTATGCCTGATTCGTCCTTCTCTCAAATGCCATCGTCTGTCATATAAGATACTCTGGAAACCATTGAGACTGGGCATGTTAACCGGTTGTACTTAAGCCTACAGGGAACCGGTGACAGATGCTATCCTCATCAGACTGGCTTATATACAAGGCAGTGTTCATGACATGCATTTATCATAACATCTTACAAGTAAATGCAATTACAGTAGGCCATGTTGGGAGTTTATATTAAATATCTGTTCCCTACCTTGTTGACAGAGATTTCTCCCCAGACGACCTCCTCACACTATGTCAAGGTAACAGTCGATTACTAACAGAGCCAGAACTAAAACGTATTTGGAGCTGATCAATTCTTGAGTTATTGAATCAAATCTTTTGCCAGTAAATTCTCTGCATAATTTTTTGGTAACAAAAAAGTTGGGCCATGAGCAAAACTTGCTTTTTACAACACATGCAGGGGAAACTGTTTGAAATTTGAAACTTTTGAAAGGATTTAAATTTCACCGAAGACCTTGTATTTTGTAAAGTGACTTTTGAATTCATAATTGATAACAAACAATTTTGAATTGTATGGCGATAAGAAATTATTTTTCAAATAATAGTTGATTTCTCTCTCAATGTACGGTGCTGTCGAGTTTTTGAACTTCAGAAAATAATCTTCATGAATTTTACTGCATTTGTCATGTGTCTGCAGTTACTTTTACGTGAATTGGATTGATGTAAAATGGTCTAGGAAAGGGATAAATCATATATAATGTTTTTGGACCCAAAGTTCCTACATAGCAATATGACACTTCAGTCATCATTCATGTTTGTTACATGTAAACCGTACCTTCTCCAACTGCACACATGTACATGTAGTTTTCTGTGAATTTTCTCTTTACAGGGCTAACGCTTTTTCCTGGAAGATAGATTATATCCCCAAAGACTCTAATCACTTAACACACACATAACCTTTCACAAGATGCATCTAAGATATAAAATACCCAAGCAGTTAGGCAAGCGAGGGTTCAGCTGAGGTCAAGGAACGGTTGTCAAGAGGTCCTGTTGCCTTTACCACCAGCTGAGACCCAGAAAGCTAACCCGCCACTTCGCAGGGGCCAACTTGTAGGATTAATGAGAGCTGGGGTTGACACTTCCATTCAGAACATGAAACATTCGCACACATATAATTAAAAACCTGGTTCTAACTCGGTACGGAAATGAACACAAATACGAATTTGTGACAACATGGCAAGTCCTCGTGCTGCAAATTAGCAAAAAGTCATTTCAACTTCATTAAGTTTCCCTGCGAATGTTTTGTGATGTCACGTTAAATTCTCATTCACATTTGCATGAAGTACGTGGATGAATCAGCCTTATGTAAGGAAGAAACTGTTTTGTGGTAGATTGAGGCCTCAGTGTACGTGTGGTGTAAATGTACATACCTGTACATGTACATGTGCGTACCTTCTTGATCTTATTCATACATGTACTACAACTATTCATAAGTTTGGTGTATCAGATTTCATCAGTTTGCTATATCAGATTCGAACCAGCCAGCCGACCCTGGCAAGCTCGGTGGCCGAGTGGTAAGACCTCCGCACAAGTACACAGGAGGTCGTGGGTTCGAGTCCCTCCCGTGTGATTTTTTTCTCACAATCACTCTGGACAACATCGAGTATACAGTGTTTATAGAAATGCGTCGGTGGAGGGCCACAACCCAATATTGAAGCTACAACTATTGTTCATCAGCCTTCACGATTGTACAATTGCTCCATGGTTGTACAAACATTTATGCCGTCATATACAAACAAAAAACAAGGCTTTTATCATAATACGAATTATAACTGACCTCAAATTGATTTTAACAAGTTGGTCTCAAATAATATTTTTGTAAATATATGCAATGCACAAAATATCACCATGTCTTGAACACGTACACGTATTCTGGAGCTTTTTGTCATTCAAGGAAATGAAGGATAAGTAAAATGTAAATGTGAACATGTTAAGAAACCATCCCGTTTAATACAAGTTTGAATTGAGAACCATTGAATTTTCCTGAAACAGTACATGTATGTATGCCGAGACCTGGATACATACATGTACATGTACATGTATACAGTACATGTCATGTGTCGGTGTGCATCCAAGTGCACTTTGCATGTAGACATGGATGCGGTTTTTGGTGCTGGTCGTGACCCCTGGGCGCTGAGTATGGACTTCCCTGAAAAAGTGTGAACTGTGTGGGAGTTGCACAGTGGGGCGTTCACACATGTTGTATTGTGGTTTAGCTGGAACTGCTGAATAAATGGTGAAAAAAGGAACATTAGGAACTATTTTCCCATGTTCAGTTTTTATTGCTCCATGGTCTTTTACAGTCTGATAGTCTGATAACTGTGGAAATAAATCTTGAATCTATATGTGGAAAACTGAATTTGGTAACTTTAATAACATAGTGGCCTTGGGCTTATTATCTCTTTGAGCTACATGTATGACATTGTCATCACACTCTGGCTCCAAAACTCAACATTGTGTGCCCTGGCTCTTCAACAAATTCAAATTTTTTTGCTCTTGATAAATTTTCAAATTTCATGTTTTACTCCAACCAAAACAACTTCTTCTTTTTTATGTCTGCGACCCTCTAGAAAAAGATTTTTATTTTGGGCACAAACAGATCTCTGTAGTGAGCAGACTGGTTCCCGGTTCCTACATTATCGATACTGATTGTGGGTCGGGAACCAGCCTCCCTCCCCCTCCTTATAAAGAAATAATCCAATTTACCTAAACATTGGCCGATGTTTTTCGTTCAGTGTCACATTAAGAAATGAATAGCTTGTATATTGCTAGGTAAACAGCAATCTAGAAGATAAAAAAGAATGTATTTTTCCGGATGAAACTCAAACTTAACATAAGGAATGCAACATGCTAAAAGTGGTAAAAACTCAGTGCACTGTTTAGCCTGCATGGCAGTGAACACATACACATTTCTCACATACATGGACATGTGCGTGTTCATATTCCTGTATTTACTTTTGTATTAAGAATTTAAATTTGTCTGAGTCAGATATTGCCTTTGTGGTATAACTTTAACCATGGAGAAATTTCTCCATAACTCAACCCTGTGAGAAGACGAAACCTAATCACCGGTTTTTCCTCCCACTGTAATTACAAACCAGTAGTTTAGCAGCATTCCATCAACACTGAACAGCTGTTGAGCATCAAGCAGAAACCAAATCTGACAGACACCAGGGGCAAAAAAATGTCCACAGACTTGATCTCTGGCGTAGGAGTTATTAATAAGTACTTGCTAAGCCCAGCGCAAGGCCCTGGGGATGTTTTGTTAAATTACAGGGGATCTGTACAAGGGGATCACACTTCGGAGATAAAATTACCCCATTTGGAAAGGTGGGGTTAAATAAGTATTGATGGTGGTCTGAAATAAACCTAAAAAGGGGTCGGGTTAAGGTCAAAGCCTTACATTGTAATCCGGTTGATTGGATCATTTTGTTTGTGTGGAATTTCAGTGTTTCTTTCTCTTCAGTGTTTATGTTATGGGATGTTTTATGTTCAATAAAAGTTGAGCGCTTGTAAGAGCCGAGGTATCATAAATTTGTACTTGAAAGTGAAAATGGGTCGTTAAACTGACTTCGGAGTGGTTTGGAAGAAGAAGACATAAATTTGTTTTATTGCGCTTGTGGCAAGGCGCAACAATCCTAGCTCTGTCTGTGTTTTTGTGTCAAATGTGCATCAGGATTTTCCTTATTTTGCCTTGATATAGTGTTGTGGTGAACTAAGAAAGTAGGAAAAGATAACGGATTGTTCCTTATTAATTTACCCATTCTCACTTAGAGTGTTTTCGTAAAGCGTAAAATAATTAGGTAACACGAAAAACTGGAATGTTGTGAGAGGGAAGATCAATTTGAGTATAGCAAATGGGATTTCTCACCAAAAACATGTTATTACTAATTCTTGTAAATCAGTCATTTATTGCTTACCGTTTCTCCTGGATGCAGAATGCTGGGTTTTGACTGGCAGCTGGCAAGAGAAACATGATTTTCCTTCGTTCTTGACTAAAAATCATTGTCATTTTTTTTGTTTCTTTGCACATCACAGACTTCCATACAGAACCAACCATGTGCAATGGCCCTGTACAAGTACGATGCCCAAGAACATGGGTGAGTCATTACATTCAACCTAATATCGATTGAAAATTAACCCAGTCCGTTTCCCTGTATTACTTACTTGCTTAAAGGCACATAGGATCATTTGCATTTATCTCGCAAGTAATCTACCAATTTATTATCAAGCAGTTTACTTGGATTAGAGATCGTCCTGGTACTAAATACCATGTGAAATTATTCCGTCTGGCTTGCTGTCATTTAGAAGAAATCAAGAAATGAAGGCGATTTCCAAAGATCAGTCAAATGACTGATTTTTGGAAATACCGAGTTTTAAAAGACGAAATCATGTTTCGTGATCGAAAGGTTCTGCATATCCGCTGAGCTGAAACTTCAACAGGTTAGATTTTGGACATTCTTCTTTGGATTTTGAGTGGTGTTATCATTGGGAACAAACAAAATTCATGAAAAGCAAATGATCTTATATATGCCTTGACAGAAATTTCTTTTCTTCCGCAGCGATCTCTCCTTCAACAAGTCGGACATCATCCTGCTGCACAAGAAGATCGATGAGAATTGGTACCAGGGAGTGGTGATGGGTACCAGTGATCAGATTGGTTTCTTCCCAGCCAGCTACGTGCAGGTACTGACCCCTCTGCCGCCAGACCCGCCCCAGTGCAAGGCACTGTACGACTTCGAAGTCAACGAGCAGGAGGAGAAAGATTGCCTAACTTTCAATAAGGTAAAATTCTTTCTTAAGCTTTCGTGGCACATAAGTTTCTGTGGGACTTTTATTATTGTAGGCAGTTCAAGTTTTTCTTGCAGTCTGTTTGAGTGTTTCATCTCTGAAATATAGTTCAGCTTTGATTGTTGGGGTACCGTTGTGATTGACATCACCAGTCAAGCACAAGCTTTTCTAATTCTTGTTAATTTGTGACGCAGCTCATAAATTTAGAGACATGTTTAACAAATCACAGAGAATAAGCTTCACAAGAACATCTGCTTTGTGACTTTGAGAAATCTTGCAATTGGCTAGAAGGGTAAGATGCAGTACAGATGTGATTAGGTTTGTTGAGTTCAGAAATCGCAGAGAGTTGTGAACATAGTTCGGCAAGTATTTCCTTTAACTTTTCTCTTTTCGTTTCGTGGTTTTTTTTTAACACACTTGCAATTGACTGACAAATCAATGCGATTATTGTAAACAAAACAACAACCATCCCATTCAACTATTCTCTTTGTTTCACTGCCATTCATCAGCATTTGAGTCATTCAGCGTTTGTATCCTGTTCTGTGTTTTTCTGTGGGTGTTTTTCTTGGTTTTTCCACCATGTACGAACCCTAAACTTCAAACAAGTCAGTGTGACAATGCTTGCTGTAAAATACTAACCTCCCAAATCCATCCATGTCTAAAAAATAACAGCAAAAGCAAATGTTGTATATTCCTTTTAAACAACGGCCTAATTATTTTCTTGACTTTTTGGCCACATTAACTTTGCATAAATACATTGGTTTCTACACTCAGAGACCTGTCAACAAGCCTATGATGTATCCCATCCTTTTAACAATGTCCTTCCCCCAGTCCATCCTCATGCAACCTCATTACTCCATGCATCAACTCCTCGCTTCCCAGTCATCCTCCCCTCCAGCACATCCCACCGTCAACCATCCACCGATATCTCCTTATAACCTCTAAGACAGACAGACTTGATGTCTCACAGTTTCCCCCCAGATCTGATGACGATGATACTGGCCTTGTCAAAACGTGTGACATATGAAAATAAATGCCCGTTGATGTGACTCACTACATTCTCAGAGTCCGCTACATTAGCCAGAGGGTCGTGGCAGATAAAGGTCCCTCTGGTTTCCACATCATCCTTATCCCCTTGGTTCTCACAGACAGTTTGTTTCCAGCGTTGTTCCGCTTCCCAACATGTGGAACAGATTTTGAGGAGGAAAAAATTCCTCACTGCCAATAATCATATTTCGTATTTTGTAAAGAGTATGCTGGAAGTCCCCAAAGTACGTAATAGCTTTCGGAAATCTGACCCTAAATGGTTTTACCATCTCTGTTCGAAATCAATCCCAGCTTTGAAATTCTGGATGCCAGATTTTTTGTATTTGCTCCCAAAATTTCTGATGGTGCTAATTTTTTTTGAATATTCACATGTTTACATGCATTTTGGGGCAGAGCACATACACTTTGTGTATGTGTTCTTGTGCAATATTTATTCGTTTGGAATCTATGGTATATTGAAAACATATGACTTAGTTTCTCATTTTTTGAGACATGTTTCAAGTCTGGGTACAAGTCCATACAGGTAACAAGCCAAATTATGTATGCCTTGACTTGTGTATTGAACATGTTGGAGAAGGAACTCTATGCAGCTGTTCTGTGTAGAGTGCGTACACGTAGGACACATTATGCAGTGACGGCCTATAGTTGACTTTCTAATGCGTGAAAGAAAGCTGTGAAGAGCTTGATATGAAGGGGGCCCTAAGATGGGGTGTATGGGGGATGTGTGAAGATTGGTTTTGGGGAATATTACAACAATTGTTGTTGTGTCCGTGTAGTGCTATACAGTACCTGCACTCATAAATGAACAACATGAACTTGGAAACATTGCTTGACTTTTTTCACGTGAGAGATATGCAGTATCAGGCAAACTGAACGGGGGCCAAATTCAAGTATCTGCCTACATGTAGGACACAGATTTATTAATTGCAGAAGAGATTTGCTTTACAAAAAGTAATAATATCAGTATTATCTTCTGGTTTAAATTGCTAATGACTGGCATACATGTATATTTTTGTTCTGCCGTACAGCTCTGTGAAGTGTGGCCTTATATAACATCAGGACAGATTGCTCTTTTGAAATTGTCAATTTTTTTTCATATTTATATATTTTTTCATTTTTACCATCTTACATGAACTTCTAGGATGAGGTTCTGAATGTGATCAGGCGTGTTGATGAGAACTGGGTGGAAGGAAAGAAGGGAGACAAGATCGGCATCTTCCCGCTATCGTTCGTTGAGGTATAAATATTCCTTCATTATTTACAGTTTTTTAAAAAGTTATTTTGTTTGTCTCCCAAATTTGTTTTGCAAGGTCGAGTCAGATTTATTTCCATGGCTGTGTTAAACCCTAGCCTGATCAGATACTTTCCTTTCATTAGTAAAAAAAAAATGCTGAGGGTGTTATAGTTAGTGTAAAAGCGACCAGTTAAGTGTGGTTATTTTGTGTCCAGGGTTCAGAATCACTTGAACTTGATGACACCAAGCCTGCACATTAACGCCTCAACTTGAGTGTGGTTTTTACAGCACAGTTCATGGTATTTTACTGGTACTGTTGACTGTTTCTCCCTAGAGACTCATTACATTGCCTGGTATCTCATATGAACCTAAACTTCAACCTGAGTACGCCACTCATCGGCCACACATCAATGAAAATGTAAACAGTAGATCAATAAAAACCAAGCCTCCTTTGCGTAATAGCACACATATTGTGACCCGCTTTTTTTCATGTAAGCACTCCCAGTGAAGTAGCACGTTGTTTATTTTTTTGCAGTTTTAAAAACCTGCCGTTGCAATAAAACATTGATAGCACCAAGACAAGCTGGTACTTCAGTGTCAATTAAACCCATGGTATTTCTTTTATAAAACTCATCTTGCTATCTCCCCCATTTCAGCTGAATGGTACAGCCAAGGCTTTAGTGGATGCGCACGCCGGTATTGACACTAGCTCCGGACCGTCCCATCAGTCCCAGGGTAGCGGGGATGCGGGCAGCAGCCCTGATCAGGCGGGATCCGGTCAGGAGGGTGGCAGGTCAGTGTCATAAATCTCCTGGAAAGTAGGGCATGTTATCACTAATACTTGACCACTTTTGACACTCACCAGAAATTGTAATGATGCATGTAAAATATTGGACTGTCCGTCAAATTTTTCATCAAAATTTAACATCTGCTCTGTAAAATGAGACTATTCTTTTTTGCCATCATTTTACTTGAAGAATAAGAGTAACTTAAGGTCTTCTGTAGTTGCATCCTTTTAAATTTATGTTGCTCCTATCTCTTCCTTTTCAGAAGAAAAGGTTCTCACATCAAATTTTGGCATTCGATTTTAAAATGAGAACCTTTTTTGCCATCATTTTACTTAAAGAATAACTGAAGGTCTTCTGTATTAGCATCCTTTTTAAACTCTTGTTGTTCCTATCTCTTCCTTTTCAGAAAAAAAATAGTCCTCACGCTTCAGATGTGTACGTCAAGTTACAATGATTTGCATCATTTTTGTTCACTCAAGTGAACTGCAAGTTACAATGTTCTATTGTTTCCCTTTTCCAGTAAAAACAAAGCCAAGCGTCACTCGTTCACCTCCCTCCTCGGCCTGAGCGTGTCAGCCCAGAGCAAGAGCAAGGACTCCCAGCCCAGCACCAACGCTAGCGCCAGCACCAGCACCAGCAATGCAACAAGCAGCAGCAACAGCGGCGGCAGCAGCAGCAACAGGCATTCCATGGAGATCAGCTCACCTGTCCTGGTACGTTCCAGCAATCCCACAGCGGCCAACCTCATCGACAACAAGGCAGCGACGACATCGCAGCAGGCTGCGGCAGGTACTGCAGCAGCAGCAACAACAACATCGACTGGTGCTACTGCGACAGCTGCAGATGCATCATCATCATCAACGACGTCTGCTGCAAGGAAGAAGCCAGCTCCCCTGACTGGTATTTCACAGGTTAGGTCATTGTTTAGTTATTAGTATACATATCTACTAAATATTTTAAGCACTTCAGAGCTGGGTAGCTTAGTTGGTAGAGCACTGGAACAGCAATCCGAAGATCACAGGTTCAGACCCTGCTCCAGTCAATTTGTTTGTTCAACTTTAAAACTTTATAATCTAGTGCAATTCAAAAGCATACTCAGGTTGGAAGCGTATCAGGTGGGACTCAGCCCACGACCTCCTGCTTACTTGCTCCAGTATTGTGCAACTCAATCACCAAGCTTGCATGGATCTGCTGGTTACCGGTAGTTCAAACCTGAATTTACATCTTCCCAGCATAAAATGTCATCCATAGATATTGATATCCAAACATGGTGATACAGAATTACCACAGCAAGCTCAGTGGTTGGATGGTTGAGATGTCTGCGCTCGTAAGCTGGTGGTTGTTCAAGTCTTTTAAAAGAAAGATTGTGTTTTCATGAACAGCAGTCCGTATACAGCACTTATAACAATTACAATTTACATCTTTCAGAAACAAAAGATTCCACTAAAAGTCGGTGTATGTTATACACAAACTTTAGTGAGCAATTAATGTCAGGATCGTATCTGTGTACAAATCACTGCAGTCAAAAGTTTGTTCTGGAACAATAAGTGAATGTTGATTAATTTCTCCAGATTCCCGCCAGCAGCACTCGAGGGCCCAACTCCCCCAGCGTGGCTGCTTCCCCGACTGTCACCCAGGCTGGCAATGCAGAGTTCAGATTCGTGGCAGAGGCACCAGCCTCGCCCAAGCCAAAAGTAGAAGTGTAAGTGTGAACAGAAGCAACGAAGGTCAACTAAACGTTTTCTTTTCTTTTGTCACAGCCATAGTTTTTGCCAACTGGGGGTTAGGAAAGTATGGGTAGCCAATCGTTGAAGAAAAGAAGAAAAGTACACTTAACATAGCTATACAAAATTATACCATTTAAAAAACAAATTCAAGAGAATAAGTCTGTAAGTTCTGTCAGAACCATCCTTGCGTTCATCCCAAATCTTTGAAGGCTATAGAATCATCTACTTTTCATGCATTTTGTTTGTTTCCAAGAGTAACACCACTTACAATCCAAAGAAGAATGTTCCAAATCGAACTTGTTGGAGTTTTAGCTCATTAGATATTACACTTACCGAGAAAACAGTAAAACCATGCAGACCGTTTTGATCACGAAACACGATTTCATCAATAGCACTCTTCATTCCAAAAATCAGTCAATTGACTAATCAATGGAAATTACCTACACTTCTTGATTTTCTCTAAATGACAGTAAGCCAGAAGGAATAATTTCACGGGGTGTATAGTACCAGTACGATCTTTTATCAAAGTGAACTTTTGATAATAATTTGGTAGGTTACTTTTGGGTGAATGCAAATGACCCTACATGCCTTTAAATCTTGACTTTCTCTTCCTGTCCTCAGTTACATTGCCATGTATTCCTACAAGTCCACCAAGCCCGATGAGCTGGAGCTTAAGAAAGGCGACTTTTACACCGTGACAGAGAAATGCAAAGATGGCTGGTTCAAGGGCATGGCTGTCAAGACTGGTGACTTGGGCGTCTTCCCTGGAAACTACATGCAGGCTTACAGGTACGAGACTTCATGTCCAAAATAGCATTCTTGGTGATGGCTGTGGCTTCTCACTGTAGCTTGACAATGTCAAAAACGTAAGCCGTATCCACAATTGAGGTTACCTGAACTAACCACGATGGCATACTAATTGAGGTCATTAGACTGAACTCATTAGTTATTGAACCTTTAAAACACAATTGTGGTGCTCTGCCATCCTTTGTTTTTGGAATTTCAAGTTAAAGAAGACTGAATATTAGCAATTTATGAGTTTTGAACCCGAATTTCTGAGTATCTTCCCAGAGCCAATTTCAATACTAACGATGTAACTTTTGTCAGATACAAAAGTTTGAGTCACCTGCTACACATAACCTAACAAATAATAGACAATATTCTTTATGATGTAGCATTGAGTATATAATTTTGGTATGAGATGTTATCGAGGGAATATTCGTGGCTTCCTATTAATTGTAGTCACAGAGAATTGGAGTTAATTAGCACTGTGTTGTTTTATCATCAGGCATGATAGATCAACCAGGAAGGCAACCACCACTGCACCTGACTCCAGACCCTCGCAATCCACGGCCACTGCTACCTCATCAACCAGCCAGGGCTTTAGACCACGCCTCCCTAGCGACGCAGCATCTCGGGCTGCCTCCACCAACCAGAGAGCAATGCCCACTGAGGCTCCCGGTAGCCCCTCCCCAATCCAGGGGATGAGACCAAGGGTCTTGAGCGACGCTGCCTCACGGATGTCAGCCCAACGTGCTGCCGCAACTGCAGCAGCTGCAACAACTGATGCCTCGACGACATCACCACCCGTTGGCCTGAGCTCTGCCACAACTCAAACAACCGGCACCCGGCCCGCCGCCAACGCCTCTCGACCTGCGGGCCAGCCTTCTCAACCAACCTCCCCTGCTCCGATGCAGCAGGAGGGTAGGCCCATGGCACAAATTCCCGATGGACAGAAAACTGTCGCTCAGCTGCAGAGTGAGCGCGCCGCTCAGAAGCTGCAGTTCAGACCGCCCCCGCCAAACTACCCAGCGCGCTCAAGTCTTTCAACTGTGGCGCAGGGTAGGGCAACTGCTGCTCATTCTGACAGGAACCTTAGAGGAAGTCCCCCTACTGTGGGGACGCAAACTGCTGCCATGTTGGCAAGAACTAGTGTCGGTCCTGCTGGGGTCCAACAACCCCAATCCCCAGGGGTGCAAACCAGACATGTAGGGGTGTCGAGCGCACCCATCAGTGTCAGACCTAGGGCATCCTCTGGACAAGCTGCGGTGGGATCTCCACCCACGCATAATGGAATACTCCAGCGAGTACGCAGTCCTAGCTCACCTCAGCCGGGGTTGCAGGATGGTACCACAACAAACGATATAGGGAATGCAGTGACAAAGCCCAGGGGATCCCCCATCCTGGGTCAGGGGTCACCTAAGGGAGCAAGTGCGAGTGGTTGTGCCAACCAGTCCCAGTCCACGCCTCCACAGGTAGAGGTCCATTTAAGTAGTTCAACAAGTGCCAAAGCTAAACGTCACTCCGCACAAATCCCGGCTGCGGCAGCTGAAGCCCAAGCCAGGCAGCAAGCACTGAAGCCACGCCGTCACAGCGAGAGCGACAACGATTCGGTGCGATCACGCAGGACAGTGCAAGCCAAAGCTACCACCACCCAGCAACACCCACCACAAAGCAATGCCCAAATGCACCCTGTTGCTTCATGCTCTGCTCAGACCAGCAAGAATAATCTTGCTGCTGCCACTACCGCATCAACCTCACAGCCCCATCCCAGCAAACAAACTGTTGTAGTGTCTTCCGCCTCTAGTCAGTCACATAGCAAGCCCAGTAGTCCTAGTCTGTACAGGGTATCCGATAATTTGCCATTCACGCCCCCACCAAATGTCACTGCACCTGATTGTGTTGTTGCGTCTTCCCTTGCCGGTCCTGCTAAGATGGACAAGGTAAGGAGCTCTGTAGCTTGTGTAGTTGCTCTATTTTGCCTGAACATTTTGATGTCTGTTTCTTTTTTGCAACCATAGTTTTAATCAAGTCCTAACAAGTCAATCCTAAGTCTGTCCATTCCAATTCAAGTGTCAACCTATTCAAGTGAACTGTGACAAATGTATTCCTTTGTCATAGTCCATTCAAAGTGACTTGTGACCTTATGATTGTCTTGTGATTTGACTCTGCTGAAACCCTGCTTGCTACATCTGTTTGTCTGTGTATCCATGCTTTTGCAAGTTGCTTCACCCTCAAAAGCTCTTAATCAGAGTTCTAGTTCTGCTAAATGAAAACACAATAGCCTACAGCATTTGTTTCCTGATCTGTTTCATATTTACAATCTGATACATGTAGATGAGGTTGGTAGGATTTTTTTTTCTCAAAAATTCCTCTGTTGAATTGAGCATTGTACCTTGAAATTTCGCTTCATCTTATTGACCAATTAACTCCTATCTCCTGCAGAATCTGTCTGGCGAGACTTGATTCTGCAAAATGAGCTCAAATCACTTTTCAACTTTCAGACGGTATTTTCACCCTCTAGAATCCTGAATATTTTACTTTCCCTGTGTCTAACAGAAGGACAGGAAGGATCGCAAAGCCTCTAAGAAGCGATCCCAGGTGTGTCCGGACGAAGTAGCCCCGGTACCCTTGGCTCGCCTCAGCTCCCTACCTGACGGGCAGGACCCCTTGTCCACTGACGCTTCTCCCCAGCCCCGCCCCAGCCCGAGTCTCCCCCTATCTGCCACTCCGTCTGCGGTACAGGGAGAAGGGAGTGGGGAGGAGATGTCACTAGGAGCGGAGGGGGTCAGTGATGGTGCTAGCGCCGTGGAGAGGAGGGACAAGCCACCCAAGACAACTCCACTTGTCCGAGAAAGGTAAACACAAAAACACAGATTGCCACAAATGGAAAACTTATTCAATTTTAAAATCTCGGAAAATAAAATAGAATTGAGAGTTGAACATTATGCAAGATTGGAAAAATATTTTTGAAGAGGAGCCAAAACCACCTTGAGGAGCCGAAATCCATGATGAACACTTTAAAATTGAAAAGAATGAACATTTATAATTCTGTATTTTTGTAAAATTGAATTGCGCATAGAAGTTAGCGAAATTGGAATTCAAGCCATGTTATCAACTTTTTGTCTTCAGTACCGAATTGAGAGCGCACTGAACGATCTTGTGGAATTTGATAATTTCAGGTACCGAGTGACGGTTCCCTACCCGCCACACAGCGATGCCGAGCTGGAGCTGAAAGTGGGCGAGACGGTCTTCGTACACAGCAAACGGGAGGATGGATGGTTCAAAGGCACCCAGCAGAGGACGGGGAAAACAGGTCTATTCCCTGGAAGCTTTGTGGAGAGCTACTAAGTAAGGATGTGTCCAAGTTGGGTACTTTGGTGGATCTCAGCCTTATTGTGTTGCCATAAGAGGTGAATGAAAAATTAAACGGGCAGTAACTTGAGCTTTAGCTCAAGGTTTTACGAGGTACCACGAGGTACCTTGGGGTGCCTCTGGGTTCAACCTCAATTTACCACTTGGTACCTTGAGGTACCTCTGGGTTCAACTTCAAGTTACAATTAAGAACCTCAAGGTGCCTCTGGGTTCAACCTCAAATTACCACAAGGTACCTTGAGGTACCTCAGGGTTCAACCTCAAGTTACCACTAGGTACCTTGAGGTACCTCTGGGTGCAGCCTCAAAATTAGCATTCTTCCCTAACTGGTGGACAGTCACTCTGCAAAGCAAATTTTAACCAATCCTGCAGTGTTTTCATGTGGTAGCTAAATACATTACTGAACATGTTTGGCTAACATACACTCTGGAACATGTTTTATTAACAACATATCTATAGATTTCAATGTGATATAATCATCAGTAAGCAGAACACATGTGTTTAAGTGCCAGATTGCATTATCAAAAATGATCTGGCAGCCATATTAGCAGCACTAGTAACACAAAAAGCCTGTGCCTTCACCCTCTTTTGTGAAATGTAGTCTAGTCGCTTTATTCAATGGAAATGTCATGGCCCATGTGCTTATTTCAGAAGAAAAAGTTAACGTACTTAGAGCATGTAAACAATAAGTGGTTGAGCCTAAACCATTGAAGGTGGGTCGTGTTACTGAATTATCATCATTACAGATGCCTTCATGCAAAAGTGTTTGCCGTTTGCTACGTATTAAGTAAAACGTTGCCATGTGTTAACGGCTGTGTCCGAATCAGTTTTTGTTAGTTGTGGCTTTCTTTGTTGCTACTAACACACTACTGACACTAGCCATAGCCATATACAGAAGTAACGGATTCTGAATAGGCGGCAGATACTGCAAAATGTTCAAAGCACAAAAACAAAACAGAATTTCAAGGTTAACATTATTTATAGGTTTTTTCCAGAGATACCTGCTATTATTCTCGGTTTTAAGCGTCAATATGTAACTTAGTGCTGCTGTTCAGTGCCTCAATTTTCAGGATTACAAGTTTTTACTTTGAGAACTTTCGTGCAAATAATCTGTTATCCTGTGTTTGAATCTATTCCGTCAGTGATAAATGGATACTGTTCTAATTAATACGCTCTGCCCATTCAGTGTCTACAAATAACGAACTTAATTTTTTTTGTGTACTGGTGTTGCAACAAATGTGTGGTTGAAATTCCTCACAAAGCCAAAAGTTAGTTTTGTATGTATACCCTGTAAAAATAAAATTGGTGGTGGGAAAAAAAGGACCCAACGAGCATCCATTGACAGGAAACGATGAATATCATGTAGTTAAAAAGCAAATCTTTAACATAGATATATTAGCAGAATTTTGTAACGCCAGCTATATATTTTTAACAGCTGGTTATTGTTAACAAATAACAGTATTATTGTTGTTAATAAAATATATCAATATTCGGTTGAAATTGCTGCATGCAGTATGTTCACCTATAGTGTTTTTTTTTGTAGAGTTTCCTGATTGTAAAGGAAACTATTAATTGGCAAAGAAACTTCCAATATTTGAAAGTAGTATTTTCCAAATCAAATGAAATTTGACCTGATAATTAACAAGTTATAGTAGAAGCCTAATTCACAAATTTTAACTGCCGGACAAATCAGAATAAAGCACAAATTAACTTTAAAACAAAATTACCCTTTTTTTCACTAAAAAAAAACAGCTTCAAGTTCTGGATCCATGTGTAAATCATGCAACATTTTCTCAATCCTCTTGGCACCTTAGCCTCAGTTAAAAAAAAATCACATGTCATCTATGTAATCTTGAACTTAAAGATGGTCGACATTTATGTTGTAGATTGTATGGGTTTTTTTTGGGGGGGGGGGATTTGTCGTTACTGATGTCTCCGTCGTTCTCGCTGATTTTCAGGGTTTTTTTTTTTTCATTTTTTGTTTTGTTTTTGTATTTTCAATTAGTTTTTGAGGTCTAAAAGAAACTTGATTACTTTCTAATCGGCCTAATGTTGAAGTCGATTTTGCAACTGAATGTGAATTTACTTGACCAAACCTTTTGAAAAAAAATGTCTTTCAGTTAGGTCACATTTTCCTCAGGCATTTGGTGATATATGCACATGAAACAAAAATGCATTACAAGTGTCAAACATATCCCCAACACATTATTCTTTTGTAAAGCGCTTTGGAGAGTACAGCCTAAATGTTAAAAAAAATGATTTGCTCGGCTATTTTTGTACCTTTACCTGCTTAAAAAAAAAACAATGTTAAAATGTACTCTGTTTGCAGAGGCTGAGATATTTATAAAGTAAAACTACTTTCAGCCAATTTTGCTCAACTGCTGTTAATCTAGTCGCTAAAGGAAATAGCTTCCTTACTGATTCTGTGGTAGATATTTTTCTTTGAATTCAAGATGTAGGTTTTCATAATGCTACACGGACACAGAGAGTTATTTACACAAGTGCATTTGAGGTTCATTCTTAAAACATTTTGAATTGGCCTCGCATCAGAAACTGTTTTATTTGTTACAAAACAACATTATGTGTCTTTGCCGCGAAAAAGTGTCGCTAACAATACAGATATATGTAACACAGATGATTATTTTTTAAGTGATTAGAATGTACATGTACATAGTATAACAAATTGAAGTAAATGATGAATCCAGAATGCAGTAGAATGTGGAATAATCAGTACTTTTCTGTACCAATTTTGTTTTTCAATAAGTCTGGGAACCATTCCTGAATAGCTGTTGAAAAGCTGTGTCCCATAGTCTGTCACCCCATTGAACTCAACGACCTGCAATTTTCTTATTTCAAGCTAACAATATAGCTTACTGATTGTCCTACTTAAATTATTTTAATGTCTTGGATTAATTTGCATAATGAACACTTTTATGGAAAAAAAACTGCTGATTAGGCCAAAAAAAAAAAAAGTCGGTCTCTGGTCAGCGCGCGCGTCGATTTTAATCATGCGCGTCAATTTTTTTTTTCTCCAAAATGTTCCGTGGTAGCTCCAACAGCGCCCTCTATTGCCGCACTTTTTTTTTTTTTTTTACCATCATGGGAAAGGGGATTGAAAAACCAAAGAAAGAAAAAAGAGAGAACCAAAAATGTATTAGGACACATGAGGACACCAAAAAAAACAAAAAAAAGCAAAATAGTACTATCCATGCTGATCCAAAAAAAAAAAAAAAAAAAAAAAAAAAAAAAAAAAAAAAAAAAAATAATTCCACCTGCGTCAATTGGAGACTTTTTTTTTTTTTTTGGCCTTAATTCTAATACCCAAAATAAATCGTGCTCTTATACAAATTGTGATAATGTTTGATAGTACTTCTGCCAAAGCCATGTCACCAAATGCTCATTGTGACTAGTTATTTTAAGCCAACTGCCACCAAAAAAATACAGGGTAGAGATTCAGAAATTCAGGTTTGCTTGACCGGATCGTTTTTAAGTACTGCATCTGTATTCGTGCAAGAATATATGTTCAGTAATTGCCACTTTTGTATTCAGTTTACTTTGTGTTTACACTTTATTAATAAAAAAATGTACTTGCATTATGATCCCAAGTTAGGTACATAAATGTCAATAAATATTAACCCTGAAACTGAAAGATATTTTGCTTGGTTTTGGTGCATCGTCTGTTTGTTTGTCATTTGTCTGTTTGTCATGTGTGGACTGTAAGAAAAGAATTGAGACCGCATAAAAGAGGAACATACTCTACTAATATACAACTATTGATATTTAGTCAAGGATGATCAAGGGAAAGAATAAATGTCTGCAAATTCTTCAAATAAGAAGGTACTGGTAGCCAATCAATAGGTTACGTATTATGGTGAGCGGGGCTACATCTTTAGAAATAAATAATAAATAGTTACATCAATGTCACTATTGAAAGCGTTTCTAAATTACTATTTGGCTCTTGTCTCAAATTCTTGTACCCAACGTCCCCCTTTTGCACCACCGATCTCGCATTTTTATTTATTTGTTTATTTTTTTGGCGTGTTTTGCCTTTTTAATGAAAAATTACTGATTTGAATAACTTATTGTGTAATCTAAATATTCAGATTTCACCTCAAAAACAAAAACCTAGAACAGGTGGATGCTGGAACAGCCATTGGTCGAACGACAAACGATGGAATTAATTTGCATATCATTATGCAAATATTTGGTCTGGTGTCCAGGTTCTATGGGAGAAAGAGCCGTTTCTTTCTATGCTGACAAGCGCAGACGTTAATTTGGTAAATGGCACCACACTGGGTGTGGAAAATTGGCGCTCTTGTTGGAATGCGTAGCCCGTCACGCGTGACTCGTGCACGCGTTGGCATTTTGCAGCAGCGCTTTCGTTGGGTGCGGATGTGTTCTTCAATACGACAAAACGACAAAATTTCGTTTAAAAAAATGTTGCAAATTCTCAAGAAAACTCAAGAATACTGAGCTAACACCATTCCTCCTGGTTGTCAGAACCTTGGTGCTTACATGACAAGCCGTTTTTACCATTTTCCGAACTGCTTCGGCCAGCAAAATAAAGACTGAATTTGTGCATCTTTCTCTACAAAGGTAGGTCTCGATGTTTGCCTCTATACATGTATATATTTTAAAAATGAAATGACTGATTATCTTGTTCTTTCTTTACTCCGGACCAGACATTAAAAGCGTAGACAAGAAAGCACTTAAATATGAATTTTCTTGGTTGTTTCTTTAACTGTCAACACTGCCCTTGAATATATTTTCATTGTATTCAATTTTTCCCTCTTTTTTCTCTCTCCAGCATTGGATGAAGGTTTTGACAGTGGCATCTTCCCAAAAAAAGGCATCAGCAAGTAGTGACTCGGGGCCTAAGACAAGTCCTCAGACAGCTTGAATTTATGTGAAGGTAGGCAAGTTATGTTTTTGCTTTCATCAATGTTATGTGGTCTGCTCCATCAAAACCAATCTCAATGTTGAATGGGAAAAAGCATCCTGACACCACTTTACAAAGGATATTCCATGATAAACATGATAAAAGGTGTATTTTAAAGAAAGTGTTTCTTAACGAGTAAGGAATGTCTCAACAATCTCTAAAGAAATTTTGGGAAAAATATTGCCACCTATTGCAGTTTCTTATGTGCACATACATTTCAAAGAGGTCTTTTGTGAAACAATGGAGACTTCCAATGCAGTAACCAGTAAGAGAATGAGAATGAATTACAGAAATTCACTAAAAATTTTGAGGAGCTATTGAATAAAATGTTAACACTTGTCATCATAAAGTGTGAAAAGAACACTTGTTGACAACAATTAATATTTCAATTGTCTTTGGAAAATGACAATTAGTCAACTCGGTCTAACTCAGAATTAACTAGTAAGAAAACGAGAATGCAGAAATCAATGGAACAAAAAGTTTTGAGGAGTATTTGAATGTGACCACTTTTTCATTGCAAAAATGTGAAAAAGTAGACTTGCTAACTTGGTGACCCCAAAACTTTCCTTGGGAAAACACTATCAGCTCAGTCTAACTCCTCTAGAATTAACTTTAATATGACATGCATTCATTCGTTTCGGACATCTAGACCTAGTGTGAGTTTTGGTTTTGATGGTGTGAGACCTTAAACTTTCTTCAAACCTTACTGTGACTTAAAAATCAGTGAAGCCTGGATGCACTGGTTGAAATATCATCATATTAAAGTTTTCAAAGAGGTTAAGCATTTCATTCATCATATGTTAAAGATCCAACTGAATGAATATTGTAAATCTGTCTCATTTAAAATCCAATTGGGGCTACTACATGTGGAGTTATTTTTCTTAAAACTACTTATTATTTTTTTTTCTGATTTGAGATCTGCTTTTGATATAGTCCAGATGATCACTTGTTGGGCAGTATTTGAAAGGGTTTATTGATAAACTACACCTGACTGTTATAACAACCAAGACTCTCCTGAAGACAGTCAGAGCAAACTGACCAGAACGTTGAGTTTATACCTCCGGTTCTTTTCAGAACCATTCTCTTAGTTGAGAAATTATTCGCACATGGTGTTTCCGCAAACCTCTCATTTGTTAGCAACCTATAAGTTGCATTATAATTAGGCCACTTGCAAAATGGAAAAACTTTTTTTTCCCCCACTTATTACATCAGATAGTAAACTTGCATTTGAACACTGTGCGGAAAGTCTGGACCATGTATTTACGGGAGATTTTTAGGCAAAAATGTTGAGGCGATATTAAACCCCTTGTTTTTAATCAGTTGTGTTAACTGTGAATCAAAACTTGTCTGCATAATTAGCAATTTGGATAGGTTTTTTTTCAGACCTCGACCAAGTCAGTCTTGCTTGAACCTAGAGCATTCATTTGTTAGGAGTAGAAAGGATGTTTAAAATGGGCACAAAAAATGTAACAAATTGAAAGATGGAATTTGAATTTCTTAACTGGTTTGATTCTGGTTTCAATTTTTGTTCCATATCAGTTTTCCCCTTCAGACTTTAAAGGGAATGTACAACATTTGCTTTTGCTGCAATTTTCAGAAATAAATGGATTTGGAGGATTAGTATGTTATAGCAAATATTGTCGAAATGACTTGTTTCACGTTTTGGGCTTGTGGAAAAACCAAAAAACATGAAAATCAATCATGTTCTGGTTCCCTGACCCCCTTTTTATTTAGATGGATGAAATCATGACTTTAGGAAACTTAGGAAACTGAGAGGTCAGACTTAGCAGGCTTGTACCCTTCACAGGTGTGTAATCAATTAAAAAAAAAGAAAACTAATTTAACTTATTTTTGAAAATTTGAAAAAAGCAGTTTTTGAAAAAAACGCTGGTCGGCCGACCAGGTTGGAAAAAATATTTCTTTTCCATGACAGCACACACACAAGGAGCAGCAATTTTACAGGATTTATTTGATCATTTCGTTTTGTGATGTTTGCAAATGTTGTATCTTCCCTTTAACTGAATCCTGAAACGTCTGTTTCCTTAAAAAAAGAGTGTTGCATGTAAATTTTATTAAATCTAGGTTTTATTAAAATATGATTTTTAGAAATCTAGAGTGAAAAGGTAGAAATAGGCAATTGAAAAAAAGCCTGTGCATCCTGACAATTATCTTGTCAATATATTTAGAAAGCTTCCGAATCAACCTTTTTGTCTCATATCGGTTCAAATCTTGCCTTAAAATTTAGAGGAGTGTAATAAGCAGGTTTCCTTATGCTTCCAATGGCATCAACCATTGACCAAAGGTGTAACAATTCCAGTTGTGGATGAAGTATGTGCCTCAGTTCAGAGGATTATGTGCAGAATTGAGCATGTTCATTAATCTGAGCAGTATTTTTAACCAGACTAGGAAGTGCGGACCAGCTCCACCTAGTGGTAAGTTGGCCTTAATGCGCCTGTCTGGATGAGAGTACTGTGCAGCAATAAAAAAAATTGAACAAACTGTTACGGTGTTTGGAAAATTCACGGGTTTGTTCATTGGTTGATGCTGTATTAGAAGTCTTGAAAGAAATAATTTGTTTACACTGGTATAACGCGTATATTTGCTGCCATGAGGCTTTGTTTTTTGTAAACTTTTGGAAAAAATGTTGCAACCTGACGCCACTTCTGCAATTGTGTACAAAGTCTATGGAGAGTCAAGAAAAGTTTATAAGTATTTCCTAACAAAATTGGAATTTGGAAATGTTTCTCAGTCCCAGATTCATGTCTTATCATTTTTGCAATGAATGACCTTTATTGGGGTGATATATGAAGAAAAAAAGTGGCGTCAGGTTGCAACATTTTTCCACACTTTGTGTAATGTTCAATTTGTGAATGTTCTTGTAAAATCAGTTGAAACTCCGTGGTTGGTGAGAGGAGGTGGACTTTGAATGAAATGTGAAAAAACTACATTCCAACTGATTTTACAAAAACATGTCACAATTGTATTTTTTTTCTAGTGAGAGCATTTGTTTTGATCATCAGAGAAAGGGTACAAATACATGTAGTTTGTGAGAAACTGATAGCATTGTTTTAAGGGGCAGTATTGTCTAAGTTACATTGGGTGGACGTGGGAATGGTTTTATGTGTGGGTTGGGACAAAATAGACAAAATAATTCTTTACAAATCACTGATGATTAAAAAAATGTTCTCACTGCTTTATTATACTAGAATTAGAATTTGCTCTTTTTGGGAGGGGGGGGAGTATAGAGATAAAACAAATTGTGTAGGCCAACAAAACAAGTTGTGTTTCCGGAAAGATTCCCATATCTGGCCATCGCTTATTTTTCCCTTCAGTGACCTACCAGCCATCAGAAAGTGATAATATTTCCTAAAAAGTCAAATTTAGTAGGGAAAATATTGAAGTATTTACTGGAAAAACACTTAGAAATTTTCAGACAGTCTAATACGGTTTGTGCACAGGGTGTCAAGTGATGGCCAGATATGGGAATCTTTAAAAATGGGTGGTTGGGTGGGTAAAAATGAGAATCAACTGTTCCTTCTGTGTGCTGTGCTGTTTGTAGGCTAGTACACTGCCTAACAACTTGCAAAAAAAGTAGTAAAGTATTTTTTAAATGCAGGACAATGTCATCAAAAACAAAGTTTGGGTCAGCACCTAATAGTTTTGGGGTTTTTTCACTTTACATTTTTTGAAGAAAAAAAAGAAAGATTTAGGTTCTGCATGATTGCTCTATTGGGTGGGGTAATAGGAAACATTTTTTGTTGGCCTAAATCTCATTAATTTAAAATGGTAGGGAATTAATGTATCTGTTAGCCATAGAGCTATATTAAATTACTAGAGCGGTGACTCATGTACAAAGTGATACCTGCTGGGCACATCCATGTTTGTGCACATACCTATGGAAAACTCAAAAGTTTGTACGGCTTTTGTGCGGCTATTTGCATATTTGAATTTGTATTCTATACAGGTGTGTTACCGAAGCCGATATGCCCAAAATCAAAATGCGCGATCTGCAAATGAGCGTTTCATTTTGCTCTATACGCAAAAAGCGCAACGCGTGCGCGCGCGTATCCAATGCAGATGATTAACTGTGAATTTTTTTGTAACCGTAATGACGCGCTTAAGTTGTTTGTGTACGTTCTACTTGCGCATTACATTTAGCGTACACTTTCAAAATTCAATTCATTATGTTCAACAAACACGCACATGAATTCAAAATGTCACGCCCAAGACGGCTTCAAAGCGTCTCCGCAAGCAAGAATGAGGAGTTAGCGTTCTAGTAATTTAGTATAGTTCTTTGCTGTTAGTGCAGAATGCTGCAGATTTGTTATGGTGGGTACCATTTCAAATGAATACTTAGTCAGATCATGAGTCTCTAACAGAATGCCATCAAATTAAGTCAAATTAGAACAATACTAAAGTAGTGGATATTGAACTCCATAATCAAGCGATAATTCTGGCATGGAGTCACTTAATAACTTTACCCAGCCATTTTCAAATTTGATCAACATTTTTTGTTGAAAATATTACTCAAGTGTCAACTTATTCTGTTTTTTGAGATGGCATTCTGTTTCTTGTTCCTATGAGCTGTTGTATTTTCCACACTTCTTTTCTTCCACAATGACGGTGGTTCGTATTTGACCAAAGAAAGTACTATTCAAAAATTTGAAGAGCAAACGGATATTCTGAAAGTTGTCAACAATATGTGACTTTTTAGATGCAGATTCAAGATTCTTGTTTTTCATGTCAATTCACATCATTTAAAGTTGCTCTCTACTCATGTTATTTTTCAAGTTTCACCCCCAAAATATCAGTTTGGTTTTTAACTAAAATTATACATTTCTGAATGATGTTATACTGAATGAAACAAAATCTACCTACATGTACATGTTGTTACAGAATAAAATACCTCAAAACTTTTGAATAATTTGCAGCCTGACACTAATTCAGGTAAACGTTGTGTATTGGAGATGCAAAAGCAACCAGACATGTCTTTTTTCAGAGTGTTGTAGAGGGCTCTGTTTTTTATTATTTGTTTTTGGCAAATAACCAATAAATATTGAATATCATTTGGTGAAAGCATAGAGAGAGCAACTTTACACAAATAAACAGCTCATGGGAGAAGATTGTGCTAGACTTTTTAATATGTGAATAGTAATAAAAACTGGTGCACAAGGCCCTCGTTGAAAGGATTGCAGGACTTCCATCAGTCTGGGAATTTGAAGAAAAGCGTCTCCGTCTTTCTTCTGGATCTGTAATTCTCCATGGCTTTAAAATGAATGTCAGTCTAAAAACTACTATGAGTATTAGCTGCGCAAAAGTTCCTGTGTCTACAAAGCGTTCCTGTGTCTATCAAGAGGAGTGTAACTTGCTGCTGTGATCCTTTTCCTCCATCATAATTACACAAATGTGTTCATGTCTGCAGAGCTGAGCAAGACACTGCAGCCAGACTTTACAACGACAAAGAAAAGCAATGCCAGTACAATATGACGTGGTTTCTGATGTGGTGAACCTGAGGTCTAGTGGCGATGGCCAGAGGATGTAAAATGTCTTCCGTTTGCGGACTTATTGTTTTGTGGCGATGGCTATGAAATGTAGGTCTGCATAACTGCCATAATCTACCCGAAAGTGCATGTGTCCACAGCAACACACGTTCCCGATTCCCGGGCATTGCTGTCATGATCGAAGGCACGTGGTTTATGATGTGGTGGACCTAAGGTCTTGTGGGAATGGCCATAGGACTAGGCCTCCCCATAGCCGACTTATTGTTTTCAGTGGCGATGGCCATGAAATGCAGCAAACCACCATTACGTCCTACCTATCCAGAAGTGCCTGTGTCTGAGATGCGAGACACTCTACCGTCATGACTTATGTGCAGTGGAATAGATACATGTATGTAGTTAGTGCGTGGCTTATGATATGGTTGACCACACTTCTCCTGGCGATTGCCATGGAACACTATAAAACATGTCACCATATGACAACCGTAACTGCACAAAGATGCCCATACGCGTCTGACAAAGTGAGACACTATCGTGCATGTCGATTTGCTGAGCTGCCCAGCAAAATAGTGGAAACCTAACTAAGCTGGAGATGGAGGACACACAGCAACTAATAATTAACCATCTAGTGAGTGGATGCCTGTAATGATAAGTCCTCACACAGTTCTCTGTCAAGCAACAAACAGACACCCGAGACACTTCCAGAGTTCCATCACAATGGACGTCTTCCTCACCCAGGCAGATGGAGTCCTGCGCCATCAGAGCATCAGCTAGGGCCTTGTGCACAATTTGTTGACTGGTTTGATGTGGGACATTTTTTATCACCTGAGGGGTGCTATGCAACCCGAGGGGTGCCGCGCAACCCGAGGGGTGCCGCGCAACCCGAGGGGTGCCGCGCAACCCGAGGGGTGCCGCACTACCCGAGGGGTGCCGCGCAACCCGAGGGGTGCCGTGCAATCGGAGGGGTGCCGTGCAATCGGAGGGGTGCCGCGCAGCCTGAGGGGTGCCGCGCAACCCGAGGGGTGCCGCGCAACCTGAAGGTGTCAAAAATGCAATATGTCCCACAACAAATTAGTAACTAGTATGAACAATTCACAATGCAGTGTGCCACCAAGAATTTCTTGAATGTGTCACTTTTTAACTTCATGGTCAACATCCTGCATAATCCTGTAGTTATGCGTGCGCCTGTTTATTTTTAAAAAAAAACCTCTTTAGTAGTTTTCACACACAAGTTCTTAAAAGTTAAAATTAAAAAAACCTGAAACTGTTTTTATTTAAAGGGCTATGTTCAAAAGAAATACAGGTTTTGTAATTTTTGTGTGAAAAAAACTACTTACTGTAATGACCTCTTGTCAGCACACTGCATTGTGAACAGCTTTAATTTGATTTGATTTGATTTTTTGAAATATTGTATCTTTAAGTTTGGTTCTACTGGCTTGGTAGCAGTGTCATTTATAAGCAACAGAATATAGGTGACAGACTTTCTGAAGTATGTAATATTAGGTTGTTGGTTTCAGCTGTATGGTTTACCAAGTCGAGTCACGAAACTTTTTTTGGAAAGAATGTTGCAACCTGATACTACTTTTTTCTTCACACACGCATATCATCTCAATGAAGCTCAGTCATTGCAAAAATGATAAGACATGAATCTGGGACTGAGAAACATTTCCAATTTTGTTAGGAAATAACATAATAACAATTTTTAGACTCTCCATAAACTGAAGCAGCGTCAGGTTGCAACATTCTTTCCCTTTTTTTTTTACGAAACTAGTTGATTCATTTTCATAACGGGGGGACCCTACATCATGCTATCAGTTTAGCTGGAGAAGTCTAGGGTCACTCCCACTTTCTAATTTGCAAATGTTGATATTTTGCGTGATTTTGCCCTGCTGTAAGTCAAATAATAAGTTACACCTTTTGGCCTGTTGAAATCTAGAAATAGTAAAATTTAAGATGTGTTAGTCTGTATGAAGCACACATCTGCACTTTTGCTGTTCTAGTCTTAAGTTTACCTATGACAACTTGTGATTGCCTAGTTAAGATTTCTTTTTCTAGTTTTAAAAAGTTGATTGGCCCTCAAACTTGTTGGCTCTGACAAACATTTGAGAAGTATAACTAGATCACTCGAATACGTGAATTACAGTTTCTTTCAATTCAAAATAGTACAAAATGAATGATAGGCCAAAGTGCCAAGATCTGCTGATTTATGGGATGGGGATTTTCTTGGGAACCTGTGTGACTTTTGACTGTTTTATTGGAACTGGGGTCTGGGGGGTCTGGGTTTTTTTTGGGGGGGGGGCAAGTTTACATGCCAAATTTTTAACAACTTGTTTTAGGTGTTGGGCATATTTCTCAATGTATGTAAACATTTCTCAGAATTTCAGAAGCAGTTATGGTTTTTCCTATAAAAAATAGTTGATATTTTTAAACGTTTTGTTCTGCTGTATTCTGCCACATTTGTACTGTAAATTGCTTTTTAACCAAACCTTTCTCGTGATTGCATATGTTTTACATCCTTTCAGCAAGACTGACTTAAGATGTGGTCTGGAAATTCACCAACAGAAATTATTGCACAGTACTCCATTTAAAAAGAAAACCTATCGTATCATGCATTAAGAATATTACAAATACATGTACATCTCTTTTTTTTTGCCTCAAAATCTCCCCGAATATGATCATGAACAATCAAACCTGATCCATTGCTTCTTTAAAAAAATCAAGATGATTTTTTTTAAATGAAAAACTGCCATGGTACTTGTCCCAACTACATTGTAATCCAATAAAAGCTTTAAATGAGACAGATTTGTAAGTTATTAAATGGTTAAACTTTTCAACTTTTTTGGCTGACCAATGTTCTACGTGATCGGGCAGGGTACAAGATGTGCTCACTTATAGTAGATGCAAAAAGACTATTAGCAATACAGGGTGGCCACCTTTTTTGATTGAAATATATTTCAAGAAACAATTTGATAAAAGATTTTGAAGCCGTGCTTTTGCAGCTGAAGGTTCATTGTCTCAATCACTTGAAAGAAGCTCTTGTGTAACTGCAAGTTCTCTTTTTTTAAAGGATCTTAAAAAGTTAAATTTACATGCGTCTGATTTAATAGTGTTGTATTTTTGGCCACCCTGATTTTGTTGTAAATTAAACATCCTGTGCCCTGCTTAGAAAATACGTAACCTACCGACACTAACCTTTGCAATTATTTAGTTTCTTTTTTACATGCACAAACTGGCAAATGATGAGATGAACGGGCGACATGTGCCAACCCCAACTCCATGACAGCCGAGCAGATGTACACCATGACACCTGCAGCTAATGGCAACTACATTGCTGAAGTCACTTACTCTGCTGCTGGCTTGAGCCTGTTGGGTATCTCGTCATCCAGACTCGATGAGGCTCATCTTAATGGGGCAAATCCACGGCAGTGGGAGGAAGGAAAGACTGTCAGCAAACAGCGTGAACTGTGCATGCTCTACAAGTGCAAACTCCGTCACTGATGTTGCTCACTTCAACTGCTGTATCCAGCTTCAACCTGTGTGGTTCTCATCAAGACTGGATGGGCGTCTCTTTGGGCATCCAAAGAAGGGATGCTAAGACGGCACACAGCGTGAACTGTGCATGATCTACAAGTGCAAACTCCATCGCTGATGTTGCTCACTTCAACTGCTGCATCCAGCTTCAACCTGTGTGGTTCTCATCAAGACTGGATGGGTGCGTCTTTGGGCATCCAAAGAAGGGATGCTAAGACGGCACACAGCATGAACTGTGCACGATCTATAAGTGCGTACTCTATCGATGATGTCGACTTGATCCAGTTGAACTCTCATAATCAAAGATAAATGGACTCCTCTTATGAAAAAATGGCAAATCCATGGCAATAGCACACTGTTAACTACATTAGTGTTGCCGCTAAGGCTGTATAAAATTGACACTTTGAGCTGAGGAAACGACTCAGAAAGGTTGTGAAACTGTGCTCTTTCTATTAATTTTGAGTCCAAATTAATTTCGAATTGGAATTTTCAAATTTTCTCCATCTTGGCAGCTAATACTTTTCTGACTTGATGTTGGAGATTGCTATTCTGCGTCTCCATGGTTAATAGTTATATTGTTGGGCTGATGAGCTAGGAGTCCACAATCTAAATTATCATTCAATTATTTTGCCATGGATTTGCCAAGATATTTCAATGGAAAATACTTAGGGAGAACCAGGTACATGTCACTGATAACGAAAGTCAAATTTCAACTTTTGGAGAGTTTCTTAAACTCAAATAAAATCCCAAATTTCTTATTAACTGAAGATTTTTAACAGTACATAGCTCTGTATTTCCTTTCCATAATATGGAGGTCATTGTTGATCAGACATGGCAGTACTTTGCGCAGATGCAAAATAAACATTTTATTTGATTTAATAGATAACATTGCAAAAACTGTTGTCCTGTCGCCGTTTGCGAGTTAGCCAACCCTATGGAGTTTTTGTACACAATGCTTTACTTGTTTCAGATTTTGCGCATTCCGAGTCCATTCGAATATCACGTAATGGGACAATATTACACAAGCTGCGTTGACGTGATTCTTCCGCGATAGGTCAATTCCTTTAAAAAAAGAGCTAACTTTACGCAGGATACTAAAAAGAAAAGGTTTCAATACTGACATGTGCCTGGTTTGTTATTTTTTTGTTGCAATAAATTTATCGCTTATCATGTTTGCAATATTTCAAACATTGCATTTTTTTAATGTAAAATACTTATGTTATAACAACATTTAAATATATCAATATTTTATTTAGTATTTTATAAATGTTTGTGTTTACACTAGCACATCACATGAATATTTCTGCAATGCAGGCTCAAAATTGTACATGTACATACTTTTTTGACACTTGAAAAACAAGTTGTCTTTCCTATTTATTTGGTAATTTGCTGTTACGCTTCTACTTTTTGAAAACTAAAGGCAAACTAAAATTCTGAAATTAATTTTGTATGACAGTGCTGTATGAAAGTCAGACTCCATGAAAATTGCACTCCTTTTATTGGTTAAACCCTCACGTGACGTACGGGTCACATAATTATCTTCACTTAGGCATGCGCAATACTACCAATGAGTCTGTATTTGATAGACATCTAAATTCACGCTACAACGGCATATTGCATTCAATACTTCTTCGTATATTTTGAAAGAAAAAAGATCTTTTGGTTTATGGAGCATTAATGTTTCATGTGATGTGCTAGTGTTAGCCGTTTTGTGCCCATTTCTTCAAATAAAACAAGTGTTTGGTTTCTTTAGTGGTGTGATTATTTTAATTGTATCTGCTGTCTACTCTGTATTTCAAGCGAAAAAAAATCGAAAAAAAGATGGAAATTTATTATGCGCCTAATTTAAGCCCAAATTTGAATGGCCAATTGTGAAATAACATGCATCTTTACTCTAAACGCTGCAATAGTTAGAATTTTTTAAAGTAGACAGCAGATACAAGGTATTAACTTGGGGTTTTCTTGGGGGGGGGGGGTCGGTTAATGAACGCTAGACTAATGAAAACTAATGAGGGCGCTGTCACACTTGTCATGAATTGAAGTTATTTGAAAAAAACTAGTTTTGAGAAAATGGCATTATAGCGCCCTCGGGTTGGGAGTTATAAAACGGACTAGCGCCCTCAATGTCTGGGTATTTTTAAATAAAGTATAAAGCATATAAAAGTGCAAAGTAGATAATGAAATAGACCAAGTTTTTAATTAAAAAAAAAGAAGATAAGAGATATATGTGTCTGAATGTTTTTATTAATTTTTTTACTTGTATTTTTTTTTTTTAAATAAAATTTGCACTGTGACCTTTGACATGACCTTTCAACTTTGACCCGACCTTTGACCTGACCTTTGAACTTTAACATAACCCTTGACCTGACCTTTGAACTTTGACCTGACCTTTGAACTTTGACCTTTCATCCGGCCAAAAAAAAAGCCCAGCCACACACAGGCCCCCCCGGTGCGCACACGCATGTCCCCGCCCACAGACACCAACAAGCAGCAGTCGCCCAACTACCCACACCAACTTGTGACCAACTCTTGATGAGTGTACATAGCGCCCTCTAGATCTTGCAAGTTGTGCAATCATGGATAACCCAAGTAGAAAACAACATAGTAAGGATCCTATTAAACTCCGACAATCGGTTCAGTTTTCTACAAGGCAGATGATACTTTGGGTTTTTGGTTACGACCATTGCCACGGTAACCCACCATCCACTCTAAGAATGACAATTAAAGAGACACTCTGCATCTTTTCTGTTATTGTTCCTCTCAACATATCAGCCGTTCACAGTTACATCATGCCAATCAATCCGATCAAATAAAATACCCAGCATTCAGTTTCCTTGTCATGAAGATTTTCTTGGATATTTCCAGTGTCGAATAATATTTAATCAATCGTAATAGCCACAAATTACATTGGTAAATTTCCACAGTTTTAACTCTAATTGTTATGCTGTTTTTACAGCAGTTGTTTTTACAATTTACATGTACGTCTAACGAACAAATCGTACATTTGTTACTGACACACGGTAGATGATACCACACGTGTAATGCTCAATGTTTTCCTTTGCAGAAAAGGACAAGTTTAATTTAACATACTTTCAGCTGCAAAAATATTGTGCTGAACATTCACCAAGTTAACCTGTATTTATGTACAGGTAGTTCCAAACGGAAGTTTTACTGACTATCGTGCAAGCATAAGAGTAAACAAGGCGTTTGGTAGCACACAACTTTCCTAAACGTTTAAGTAAAGTTAATAATTCGTAAGGTATTTCCTTAGTAATTTTCATGGAGTACTTTCGGTGTAATTTTCAGTCAAGGCTATTAGAAGATGCCTTGCATGTACATGTACATGTGCATGTACATGTACAATGTACATGTACATGTGTACATGTACATGTACATGTACATGCACAAAATTGCACATGTACATGTACATGTACCACACTTCAATGTTTCCAACAAATATTGAGAGGAGCAAAGCTTTTCAAGCTCCATAATTGTGGGACGAGATTCTCGTGCAAAGATTCCAGAATTGGAATTCATCCTGATTACAAATATTATATTTTCAACTGAAGAATTGTTAGCCATTCTTTTCTGGCTTTTAGTTGTGTCATCACCTTTCGAAAATATTCTTTGGTTCGTAATATTGCATACGCCAATGGTTTTGGCCCAAAATTGTTGACAAAATGTTTTCCAAGTTTAACTTGGGTTTGCTCTACGCAATACTTTGTTTATTTATTGTTAAATTCAAGTCTAACAGACAGCTTGCCTTTAGAAGTTTAGGCAACGTGTTGCTTCTGGGTAGCCAAAATTTCAGTACAATACCGAATCAATGAATTGATTCAAAGGTTAGATTGAATTTCATTCTCGATAGAATCCAATTCCATTTTGTTTTCTTCTACGATCCTGGATGTGCCCTTCTGAAGAACCATACTGCTCAGTGACTCGGCGGATGATGCGGTAGCAATCTGCCCGTCAGCATCCATAGAAACTGTGACATCCAATATGACACGGGGGAAGCCTGTCCCGCCGCCCATGCTAAGTTTAATTGAAGTTTTCAATAATTCATGCACTGTACAATTTTTTAAATACATCCTCATTGTTACTCATTAAACCCAACGATTCTCATGGCATAACTGGAGTAGGCATGCCTGCATAAGGCAGGTAATGTACATGCTCACATGCAAACCTAGGCAGGTCCTGGGAAAATCTAAGATACTGAATTAAAATTATAAATAGAAGCTTTGAAATAATATGTCTATGAATGTTCTCGGCCTCTAAGCAACCGCGACATTGACACTTTTCAAATTTGGATAGACGTAGATTTTTGTCTAATTCAAGTCAGTAATGGTGTAACGGACACCTTGTATATATAAACCCAGCCTTGGCTGTAAAACTTCAATACGTAATAGGTTTTAGTGACACTACGACGTGTGTTCAAGTATGCTCCTGTCACACAAAGAGGCTACAAGTTTGTGCATATTCGACCGTCAAAAGAGGTTTACTTGTGCTCTGCGTAATTTCGTACACATGTGTTAACCTGTAGGCGCATGTCGTGTTTCATATATTGCCTCTTATGCGCAGGCAAAGCAGCAGCATTTACATGTACAGTTTATGCGTTGAGTCCTTAATCAAATGCCTGTGCCAAACAGTTGCGCAAAGAATTCATCAACTCAAAGAATGTCAGCTTTCACTTTGAGGATGTTATGAACATTTTGAATTTCTGTAACAATATCACCTCAGAAAATGAGGTGATATACAATGTATCAATAATGAGTAATTCCGTTAAGGGCTCACCCAATGACGGCCATCTCTGTAGGAGACTACAATGTTCTGCATATTTTACGCAATCAAGTACGCACGGCGCAATAATGAAAATGTTCCAAACACACGCACTTGTTGCTCGAAATGTGTTCGAAAAATATGATACAGCCAATGCGCAATATGCAAGTTCACGCTCAAAATGCCGATGCACGTGGATGGTCTGTAGGAAATGACATCATTTGAACGAGACCTATTTTGCAATCGGTGATAACCAACCAGTAAAGAACATGTTCAAACTTCTGGACTGGTTCCTACCAGTCCTCTGTTCAAAGAGGGCAATGACAAGCAAGGAACCAGCCTATGTTTTCTTTTGGTTTTTACCACATAGTACATAAATGTATTTCATGCAAGGAGCCCAAATTAAGCAAGGCATTGAACACAACAACGTCTATTTTTCAGTTGTCTGCATTAATATCGGTAATTTTGGATTTTCCAAGGACCTGCCTAAGCAACACTGTACTTTTAATTTCTTGGTCTTTGACATTAGCCACGATCGTGACAGCAAAGTACGGCCAAATGCGAAATATTCCGACATTGCATCTATCATTTTCTTTCACAAGGGGTTGACGGAGATTACGTACCATCTAAGAACTATTTCCTACATAAATCTTAGTCCGACTGTAATTTATATATCTAAAATGAGTGTTAAAACTTCTAGCCTGCATGTTTAAGTTTCCGATATCCCTGCAAGTTTTCTATTTGAAAATTATCTGAATACTATCGTACGATGGATGCCAACTTTAAAAATATACTAATGACTCTGTACACATAGACGATTGTGAATATTGAAAAACCGAAACAGACAATTTTTTGTTGTCTTTATCTACACTGAGTTTACAGAAAATATCAAGGCCCTACGTGCACATGTCGTTTATCTGAATGTAGTGCTAGCAGTTACATATCCCAGAGAGACGCATGTAATAATTATGAAACCTGTGTTAAATTAGCAGAAAAAAAATGTTCCTCGTTACAAGTTTCATTACGAGTAATTAAATTTTAATCATCTGTCATTCTTGAACATCTTACAAGTACCATCAACAACTTGGCTGATGACTCGTTGGAAAAACATGATCTCTTCAAAAATTGTGAGATAAAACTCTTGCTGTAAATAAACTTCAGTCGCAAATGATGCTTCCCAAAAAAAGTCTAGCTGGAAGAATTAGAAACGCTGAAAATCTGAATGCAAGACTTGTTCCTTGTCACCCTAGTTAAAAACAGCATCATCATGAAACCTATGTAACTCTCCACATCTTAGAATTTTCCCTACATGGTTCAATTTATTTTAAGGGAATAATCTGGCTTAACAAAGCAAAACGGTTATCAAACCTACTCTATCATGTAATACTCCTGAAATGCTTTCAGTGTAGAAACTATCAAATGGAAATCTTCCAACTTTGAACATAATAAATCCTAGATCGATTAGCATCTTATTATTCAATACTTGAGCTAGACATAGTTAAAAGATGGTATCTCCACTCAACAAACCTTCAATTTCAAGTCCGAAGAGAATATAAACAGTTTTTTTAAACTACAGTTCATTTTTTGCATTTACACAGATGCATATTTTGTCGTTGCCGTCGTTGAGTGCTTTGTCTTCGTAAAATTGAAATTCTTTTCGCCAAGGTCCTACACTGTCGTAAGGACAGTTTCGACATGGAAAAACATGTGACATGGAGCTGTGATAGTCTTCAGTCTATGGCAATACCAACAATGTCCCAAAAGTTCTTCATTTCTTCTAATGCTAGAACACTATCGGCACTGGGATTTGGTCCATGGTGCTTACATGAATGCAAGTATCGCTAGCAGGCAGCAACGTCCTTACAATTTGCTTATGATGTTTAAAACAAATATATCCAGCGAAAATAAATTTCGGACTTATTGCTGAGAATTTTGTTACAAATTTGAAATAAACATTTTTGACATAGATTTGGTTTGCTGGTGCAATTGACTCTTGAAAATATGCCTTTAGGATTTTCTCGCTTTTCTTTTTCTTCTGACTTTTTCCAGTCACGATGAAACAATGTGCATGAAGAAATGAAGAACGTTTGGGACATTTTGTTTCCTACATCACATAATTTGGTTTTGTGACTTGATCAAGACATTGAATGGTTCGTGTTCTTTCAAACAGAAATTCAGAGAAACAAACTGAGCTCAATTAAATCACAACTGGACATTTCCTCTGCCAGGATTTTTGCATGGATTTTTGCATGGATTGAAGTTTGACTTTATCACCAGAGATTGGCAGATTTTTTTTGTCTTCAATAGCTCACTTCAAAGTTTTACATGCAGGATAAAGCATTGGCACTGTGGTCTCAATTGTAATCTTGTGCTGATGGTTGAAAGCTGAATGGCACAGCCATAAGTGATGCAAGCTTTTGCTCCGGGTAGATCACATGTACAGTCATTTGGAACAGAATATGAACAGTCTACCACGACATGAATGTACATGTACATGTACATGTATTCTAAAGCACAGCATTGTGTTGTGCTAAACTTGCCTCAGTCCTTTCTCCGTCCACATCATGTGGGTACTTATGAAACCTGCTGAGCCGAGTTTAGCTCAGATCATATCGATTACAATGCAGGCTACGACATGAGTCGTGTATGTTGTTTTCAGCAGAGGCATTTCGTATCAATACTGTTATTATCAGTAGCTGTTTGACTGTAAATTGCATCAGCACTATCCGCACTTAGTAAAGTCCAGACTGTAATATTTTTGTAATTTTAAATTCAATACTATTTTGGCTTTTGGAGTCTGCTCAGGCAGACATCAGTGATTTGAGCTCATCACAGACCGTGGCAAACATTAGAATTACAATGCCTTGATCAAGTTTCAAGTCAAAACAAATGCTGCTTAACTTTTAGCAAGTTTTTTTTGCCGTTTGACTTCAGGAAAAACCTCGGTGATATTTGGTAGTGGCGTAGCTTCATATTTTTGGGGGAGGGAGGGACCTAACACTGAAACAATGTTAAATTTCATCATTTTGGCCTGAATTAAAAGGCAAGCCCCAGCTCTCTTGAATTTGATGCATGAGTCAACTGAACTAGATCACTAGATTTTTGTGTTTTCGATTTTTCAAACAAAAGCAGTTCCTCTAGATTGTGAGGTGCATGCTGGATGAAACATTGACATCCACTGAGGAAACTTCTGCAAGAGGCCGTCATTTCAAAAATTGGCACAAGGCATTTTTGGCCAACTCTTAGAATCCATTGTGGACTTTTATCTTAAAAAGTCAAATCGAAATTTAAACCTTTCCAAAATTTTCAAGAAACCTCAAAATTTCTGTGCCTCATATTAAAATGCAGAATTCGCTGTTTTTCAAAATGACTCATTGACAAGTGTTTTTGGGGTCAAGGAATACATGCAGATCAAGCGATACATGCAGATCAAGCGATTGTTTTTTCCCGCAAAGTATAGCAAACTCAAGTGACTTTTTTGTTAATGCTTTCAGCATTTGAGAGTTGTGTGAACAACTGTTATGTTTAATATTTCCAAATGCTCATGCAGCTTTGGCAGGATTGGTTGACTGACGTGTGGATTTAGTGGACCACTGACTGCCTGTCTCCTATTGTGGTTGATCAACTAGCACATCAACCAATTACTGATAGTCTGGTCCCCTCCCTCCCCCGTGACCATTAGCTACACCACTGTGTATTGCCATAGACTGAAGACCATCTGTACATTACTGCCTTGTTTAATGCAGACTACACCATACTCCTAAGCCATGAGATACACATTTGGGTTTAAGAAGCAACACATGAGGATGTACCAGTGCATGAATTCATTCTACAAACTTCAATTAAACTTACCATGGAAGTTGTTGACAGGACTGGCTCCCCGTGTCTGGTGTCACAGTTTCTGTTTAGGATACTGAGAGGCAGATTGGTACCCAATCTCCCAGGCCATTCACTCCAATTGATCGAGGGGCTCACACCCATTTTCGATTTGTCCCATGTTTAATTTGCCGCTAAGGTTTTTTCTTTTGGGGAGTTGATGAATGGGAGAAATATCTACACAATTTCTGGATGGAATTTAGCTTATTCTGCAAGCGCCAATTCTTATTTTTTGAATTGTGGAGTCCGTCAAGTGAGTTTTTCATCCTTGCTGGCAAGGATACTTACATGTACTTTCAAAGAATTTCACAACGTAGAAACAAACGTCTGGTTGTTTGCAACCATATTTCCCTTGGGAATGTGAAATGAAAATCTCCCTTGTTAAGTGAATCTCTGGCAGACTTGACTCCAGTTTTGCACAGTATACTTTCCATCATATTTAAGGTAGTTTCTCCCAGACATGTTTTGTTTTCTCCCTTCTTTGGACAAATTCAGAGCGAGTGTTTTTTGCCCCTCTATGATATGAGTGAATGGCCTGGATACATCATCCACCCAGCAATCTAACAGCATGGTTCTCCCTCTCTGCACACCAGGTTTTTCTCTACTATTTTTGAAGAGTTTGGCTACCAGTTTTTGGTTTACTTTTTTTACAAATATCTTTTGATTTTGATGCAAAAAAAACTACGCACAAAGATGATGACACTTAAAAATTTGAATTTTGTTTCACAGAAATGTCCAGAAGTATCTTTAGACTTTCTTATTTTTTTCAGTAAAGAAATTCAGTCATATTTAAAAAAAAATGTTGTTCTCTCAAAACCCAGGATGCCATTTTTGGAATTCAATTTTTTTTTTTTGGTGTCAAATTTTGTGAACTTCTAATTTAATTGTTTGCAGTTTACGGACTGTAAATTCCGACTGTTAAAAAGTCCCAAATACGACAAATTTAGAATGTGTGTATGCTACCAAAACCATGAATATACAATTCAGACGCGATTGCAATTTTTGAAGAAGCTTGCACCATCTTATTAAATGACTTCATTTGGTGAAAACACCTCCCTTTGAGGTGAAATGAGCAAATGCAAAACTAGAATTTCAGAGTTATACTGTGGAAATTACCAAGACAATTGTGGCCAAACAATTGTTCAAACATCATACGACACTGTCAAATATCCTAGAAAGCCCACAACAAGTAACTGATGCTGAATATTTCATTATTTTTTCGGATCACCGGCAATGATGGCTGAGAACTCTTGACATGTTTCAAGTGAGCAATGGCAGAGTTAGACACAGAAGTGTTCTCTTGAGTTGCCATTCCTGGAGTAGTGGACATGTACATCTGCTTTGTAGACAAACTAACCAATTGCCAAAGTTTAAAGGATCCTTACCATGTTGCAGTCTTCCGAGGTATCCACAATCACCCAGGGTGCAAGATTTTCGAGGGAGCTGCATACATCACCAACAGTCAATTCACAAGCCGATGCAGATAGCGGGCAACCACCAACCTGTCAGCGTCTGCGGGCAGGGGACACACGTGCACGCACCAGGAGGGCCTGCATGTGGCTGGGCTTTATTGGTTTTCATTTAGAGTGCCTGATGGTAAAACGCAATAAAATAGGTTATTACCACATGATTATCATAATAGATGTGAAAAGTATAATCAGCACTGACGCAGAATGCACGATTTTTGCTCTATACAGTTTTGTTCCAAAAGTAAAAATTGCTTTTAAAAAACTCAACAACAAACATAACTTTTTCTTGGTATTTGTGAATATTCAAGGAAGTACAAAACATAATTAGCATGTTTCGAATCAAGAAAATCTGAAAATGCTATCGAGCGATCAATTTGAATGAAAAAAACAAGCTCAGAAAGAGCTTGATTGCGCGCGGATGCTTAAACTTTTGCAAGTTTTGAAGATTTGCTTGGTTTTTTTTAACATACTGTTGTTTTTGCGGCTGCAATTGTGAATAAGTCGTATCAGTATCGTCAGTGCTGTTATACACTAAATACCAGGTGCAAGATCGGTGAATGAAAACAGAATTGTTGATAAAAAACACATTAAATTTGATAAAAATTGTGTCTTTAACTACGAAATCTTAACACTTTATCATGTGTAAAAAATTGCATCAACTCGTCTTAAATTTGATAAAATTGGTCCTCTAACCTTTAACTTTGAAATTGAAAAATTTTATCAGTGTTCAAGAGCACATAAACTCATCCTGAAACAAAAAATTTGGGTTTTGGAAGAAGCCGAAAGTGTTCCTTTGTCTGGACAGGGTGGGAAAATTAGGACCATTTCGGAACATCGTTGGCCAAATAGTTATAGCTGTTGTACATAGAGATGTTCTTTTCATTTTTGAACGAAATTTAGACGCTGTTAAATATTTTGCAATTTTTCATGCGCATGTCTAACTGCTGCAATGGTGTCCTTTCATAAGAATCTACTTTTCAAAAAAGAATTAAAGAATTCTTCACCAATCTTGCACTGGTTGTTTTACCATTCAGGCAAACGTTTAAAAAAGTTGTAAATATAAAGATACAAGTTAAAAATTTCAAAAAGGGAACCAGCCCTCATAATAGTCTTCATCTCACTCTTCATGAATGAAAAAAATGTCCGCAAATGCTTCACTATTGTTTTCAATTATGTCAAACAGAAAATCTCATGACTGAAAAGGCTTTAAACAATCATTTTTACAAAGAGTAGATTTACTTTTCATTGATTTTGCTTTTTGATTTTTGGTTTTGAATTGACCTGGTTCTGAAAAAGCTGGACTATTATTTTCAGAAAGTAAGTGATAGTTAAAACCAATCATTTTAAGGAGCAGTAGATTTCATTTTCATTGATTTTGGTTTTGGCTTTTGGCTCTGAATTGAGTGAGTACTGAAGAGGGCTGATTCGGAAAAACAGGACGGGGAACATAATTGAATTTTTCAAAAACACATTTGACTGTGCGTTCCAGTTAATGAATAATAAGTAGCATTAGGATCAATTTGATCCCGTTGGCAATTCTAAAATGCCTCCAAATTTTTGACATCACCTCCAAATTGTGACAGATTGTAGACACTGCTTTTCTAGTTTTGTCTTTTAAAGCTGAGGATTTCTTTCTGGCAGGGTCTTGCTTTGGCCTTGAAAATGTTCAGACCCATTCATTTTGTATTTTTATCAGAAACACTGAAAACTTAACGTTATTTTTTAGCCATGACACCGGAAAGACTTGTGAATAATAGTTTGAAATTTTAAATTCTTGGCCGAAAATATGCAACGATAAGATTATTTCTGCAATTTTGTCGCCAAGCCAAGCAACTGTTCCCCGTCACTGTTTCTTTCCTTTTATCCTCTTAAGTTGTTTTGTGATGGATCCTCAGTTCTTTGACAACTGCTTGCTCCATTTTTCAAAAGTTCAGTTCATCAGTGAAGAATACTGGAACGATTGTCCAATGCTGATGAAAGTCCACAGGGGAAAACAGCATAGATTGTTCCTTGCACATTCAGGCACAGTGAAGTTGTTTTTCCCCTCAAGTTGTCATGTGACTGATCCACAGTCATTAGACAAGTCCTTCCTCCGTTTTTTGAAGTTCAATTCATCAGAGAGGAAAACTGGAACGCCGGTCCTAATCTGACAAAAGTCCACAGAGGAAACAGCAAAGTTTGTTCCTTGCATATTCAGGCACAGCGAAGTTCCCTGACATCATAAAGCACAAGTCCGAGTCATTGTCAATGATTTTCCGCAATCAGCTTTCAATAGCTTGGTTCTCATTGTCCCTGTCCAATCCTTGTTCATCTTGCTGCTTTTTACTGTTGGACACTTTGGCGAGAGTTCCAGCGACGATTCCAGCAAAGATGATGGCGCCAAGTCTCTGGTTGGACTGGAACTTGTTCCAGCAGTCTTGAGGATTGTGGATGTCCACTGTCCACACCTGGAACAAAATAAGACATCCGACAAAATTTGAGAACTCGGATATTCTGCGCATCTAAGATTTACAATTAGAAAGTGTCAAATCACAGATACAATCACAAGTAACAGGGGATGTAAACTGACAAAGGAATGCCTTAGTAAGAGTTCATCAGAGTAGCTTGTCACTTGACTTGAGACAGATTGACTTGTGATTACAATGTGATTGACATGTGTTTGACATGAGATTGAACAGTGATTGACATAATATTGAAAAGTGATTGACTTGATATTGACTTGTGACTGACATGTGACTGAAATGTGATTGACCTGTCATTGACATGTGATTGACATGTGATTGACTTGTGATTGACTTGTGATTGACTTGTGATTGATTTGCAGTTGACTTGTGATTGACATTTGATTGGTAAGCGATGGACTTGTGATTGACTTAGGATTGGCTTGTGACTGACATGTGACTGACATGTGATAACCTGACTACAGCTCCAACCAGCTATGTTCCTCACCTGGTTGCCAATATGAGCAGCAGTTAGCGCCACAGCAAGGTAGTAAGCCACAGTCTGCTCAGCCATAGCACCAACGAGCATCAGACCAGACACCATAGCTGCACCAAAGCCTGTCAACCAATACTTGGTGTTGTCTCCCATCAGGATGGAGGTGGAGCCCAGACCAAGGGCCAGGTCGTCTCTCTTGTCCTAGAAAGCCAAAAACAAAAATGTTGTGAATAAGAAACTGGTGTACATAATGCTTATCAATGTTCAGCTAAACTAGTTTTGGAACCATTGCATGTTTCACACTCGAGTTCATAGAAAATTAATTAAACTTTTGCCCTCCAATGTTTAATTCAAGTAAAATAAAAATTAATAAAACTTCAAAATTGAATATTTTATCAAGTGCAAGACAGAGGTACATGTACCAACCTGATGCCCATATATGGTATCGTAGACAATGGTCCAAGCGATACATGATGCATACAGAGGCAGAACGACGCTCCAGTCACATGACCCACGGATAGCTGCATAGCCAATCAAGGCGCCGAAGTTGAACGTCAGACCTAAGAGAAAAAGACAATTGAACAACTATCGATAAATATTGACTCATTTATTGATTCTAATGTAGAGTCTCTTCAGATTTGGTATGATGGTTCCCTGGAAAAACTTCTAGAATGTATAGAGCATGACTTCTGGGTTTTTTTAAATTTTATTTGTCAACCGTATGGCCAATTGAGGTGAAGGCTACAAAAAAATAAAGAATCATGCAATTAGAGAAGGACTCTGTGAAAGTTTGACTTGAAATATGCAAATTTTAAAGAATTTTCAAATAAACCACAATTTTAAATAAACTACATGTTGAAGGGAAAAGTGAGATTCTGGCAAGAAGTTCCACAGTAATAAAGTCCAAGGAAGAAACGTCAAGATAATAGTCCCTGGGAGCACCAACTATATAAGGATTAGAGGGGCAGTATATTATGTAGAGGGGATGGCGATATTGGAGGTCTTTTACAACTTGACAAGTTCTTACCAAGGAAGACTTGCGGCCAGTAAGTGAACCTCTTCATGAGTGGGTAGACGATGATGGGTGCCACGGCAACGCATCCCAGAACTATACTGTAGACAGAAAAAAAACAAAGACAAATCATGAACAAATGAATTGATCACGGTTTTGCAGTGCTGTAGCCCGAGTAGCTGGAGTTTTGATTTCCAGCAGGAATCTGAGTATTTGGACAAAAGGGCATTTTGAACAAAAACTGTGGCAAGTGTTCCAAGTATTTTCAAAGGAATATAGACTCGAGTCCAAGTCTCCAAAGCCTAAGGTCTTAAACCTTTCATCGACAAGGACACTACTGGCATCTTTTAGCAAATAAAACTAATTCCTTCAAATAAGGCTCGAGTCCTACCATGTTTTATTTCAGTATTCTAGGGGACTTGGAAAATGACCTACAAGTGCAAGACCAAAGTTTTGACCCTATCTGCAGATATCAATAACAGCTTTACCCCTTACTCCCTAGGGTATTTTGTTAAGGAACCCTGCTAAACGCAGCAACATGCAACACTTGTCAAAATGACAAGCCTGCCCAGTGCAGCAAGATCCATCAGGCCAAAAGTCTAAAGGCTAAACTGCTTCAGAGTCCGTGGTCACCGAATGCAGCGGGATACAACTGTGACATTGTTCAATGGGACTAGGTCTCATTGTTTCAGAATTTATGCACTGGTGTTGATGGCTCAATGCAGGAAGGTCCCACAGACTTTACACCTGATACATCATGTTGCATCTCACAGAGTTAGGGTTAATGATACACAAACTGACTGTGACAGGCCAAGAATATGTTCCTAGTGGACTCACCAGTATGTGTTCAGAGTGAGTAATATTCCCAGCGCTACGCTAAGCTGGGCCGCCAGGAACACCAATGCCTGACTGCGACTGATGTCTCCTGATGCTATGGGTCTTGAACGAGTCCGCTCAACCTTTGATCAAAAGAGAACAAAAAGGACACAGTTTTTATCGAATTACCTACAACTGGAAACTGACTATGTTCCCCTTTAAGGCATGTGTCAGCATTTAATCAATTTGTCAATGCTTTCTTCAAGGGGTGCTAGTCCAAGGCCATACATTTGAAAACAAGGAAATCCTTTTCAATTCTGTACATACTCACCGATTTGTCAAAGTCCCTGTCCCACATATCATTGATGGTACAGCCAGCTCCTCTGACCACCACAGCTCCCAGACCACACAGACCCAGCATGTACAGGCTGGGGAGATGACCTGGATCTGCTGCTAGAGCGATGCCCCAAGCACTCGGCCAGTAGCACAACCACGTTCCTGGAATGAAAAAGAAATGCACAGAACATCAGGATTCTGCAGTTTGTATAACTGAATGACTGCTGGCTTTGAACAAGGCTTTAGGTATCTGTAGACGTTCAAAACAAGCTTGGCTTAGGTGTAAGTTAATTTTGCTTAATCCCACCAACCTGTACTAACAACCTCTACCATCGAGGTACTCTCTTTAACCCTTCAGTCACTGTAGCACCTTAATCCGTCCTGCCCCTGCCTATTACTCACTGTAGCACCCAAAACCGCCCAAGCACTCTATAGTTGAGTAGTCGGGCACAACCCGACCACTGTCTAGAATTGTTCCGATTAATCTTTCTTTCTTTCTTTCTTTTTTTTTCCGGACAATACTTCTCCGCGGGTTTACTCCTAAACCGTTCAAGATTTAAACTTGTAACTTCGAACACATATCGACCCTGATCCCGAGTAGTGCATATTGTCCTGACGTCATCAGGTATCAAATTACAAGCAATTTAGTGTTTCTATTTTTTAATCATTACAAATCGATATAAAATCAACCGTGAGAGACCGGAACTTGTTTTTAGCTGCAGTCAATAGAATAATACTGGGTCTTCAATTTACTTCATGGGTGTCAAATCATACGACCCTTACTTCCGGTCGAAACCGGTCGGACCCGGAAGTGCCTTGTAATTTAAAAATGGTAAAAGATATGAACGTGCTTTCAACGATGTTAGCCTTCGGCAAGAAAGTACTTTTCGAAACTGTAACCGATGACGTCATGGAATATTAGAGCGCCCTCTAGCGGCAGGTTGAAAAATGTCCAAAATGCATTTTGAATAGATGTCTGTGGCGAAGTTTGCTGTAATCTTTTAAAAAATTGGCATATATGATGACCTTCATGCAAATAACACATGTGTGAAGTTTGAAGCCGATGATGTCATCAGACCGGAAGTTACAACGAAAAGACTTTTTATTCTTCAAAAATCGCTAAAAAATCAATCGAGAGAGATATAATCTTAAATTGTCCATTAAATGATAGATTAAACATTGGCGTCAATATTGCCAGGCCCGTGGCTTGTCAAATTGTTCACACACGTGACCCGCCGCCGACAAAAATACCGTAACGGTAGTCCGTCGCTCAAAAATTAAATGAAAGCGTAGAGCTGGGTGTGCGTGAGTACACTGCATGTACAGGACATTGTACATGTACAGTGCAGATCCATTATTTCATCATCGTCATGCTTGTTGGAACGGGGCCAAACACGTGGCGCGTAGCCTTATGTTCAAGACGCTTGGTCTTCTATAACAAATCCCATAGACTTTGTGCACGATTTTTCTCGTCAGCATTTTAGTCATAAAGCACACTCATTATAACATTGAAACTTAAGATAGTCAAAGAACAAGGTCGTTGGCGAAGATGGACGCAATGATGACGTTATCATGTGATTTATTATGAAATTTTTAATATTTATTTAAGCCCATTGACTTTGTACACAGTTTTTCCACTTTGTGCCCTTCTTTTTCAAGGGACCTTTTTGGCCACTTTTCAGTGGGGCATCTTCATCAAAGTAACACCAAGCAAAGACCTTAATGCTAAGATTGTGCCAGAACAATGATGGCATGATGACGTCATCAGGTGTCACGTGACAAGCAATTAAACTTTGATATTTTTTTATCTTTAAAAATCTATATAAAATCAATAACGAGATCTGTCGTCTTGCTGTTTGCGGCAAGTGATAGAGTAAATTAAGGTCTTTATTTTTTAACGTGTACGTAAAATCACATGACCCTTGCTTCCGGTCGAAACCGGAAGTGGCTTATTATTGGCTTATTATTTAAAATTGGTAATAGATATGAACTTGCTTTCAACAGTGTTAGTCTCTGGCCAGACAATATTCTTCAAAACTTGTACCGGTGACGTCATGTTATTCTCAACCGCCCTCTAGCGGCAGGTTTAAGAATGTCCAAAATGCATTTTGAATAGATGTCTGTGGCGAAGTGTTTTGTAATCGCCTGAAAACTGGTATATAATGACCTTCATGCAAACAACACATATGTGAAGTTTGAAGTTGATGATGAAAAGTTACAACAAAAAGACCTTCTATTCTTCAAAAATCAATCAATCCTGAGAGATATAATCGTGAATTGTCCATTGAATGATAGCTTAAACATTGGCGTCAATTGTGCCAGGTTCGTGGCTTGTCTCATTGTTCACACACGTGACCCGCCGCCGCCAAAATACCCTAATAGTAGTCCGTCGCTCAAAAATTCAATGAAAGCATAACGCGTCGCCGTTCGGCCACGGCATAGGGCGCGCACGCCCTCTGAACGTAGCCTGGCTTTTCGTTTGCTTTTCGCGGGCGTACATGTACATGTTCACATGTCCAGTTATTAGTACGTAGACTCTGAGAAAGTCTGAGGAGAAGTACTGTTGTCGCACTTGTATGACTAAAATAGATCGCTGCGCGCGTCTTCGTCTTGAAAAAAGGCAAGACAGAAAAGCGCGCATGCGCAGTTAATGTGTCATAACCGGGGTTAAGCTTGTACACTGCATGCACACTGTGATTCGGAAAGTAGAATGTGTGCACTTACGCTGTTCGTGGCGCGGCCCGGAAAGGCATCCTCGTACGAACTCTGAGCGGCGATTTGGCGAATATAAATGTTTGTTTCTGTTTATAAATTTACCTTCGGATAGTAAGTATTATTTCGGGGTTTTTTCAGGCAAATGGTATTGGGAGTTCATGCTGAAAACAGCTTACCATTTAAAATGGCTCCAGTTATGATCGGACACATGAATACATGCAAATCAATGAACATGCATCCTCTCCGAATAACAACAGTATTCACTACCCATATTCACTTTTTCTACGTTTAAAAAACAATAAATACATAGTGACATTGATCACTACCCAAAAGAAACATTTTTAAACAAAATGATTAATTTTATCAGACAGTTTAAATTTCGTTATCCTTTAACGTAACTGGACAATATTTCATAAAATAGTTGTCTACCTGACCACTCTGCGTTTGTAACAACAAACGCGAAGCTCTAGTTACAATTATTTTTCAGTGAATAAACGCAATGTAATACAATGTAGTACATGTGCTAATAGGTTGATTGATTTTTATGACACTTTAGTTCAACACTCTGTGCATGAAATGTACATAGGCATGTGTCGATCAGGGTCATAAGCTCCCCACAATACAAAGTATCTTGCATGTCCTCCATTCTAAGAGGTGAATTATCAACAGCAGCCTAGGATTGGGTTCTGAAATTCTGGGTACAAGTGAGCAGTCTTTCATCGAAGGAGACATTTTCCAAACCTTGGCTTCTTCGCTAACTTCTGCTTCAAGAATCATTTTGTAGCCTTTGATATAAAAACAAAATGAAACTAGAGATCTATGTGTGTTTGCAACAGAACATAGGGCTTTTCCGCATTATGATTTTTTTTTTATCAATAACACGTCCCTGACTATGCGTGTACAACGTTTCAATAGTAGGGCAATTCCACACCAAAGTGGACATGACACCAAAAAATTCAAATACATGTGATTTAAACAAATTTGGCATCAAATGAAAGCTAAAAGTCTATATTTTCAAGATTTGAAGTCGGAATTTATTTTTTTATACATTTCGGTAGCAAAAACTAGGATTATGTAATAATCCTGTTTTAATCCTAAAAATGTGATTAATAGTGATATGAAAGTATTCTACCAATAGACACACAAAAATATGCACTAATGCCATCAGTTTCTGTCATGAGGAAGTATTGGTCTTGAAAAACCGACTAAAACTTGTTTTTAGCATTTTGTGTAATTTGTTTCGCTTCAGTGACTTCTAATATTTCAGCCTTCAAAAATGTCCTTCCGTTACCGAAAAAATACATATTTTTAATTTATTTTTAAAACTTGCATTATGAATGCATTGAAAGTTATTGTGCAAAGCAAGTTTAGGTAGGCCTTCACTATGACATTATAACTGACACTGCTGTACTTCTCGTTTTTTAATTACAATTAATTAAATCACGTCCTTCCGTTACCAAATTGGTAACGGAAGGAATGACAAATCGTATTTTTATCAAGTGTTACGACATTTGCGCTCATGTTTGAATAATGAAAATCACTGCAAATACATGCATGTATAATGAGCATTGAAAGGACATTCATGTGACCCACCTTCACAAAAGCGGGATAAGCAGGGCAAGGTGTTTATTACAATTTGAAGGCACAGGCATGTGCAACATGTACAATGTACATGTACATATATGCCGATGTACCAGTACTTGTACATGTATGGAGTTGTTGCAGAAAATCAAATCATAAAGTTGCTGCCATCAGCATTCATGGACAATACAGAAAGATACGAATTCTGTGAAGCCATTCCAGAAGCAAATTAAGTCAAAAATGAGATGGCAGAAAGTACCGGTACTTTGGGGCACTTTCATTCAATTTACATGTGTAAGACATGTGAGGTGCAGTCTTTGACAAATTACATGTATGCCCAAGTTAACAACTTCAGTTTGGATGTTTATACATTAGGCCTAATTGTTACTACTCTAAATCATTGTAATTTGATTTCAAACATTGATTTTAGAGTTCAATTAAAAGCAACACCTAACTGAAGCCATCAGTTCTACCGGTAGATGTTTTGACCTTAAATGTACACGATGTAGGCTGGTCGCCCCCCCACCCCCCCCCACCCTTTAGGAAAACCTTTGAACCTACCGGTATTATTATTAAAAGTTGCTGGTGAACATGTAACCAATATACTCAAGAGTTCAAATACTGTGTATTTAAACTTTTAAGGATTGAGGTGATGGGTTTGAAGTCTATTTCTGTAGTAGTCCTGTGTTCGTGAATTGTGTTTTGGGTTGTTTTCGTTTTTCTTTTGTTATCATTAATTAGCAGTCTTCTATCTTTATCTCAATAGTTTCTTGGGTATAATTATTTATGCCAGGTCTGCATATTGTTGATTTCACATTCAGTTACACATTTCAGCAATTTGTTTCACTTGTATAATTAGTGTAAATTCACATTTTGTTTATGCTATAATTGAGTATAATTATAATTATGATACCAAATTATAATCTGCTTAAAATGTTGTAATTATATAACCGAAACACTTAAAGTCAAATGAAAGGCGGTATAGTATAGATAAAGCTTCAGGGATTCCATTTCCTACCTTTAAAATATAATTGCCCCATAAAATTCACAGAGTTTTTGCAAAACGCGAGTAAGTTGGAAAACCCTTGTCCGTTTTACCGTCCTTCCGTTACCGACCTCATTAATATTCATAATTCATAAACGAGAGGCATTCATGCCCCCCAAAAGTGTGGAAAATGAAAGTAGCATTATAGCAATACAATTGTGACATTTGTTTGCTGTAACTATGAACAGTGTCTGTGATACACACATTTGAAATTTTGTTTAATGAGTGAAAACGTCCTTCCGTTACTGTGGAATCGCCCAGTATCAGACCTATGGTTCTTTAGATATATATTTTAAAATACATGTATGCAACTTAAAGACTACGTCACAAGACCCATGATCATCATCACCTCCAAACAGAGTGCGCTCGGATAATGCATGACGTTGCTGGTCAGATTTTTGAAAAACCCGACCTTGCCACAGACTAACATCGTTGAAAGCAAGGGTTGAAAGCAAGGGTCACATGCAAGGGTCACATCCGGAAGGAAGGGTCACATATTCTCGGTGCTTTTGCATGTAAATTTAAAAAATGAAGACCCTGGATTATTCTATCCAATCCCGTAAAAGCAAAATCAGGTCTCTCAAAGTTGATTTTATATTGGTTTCCAAAGATTAAATCTAGAAATCTGTGGTTGCGTGTTATCTGATACTTGATGAGGTCACCACGACGTCTTCATTACCGGAAGGCTCGAGAGCTATGCTAACTGTGCTATTTGAAGCAAACATCTGGTTTATAGCTCTCGAGGTTGATTTTTCTGCAATTTTTTTACTGTTTAAAGGTCTTTTCATGCCGGTCTGATGACGTCATCATTTTTTTTCGCGCATAGGTGTTGTCTGCATTGAGGTCATCATATACACCAATTTTGAAGTGATTTACTGCAATTTTTGCCACGGACATCGACTGAAAATTCATTTACAACTGTTTTTAACCTGCCGCTAGAGGGCACTCTAACATGTTATGACGTCATCGGTAATTTTTTGTATGATCTGGCCACAGATTAACACCGTTGCAAGCAAGTTCACATCTCTTTCCAATTTTAAATTATAAGGTACTTTGAGTTACTTTCGGTTTGGACCGGAAGAAAGGGTCACGTGATTTTGCTCACATGAAATCAAATGAAGATCCTGGGTTATTCTATCAATTCCCGCAAACGTCAAGTTCAGGTCTCTCACGGCTGATTTTATACTGATTTTCAAAGATTTAATGTATTAATCTTTAACGTGACGTCACGTGACCCATGATGACGTCATGATGACGTCACTCTTCGGGACACAACTATGCTATAAGGACTATGCCTATGCTGAGTTTCAATGATGTACGACAAAGATTAATGCCAAAAGTGGCGCGGAGAAAAGACGTGTACAATGTCTATGGGATTTAGGCGACAAAAGAAGAAGAAGAAGAAGAAGAAGAAGAAAGAAAAACCAGCACAAAAAGAAAGGCTTTTCCGCAACTATGCGGAAAAGCCAAATACTCTTGAACTTTGGCTTCATATTTTAAGGTTTCATAGAGCATGAAATCTCCTGAAGTCAAAGCTAAGGTTCTGACTTAGAGCTGTACATAATTATGAAGGTTTTCTCACCTATAGGCTTGTCTACTCTCATCAGTCTGAGGTAAGGCTGGACTTTGCTGGGTGCTGCATCCACCATGGAACTCAATACGCTCATAGGTCTTGACTCATATCTAGTCCATCTATTCCATTGTAAATCGTGCCGTCCCAGACCAGCTCCATTCTGATTTATACAGAGTTGATTGTGTTGTCTGTGAAGCTGTGAATACATGTGCTTGTGAACACACAGCACAGGGCGGGGTTTATGTGTTCTTTGAAAGAGTGAAGACTGGTCAGCTTGTTGACGTTCCTGAATTGCACCACAGTTAAGAATGACGCTTCCGTGACTACTCACAACACGTTGAACATCAAACACATCTGATGACATAAATCTTTGAGAACTTCTGTCGTTGAATCCTTGATGCTTGCAACGGTTGACGTAGCTATTAACAGTCAGGTGTTGGCTTGGGGTAACGTTGGAAGGTGTAGGGAAGCAGCTTATAGACCGTGGACTCCAGCGTCTACACAGCCTGCTGAATGTGACCAACATTGTGGCAATTTTGTTTGCGCTCAATTGATGATACTACATGTAGATCTGTTTTGAAAAAAAAGTAAAATTTAAAACGATCAGAATAAAAACAGCGTTACTTTAAGTGTCTATGTTGTTAACTTTTGTGTTAATTTGTGGTATTTCAGTCTGATTGAATATAGGATATTTCACACAAGCCTATTTTATTCAAGTTAATAAGAGAAGCATCTCTGGATGGGATAGAACCACCCCTCTCACTCGGCCATATTGGATTCCCAGCATGCATTGTAGTTAGTTGGGTGGTCATGATTTTTAGTCTCAAGTAAGTACAGTGCTTGATACTAGGCCAAGTGAAAATGGCCATTCCATAAGGGACACACCCGGTTTACAAGCTCAGAAGCTGTGGCAGCACGCACAGTTACCGAAAAAAATGTTGCAACTTGACGTGACGCCACTTCCGCGATGTGTACAAAGTATACGCTTGCACGGCACCGGCGTGAAGTCAAACTGGATTATGATGCTGATGACAATGAGTGTACTCCTAGAACTATGATGCTCCGCGTGAGCGGAGCCTCATAGACACAGAACCCCGCAAAATTGTTTGCAGCACAAAACACAAATTAAGTACAAAAACGTCCATCAAAACAGAGACATTTCCCACAGAACCGCTGCACAGTTTGCCCCTAAACTTCATACAATACCTCATGACATACTCACGTTATGTGCGCCAAACAAACATCGCTGGATTCTGTCGGTTTTTAGGCCAAAATGATGAAAAATATGCCCTTTCCGCACTGAGCCAATCTGACACTTAAAACGTGCACGCAGAGATTGTGATCGATAGATGATTTTTTCGGTTCGCTCGATCGGAGCGCGCCGCGCGCGCCGCGGGGAGTACGGTACTTGCACTTGTACGCATGCGCATACTATCAATTCGCATGTACCGTACCCCCCGCGGCGCGCTCCGAGCAAACCGAAAATCATCGTTGAAGTTTAGGGGCTATCTGTGCAGCGGTTCTGTGGGAAATGTCTCTGTTTTAATGGATGTTTTTGTACTTAATTGGTGTTTTGTGCTGCAAACAATTTTGCGGAGTTCTGTGTCTATGAGGCTCCGCTCACGCGCGCGGAGCATCATAGTTCTAGGAGTACAATGAGTAATGATGATGATGCTGAGATTCTGAGATTATATGGCATTTGTATGGAGAGTCAAAACAATTTTCGGAAAAAATTCCGTACTCGGACGTCACTTTTTTCAATTAATTTTCTAGCGCCAAAAGTTACATCTTTTAATTTTATGGTTATTCCTCCACTTTCCCTCCTCTACTCTCACCCTCTCCTTTCCTTAATTTCTATTTATTAATCAGTCAGTTACTTCATCGGGATTCGAACCTCTGACGCTTGCTTGATACACGAGACTCTTAACCGCTAGGCCGCACACGATCGCTGTTGCAATAATCAATCTTTGGACGTATTTGAAGTATCCATTGAAATAAGATAGTGGATATTTTGCCGGAGGTAATGACGGCAAACTAACGATTACTAAAGGTTTGCCGGCGGCAATCCATATCAACAGAGGGCGCTGTACTCTTTAAAATAGGGCTGAATTATAAGATGTATTAAATTCCCACCAAAAGTTGTGTAGCACGTTTGGTGTAATGGTTAAGCAAAGGCTCTAGTAAGCGGGATGACTCGCGTTCGATTCCGACCGCACCACATTTTTAAGTTTTTTTTCTCATCCCCAAATAAATAAGAATATTCTTCTTTTATTATTTTAACATGTCTCAAACATTTTTTGCAGAGTATTACATTTTCTTTTTCAGATTTGTGGCTCTGGAGGATTTTTTTTAAAAGGGAAATAAAGTCCGAAATTATAAAATGGTCTGAATCCCATCTTGTGAATACGAGGTAACAACGATAATTTTGGCATGGAGCCAGACTAAAACTTGTCACCGGAAAATGTTTAAGTACAAAAAAACAGTAACTGCGCATGTTCAGTGCATATCCGGCAAACTAACGTTTACTAAAGGTTTGCCGTCTCCGGCAAAATATACACTGCCTTGAAATAAACTAAATATTCATGAGAAAATAAATATTCATAATGACGTATTGCACTATCATTGGCAGGCTCATGCGACGTCATGGTTGTTGATGTCACGTGTATAACGTACCGCTGTCTTTCAGCCACTACAATCAGTTTTGACCGGCTGCTTGAACTTTGAAGTTAGTTCTGCACGACGTACGCATCCAAAATGTGCTCTAAAAACACATTTTGAGTAATTTTTTTTCACCTTAACACAGCTTCCTGGATTTCTCTTGGTTCAAATGACAAGGTGAGGTGACAATTAATATGTTTGGCAGCAGATAAATTGACATCCGAGTATGGAACTTTTCCCATGACTTTCATCATGTTCATTGAGATGATTATTATGAAGAAAAAAGTGGCTTCAGGTTGCAACATTTTTTGCAAAGTCAAATTTAGCAGGGAAAATATTTGATGCATTTATTAAAAAAATACATACAATTTTTCAGACCATTCTCATAAAGCTTGTGCACAGGGTGTCAAGTGATGTCCATGTATGAATGTTTTTCCTAAAACGACATTATAGGAGTGCAAATTCTTACCAAAATCTGAGGAAATTTGTGAACGACGTCGAAATGTCCATTCAAAAATGGCGCCCTCTCTAGGTCGAGTTACTCGCGTACAAATTTTCCCACGTGCGAGTTGGACTGGTTTTCGACCCAAAAGAATAACACTGATAGCTGGCCCGGAAACCAGTCTCCATGAAAACTGTCATTTTAGTCTTTCTTCAGGCTGCGATTCGAGACATAAATAAACCGATAACCTGTTTTCCGCGGTGTTTGATCTATTTTGATGTAATAAAATTTAAAGTATTCGAGAAAATTAAGAAAATTTCCATTTTGTCCTACCTCAGAGGATCAATATAGGATTTCGGCAGTGTCCAGAATGACAGCTGGTAAATAGGCCACGAAGTTGACCTTGTGACCTAGATAGAAAAACAAACAAGATGTCTGCGCCCGTGCGGAAGTAAGTGGAAGTGCTCAAAATGGAAATGAAACGTTCATTGTTACTACAAATATAAGGGTGAAAATGTATCGGATTTAAATAGGTTATTATTGATTATAGCACGTGCCGGACGTGGTAACGCAGAACTTGATTATACCTGAAGAAAAAAATGTAAAACAAATCACAAATCAGGGTGACACAATTTTTACAAACTTTCCACCAATTAGCCGGTAGCCCCACTAGTGTGGCCGTCGGTATGCTGCGCTGAACCTCTAGAGGTTAGCGCAGCATACCGCGGCCACACTAGTGGGACTATCCACCAATCAACACTCAGCTATTTAATTTCCCTGAAAGCCGGACAGACCTCAGTCTTAATATAACAAAAGTATCTTGAAAACCTACAAAGTCTCTTTGTTACGTTTGATGTTATTCATATATTTGTTGTTGCAAAAGGGTGATTTTTGTGCCTGAAATTACTTGAAAAAGTCAGAAACTCCTAACTTTAACATTTTGTTGTTGTTGAAATTGAATCCTATTTTATTCCTAATGAACTTGGTGTCTTGTCATTTCCTGAGTCCAATAGTAGCCATTTAAAAAAGAAACTGGCGGCCATCTTGAAAAATAGCCTGGTCGGGGGGCCATTTTGGAGGAGGGGGGGGGGGAGGGCCTCCCGCTTCCTTTTTTTCAAAAATGCAGGACGCTAAACAATTTTTTTTTTGCCATTTTACTTTAACCTATTTGGGTTAATTTTATCATGAGATATGCCAGACACACTAAAACAGGAGGGTGCTATTTGGATTGGGTAAAATATTACCCAATGACTGACCATCTTTTAGTATATTTTGTGGTGTAAGAATACTTCATTCTATCCATGATCGCATCTCTTTTATTGTTTGTAGCCTGGTGAAGGGCCTGATTGATGCCCACCGAGTCATGGTCTTCTCTAAATCCACCTGCCCATTCTGTCTGTTGGCCAAGGACACGCTGAGGGAGGCAGGAGTCAGGGACTTGAAGGTGCTGGAGATTGAGCTCAGACCAGATGGTCAAGATATACAGGTACAATGGCCGCGATAACCCGATAAGGTCCCAGTTTAGGGGTGTGTCTTTTGGGAAGGGGTGTCGTTTAAATCTTTTGATGTCAAATTTGGCAAATGTCAAATAAACTAAAAAGGAAACGGGGAAAAGGACACGGTGGCAAATCTGGGGATGTTCCCTCCCCCCCCCCCCTCCCCGGCCGCAAACAAATAAGAAAATCATCACAGAAAAAAAACATACCAAATGCTAGCACCCCCCTCCCCTCCCTTGGCAGCTAAATCCTCTCTTGATCCAAACTGAACCAAACCAAATCTGTCAATAGACAGGATTAACTGCACTGCAATGTATTACATTGTATTTATTCCTTGGTGAAACAAGAGTGTTGGGGTGGTTTGGGGCGGTACAGGGTCAAGCAGATTAAGGCTCAATAACCAAGTCTGAAAAGTGTTGGAGCAGTGTTCTGAAGGTTGTAGGTTCACATTCCCCTGTAGTCACTTTTAAGATCGTCAAAATTTTGTAAAAATGGTGGGTACGTTCACACATTCATTTTAACACGCAATCACAGATGGATCTGTGGTATGTTGCAGGCTGTACATGTTAAAAGATCATGTGATCTTATTTTTATAGACCATAATCTTCAAATTGGCAAGAAAAACCACTGATACAATTGTTTTGCTTATTCATTCAAAATTGCACTTGAATCTAAACATAATACTTCTCTGTATTTGTGTTATGACCTACAGAAGGTTCTATACGACATTACGGGCATCTCGACTGTGCCCAGTGTCTTCATCGACAAAGAGCACATTGGCGGGGGAACGGACGTCCAACTCAAACAGGAATCGGGAGAACTGGAGAGGTTGTTGAGAGAAAAGGGAATCATCAATGGAAACGGCGAGGCATGACTAGCAGGAAAGGAGCATTAGTGCATTAGTGTGAACGATATAAATTTGCCAATGGACTCCTGTGAAATGCAAATGAAATGCCAGTTTATTGCAGCACCTGTACTTGCAGCAGGTGTATTTCATTGTATTACATTGTATTCTATAATACCATGGCGGTTTCGGGCACTACAGGGAGTAACAGTCAGGGCGGTTTTGAATGCTACAGGGAGTAATAGGCAGGGCGATTTTGGGTGCTACAGTGATTAAAAGGTTAAATGGAAGTTTATTTCAGGGGCAATATAGTATTAATGTATGAAGTAATTTATGATTATCTATGATTAAATATTGTGGGTAATGGCAGCAGTTGTGGCAGCAGGTGTGGAAGCAGGTGTGGGGAAGGGGCGCTAAATTTATTTACAAAAATCATTTTTTTAATGTACATAGAATGAAATCTTTGTTTGGTGAGAACAGGGTCAAATATCAACCCACTGCCTTTCATAAAAATTCTACATACAACTCTAAACAATCGGTAATAAACATGGCAAAAAAGAACAAGGTTTCACAAAGTCAAACGGCCAAATTGTTTTAATGAAGTACTTCTTGCAAAAGTCATTGTGAGCTAACCAACACATAAAGTATACGGCAAAAGGCCCCCGAGAGCCAATTTTGCTTCATGTGGAAAGAAGTAACTGACCCAGTATCTCATGTTCACAGAGTTAAAGCTACTTGCAAAGCTTTAAGTAATAAAAACCACCCATTTAAAAATGCACCATAAAAAGTTCAGATTTCTACAAGTATTGATAAAAAGATTACGCTAGAGATTTGTCTTAGTACTACTACACAGCATTTACTGTTTACTTTGGAAAAAAGATATCTTATACATAAAGGCAAGGGCAGTAGAAAAAACACAGCCACTGTGTAACAATATTTGTATATCAAAGTGAGTAAAGCATGTTCAAGTTGAATGTCCGAGAATTTCTTGGTGTTCGGCTTCGAAACGGCGAAGTGTCAAAAATACACTTGTGAAAACAAGAGCTAATCCCATATAATAATAAACCGGTATATGTTAATGGTAATACAATCTGATAACCTCTAGACAACTCAGGGAACTACTGGTTTTTACTGAGTAACTTTTAAATTACATTCGCTTTTTCAGTCTGGTGGCAGTCTCTTTTTAGCCTTGTGGTTTGCTTGCTTGGATTATTAAATATTAAAATGTAAATTTACTCCGTTTTTTGTTATTGTTGCAATACAAATTGTGACCGCCAACTTAATTCATAACATATTGTAGTATATATATTCCGACAAGTCTTCCATTAAATGTACAATTTATTGGTATTCTACAAATCAGTCATGCGCAGTCTGAACCAAGTACCGAGTAAATGTATTTACATGCAAAAAAAATATACGCAGAAAGTTAAACATTGGAGTAAAAAATAATTTGGGAGTTTTAGATACAATAAAATTTCATTTACTCAAGAAAAAAATAATAATAATAATATTTAGTACTGTACAGTGTACTGATTATAAAATATTCAAATCACAGGGATAAAAAAATAACAGATGCATAGCGAAGCAGCTACATGTATTAATTTTTGAAAGTATTTACAACTGATTATTGCCCTAATAAAGATTCTGTGTGTGAATTAACAAAATGGCATGCACAATTTTGAAGCGAATATTTAATCAGATTTCATTCTGGGCAGTTTAATGTGGTGTAAGCATAGAAGGCCAGTACTGTGCATAAAACCTTCTGAATTTTTCAAAATTAAAAACATTTGCAGCATAGAATAAAAACAGTCATTTAGAAAGACAAGTCAATTAGCCAAGTTTGTAAAACGCATATACTGTTGACTGGTTCATATTCTTTTACAGTAAATACATATTCAAAATCTAAACAAGATGTTACGCCTAAACTTGACCATCGGTCCCAAATTAAGCTGGGTGCATCTTAACAAAAGTTTTGCAACTGGAACCCGTAGGTTGGGATGGTCCTAGCCAGGGGTTAGTCTATGAAATAGAGGTCTATGATATGTGACCAGATTCAGCGATTAACAAGACCGCGTCTTGACCTCAAGATTCTGACCATTCAGCGGGCACCTTGTATCGGGTCTTCCGTAACCTGTTGTTTTATAAAAACATGTCCGCCAAATTGACCAATCAACAGTTTAGTCCACATTTCTGATTGAATTACATCACAGCTGACGCCTCGGGTTGCATAAAATGTGCATGCTTAGATATACAGGGTGAGTAAAAAAAAAACCAAACCCAAATTGTTTTAGTGAAGCTCTGCATGTAGCACTTTCTAGAATATAAAAGCCCAATTCATAAGCTTTCTTTTAGTACAGAAGTGATTCAAGTCACTCGTGTACTTTTAAAGTTACAGAATTTTAAACACAACCACCGTTATAAGGTTCTGTCCACGGATCACAAAAAGTTCAGTGTTCTTTCAGCAAAACGAAAACAAATCACATAGGGATGTGTGTGAATTGTTTTCGTTTTGCTGAAAGAACGCACACCTTTTTTTGTGATCTGTGGACAGAACTTTACAACGGTAGTTGTGTTTGAAATTCCGTAACTTGAAAAGTACATAAGTGATATGAATGACTCTTATACTAAAAGAAAGCTTATGAATAGGGCTTTCATGTCCTATATTTTGAAAGTGCTCCATGCAGAACTTCAATAAAACAATAGTCCCGACATTTGGGTTTCGGGGTTTTTTTACTCACCCTGTATATCAGACGTTGGATACGGAGAAAGCTCCGTTGGAGAATGGGTGATACTCAGACTACCAACTGTAGGACCATGGGCAAGTCGAGGCATTACAAAGACACAAACAACACTATGCAGGAGAAAATTAGAAAAAGTAAAGAAACCACCCTGATTGTCTGGAAAGAACGCGTGGAATTTTAGAATGCATAAGGAATGGGAACTTTGTAGCATGTGCATAGATCTAATACAAAAAGAAACAATTCAAATTTGGCAGAATACTTGTTTCGAGAATTACTAAAAGTGGTTCATATGCTACAGATCTGCAGCGTTAGTAAGAGATAAAAAGGAAATCACATTTCTTATCAAGTACAAATATCAATTGTAATCTTACAGTCCTTGGTTAATGCCCTGCGAATCAAAACTTTGTTGGAAAATTAAGGTTTTCTTGCATTAAAAAAAAGGATACAAATGCTAAGGTTTGGTTTGTGTTGTGTTAATGTACGACTTAAGATAACTTCAAATTTTCAATTGCTGGTTGCATCTCATTAAAAAAATAGAACATGATTTAAACATACAAAACATAAGTGAGTTGTGTTCAAAGGGTAACACTGCGTATGTACATGTGCCCTGGCCAGCACCGCATTATGGGGCAGTTTTTCTATTGTTAGAGAAATTAGGACTGAGTTATTAGGACTTTCTGCTGTCCCCATAGTGTTGTCCACTTCAATTGTGGATGGATTCAGGGAAATTATGGTTTAAAAAAGCTGTTATTTTTTTTTAAAAGCAACATCCTGAGTAAGGACCTCATTTATCAAAAGTTAGAAATTCATGGCATTATTATAAGTAAGTCACAAAAATTTGGCCTTCTCTGGAGTATTGAGGGTTATAAAAAATATAACAAAGTTTTGTTACTGTTACTTACAACTTGAATGTAAAATCCAATGTCAGGAGATTTCTCACGCTACAACTTCCACATGACATTGTGTTTATATTTTATTTTTTGGTTCAAACACTGTCAAAGGTTATGATAAGAATTTTGTAGCATTTAAAAAGAAAAAACAACATTTTGGCACATTCAGACGTTAGATGAGTCAGATTCCATGAAGGTCTATGACACTACGATCTTAATCTGAGTTCTTTGATTACTCTTAACCTTTGGTGCAACAGTGCTACAGTTTGCAGTTATTTCAAATCCACAAATTGGTCAGTGTTGGCGGAAATCAAACATCACACAATTGCTAGTTTTTACAGCGTTGTCAACTTGATTATGTCATATGATTACTTAAAGTGAGTATGTAATAAACTTCTATGTAAAACATAAAGCCCCGAGCCCATTCGTATTTCTGTGTACATTTGATAAATCACAGTACTCAAGCCGATTAAACAGCTACCGTCACATAATTTCAAATCAAACTTAAAAACAGTCCATTTTATATCATAATAATATTTCCACCTTTTTTTTAATAGATACATGCAAACATATTGTCTTGTTTCTCGTATAATAATATATATATACATTTCAAGCAAACAAAGGGCTTTTTAGAATTATTCTACAGGGTAAAACTCCTTTAAAATTATCGGGGAAAAAGTCGTCATGAAATAATGTGAAATTTCAAATGTTGTTCCTCAGCAATTTGGAAATACTTTACATCTTTAGAATGACATTTCTGCGGATCATTAGTATTCCAAATAATTCTAATTTGGGGTGCCAAAAATCAATGAATTTTAAAAGAAATTTCTCATGTGGGAAAATGTGAAGCCACCTATCCACAAGCCTTTACAAGCACTTTTCCCAATCCATTTTGTGTCCATTTTGAAATTGGGCCTATAGACCTTACACGCAGCAGCCATCTTAGAGGGCAAAATGCCTTAGTTTAGCTGGGTTACGATGAGTGAACCTTTCGTGCATTCATTCCTACTGAATTAAAATAACAAAAGATGCCCTCTAAGATGGCCGCCACGCACAAGGTTTATCATTGATATGTAGACCTACTTTGGCAAAAAGCACCGAGACGATACTGATGGAAAGGCAGCGTCAGGGTTCTTTGGATAACGGACTTGATTCACATCTGGGCCCCATTCCATGGTTCTGCTAACCACAGAATTCCGCGCTTATGATCACCATTCTATGCTAACCGTGCTAGCAGAAAAAAAATCTGCGCTAAACCAGTAATCACAGAATCCTTAGTTACGGGATGTACGCATGCGCACAAGCCAAAATTCCTCGCTAAACCGTGAAATGCTCTTACCGTAAGCACAGGATTTTCAGCTACAATAAGTGAGTCGGAGGATTTTGAAGGAATGAGGCAGTGGTCACCCCTCCAATGGAAAAAATACTAGAAAGAATGGATGATTTTGGAGGATTGAGGCTGTATCTAAATTTTACATGGTTGCAATTGGAGGATTTTGCAGAATTGAGGATGGTCCCTAGCCAAAAGGGCCTAAGGGGTTAGGGTTACTTAAAGTACAGTAGGTGCCTGTAATAACAAATTCTTATTGTTGAATCCTATACATCTCTGGTCCTAGTCAGCGTGCTGCGGCCTGACATCCCCCCATCCTTCTCTTCTTCCCGTCTCTCGGTCACAAACCTGAGAGCCTGGGTCTTGTCTGGGTCCAGGTCAAAGTATTCCACCGTCGGGGAGCTAGACTTAGGGGGCCTCGGGGGAGGCTGACGGGCTTCCTCCTCGTGGTCGTGGGAAAGCTCCAGGTACTCAATCTCGTCACTTTGCTGGCAGGGCGGCGGGGCAGGGATGGGGGTGTTGGACAGCCCTTCTGTCAAGGGGCGCTGTTGAGAGACACACACAATAAATGAAGAGGGTGATTGAAAACGGTGTCTACATAGAGCTGCAGCTACGTCTATTGTCAGATTGTTCCCACATATCTGTAATTTTCTAAGACCTAGATGATAGCCCTACAGCTACGACGCAGCGTTAAATTGTGTCTTGGATGCTGTAATTTAACGATCTCAAGCGGAGTTGTGTCACATTTGTGAAATAAATATGACATAATTGACACCCATTAAATACTGTCTAGCTCATCCTTTGCGTCACAAAGGCAAGATACATGGGCAGCCCAGTAGCTGTAAACTTTGGGTTCAAAACAGATAATGTCATGTTTGGTAGGAAACCTCACGGTAATTAGAACATTTTACTTCCATCGATTGAATTCAGTCATTTTTTTTGCAGAATATTTCACAACCTTATTGACTTGATGGGATGATATGAAACAACTCTTGACTGCTGTGATGTGGGACATGTGTTTATGACACCCTCTATGTCACATTGGCTGTACAGGTCAACAATTGCTAAATACGCAACAAACAACTGGATTCTTGCCAACTATTACCAACTGTCATATGATGTATCTTCACGGTAGAGAGGCAGCACCAGTGTTGCAGTCGAGTACTTTTCAAGTAGCAAGTGTATTGCCAAATATTAAGCTAGTTTGATGGAGCAAAGCCGGAAAACACCGCCAACACTAAAGCATTTACTGCCCATTGCCAACAATTTCTGGTTTTGTTCCCACCTAACCAGACAAGTGTTTTGCACTAAATGCTGCACTCAAAAGTACTCAACTGGAACACTGCAAAGCACATACTCAGGGACTTGTCTTTGTGCTTGTTGGTTTCCTGGGACCGAAATCAACTTTCGTTCTATCTTTATAAAAACACGTCCTATTTGTTACTTCCTTGTCCAATATTTATGTTTTGAAAGCAAACCTAGCCAAAAAGGCCATCAAATCTACCTGAAATTTTTGTGAGGCAATCATGAAGAGTTTTGCACAATAGAATTTGTGAACTATCCCACAACGTTATCGTTCAAGTTCAAGTGAGGAAATCTAGGGACATAAAATTTATTCACGGGCATGCCACTGGAATTCACAGCAAAGAAAGGAAATTACAAATTTTGCAAGACTCTCTGTGGTGCTTTTCAAATATTAATGGCATACAAGAGAAGAGAAAAAAAGAGAAAATCAGCTGATCAAAGCAAAAGTTTCATGCTTGTAACCAGAAAAGGACAACCAATTGGAATTTGCAACCCAGATGAAACCCCTATTTTTCTGATGCTCCAGATGGAATAAGCTTTGACATTTAATAACGAACAGCTACGAATGCCACGAGTAACTTAACAGTATCAATGTCTGGAAAACCTACGTGGTCTAGACGTTGCTCAAGTTTGAACATACCTCTGAGAGCCCGCTGGTACCCGGCACATCCTTATAGATGTAAGTGTCCTCCTCTGGAACCGTTGGCACCGCACGGGGGGCGTAGAGTTCGTGCTCCCCGGGACCGTACAGGTCATCGTCCGAGGATGAGGTGGTGCTGTCCCCAGTGTTGCTTCTTACGCGGTACGGATCTGCGTCAGTGTCAATCCTTGCATTCCTAAAGAGAGAGAAAGAGACAGTGGAATGATGACTTGGTCACAAATTCAAAAACTCTGAAATTCAAAGTGATGGAATTCAGGCTTGCATAGTGGTTCTTCCCTCACCTTCCGCCTCTATGGACGAGGTTCAAATCCCGCCCAAGTCCACAGGTAGATTAGGTTTGCAGTTCAACTTTTGATTTTTTTTGGTGTGGTGTACTCATTAATTAATTTTTTTTAGTTAAACATGTAAGCAACAGCTGAGCTGTTGAACATTGTTAGAAATAAACTAAATTGCAATAAAATACAGATAATAAGCTTCAGAATGATATACATGTTTCATTTAAATTTTTTAGAAGCTTTTTCATTGAGGTGTATAATTCCATGGAATTGCTGAAATGTCAAAATAATTTGTATAATAAAACTATGACAGGAACTCACTCATACTGTCCCGGACGTCGGAGGTAGCTCCTAGTCCTATCTGATTGGATGGGCCTCATGTCAGACACTGGCCTTGGGGGAAGACTATCGCTGGTTGCATAGAAACTTCCTTCCATTCCAAATCGTTCGGTACTGGTAGATCCTAAATCAGAAGCACAAACACAATTGCATACTGATAACAATTTTATGTTGGACATTACACAAATTCTGGCCACTCCAGCTTGAAGTGAAGTTTAGTCACAGGTTTCACAGAATATTCCGTGAGAAGCCATTTGAAGAATGTAGTGAATCTTCCCTGATATTTCCCTGAGAAATGTCCAAAATTTCATGACTGGGAAGTCAAGAGGTGGTTGTAGCAAAGCAACTAAGATACTGATAATACAAAGGCATCTTGTTGACAAGCGTTGGCCTTCCCTCTCCTCTTTTAGCCATTCTATCCCCACTACCCAAGTTTTCCCTGATTTTTGTTTTTTGGGCCAAATTCCCTGAGTTTTCCCTGACTGGAAACTGGAAACTCATTTTCAGGTTTTTCCCTGATTACCAGAGTGGCTGGGAACCCTGACGTCACTGCATTGCAAAACTTGTTCTTTATTGACTCTGTGATATGCAGACCTTCAAGTCTTACAGTATTTAGGATGTTTTGTGGTTCAAATAGTTACAAGAACCCTAGGCGCTTGTATCAAGCATGTTTTTTTAGTTGACATTTTTCTAGCCTCTCTTTTCAACAGATGGATCCATTCCACAACAATTTAGGTGAGTGGACCAAACCAAAGTGTACATCTTGGGCACAATAAACTTGACGTCAAAGAACTAACAATGACCAGGGTTGTTGCTTTCAACCATATCTGTAGACAAGTTACAGAACTCATATTTCAAGCAGATTTGAAGTCAAGTACTCACACGTCAAGAGTCCGTCATTCAAGAAAAAAACTGTTTAAACAAACTGTGACAACATTAATTAAGAGAATTCTGTCATTGTCTATCCCCTGTTACTTGTGACCCAACGTCAGATTTGACTAATGATGAGCTTGAGATTTGACTAGTCACAGACCTCTGATGGAGTTTGACTACAACTCTGAATTCAAGTTTTCCCAGATTCCCAACTTACGGATTCCTCCCTCGCTTGCTTTCCTGTCCGGCTTCAAACTTCGGTCAATAGGGGGCGGTCTCTCGCCACCGGAGAACGTGTGCCGGTAACCGAAACCCGGCGCAGACCCCCTCTGGAGCGGGACTCCCGAGTTCATCAAAGCGTACGTCTCCTGTTGGCTTTCGGAGAAGGAACGTCCGTCCAGTCTCGGACCTCCGTTGGTGCCCTCCATAGCCATGTACGTGGAGTTGCCGGGATACTGGAACACGTTGGATTCACCACTGCTGCCGTCCATCGGTAGATAGCTCTCGAGATGATCCAGGGTCGGGGACGGGCCGTAGCGGAGGTCAGAGTCAAAGGACCTCTGAGGCTGCGGGGGAGGGGGGACGACCCGCTGGTGGAAGTAGCCGGCCGATTTGGGAGGGAGGGATTGTCTGTTGGCACTCTTGCTGGTGTTGATGTACCGATGGCCTAAAACATGAAACAAAGGCTTTAATAGTACAGTTATTACTGATGCACATTAGTAAATTAGACAATGACGAAAATTGTGCATTAGCTTGTACATCTCTCTGTGCCTTAAGAGTGGTCCCTTGTTGGGAGTACTAATATGCAGCGAGTACATGGACCGCACTTAGCTATCCCAGATCTTTCAAAATACAACAGTTGGAGTGACAGTTACAGTTCCCTGTGAAAGTTAAAGTAATATAAAAATGTGCCGTTGCTTGGGAATACAGACACAGAAAGGATGGTCGCCAATCAATTTAGTTATTCCCTTCCTTTCTTGTTTTGAATGTTTTTTTTTATTCGCATTACATCGCTGACTAAGCCTTGAAAAACAGTACGACTTCAGAAATGTTCAGTATCTGTCGCATACTGCAAACAAAACTCCACTATGGGATATACTGTTTAGTTATATCCATAGAGCTATAACAAATTACTAGAGTGCTAACTTCGTGTACAAAGTAATGCCTGCTGAGCGCATCCATGTTTGTGCACAAACCTATGGAGACCTAGAAATTTTGTACGGCTTTTGTACGGCTATTTGCATATCTGCGTTTGTATTCCATACCGGTGCGTTATCGAAGCCAATACGCCCAAAACCGAAACGCACTATCAGCAAATGAGCGTGTCATTTTGCTCTACGCAAACATCGCGCGCAATGCGTGCGCGTATTCGCTGCAGATGCTTTTTGCCATCAGGTTTTTTTTAACCGTCAATGATGCGCTTAAGTTGTTTGCGTATATGTCTACTTGCGCGTTGCATGTAGAGCACACTTTCAAAATTCAATCCATCTAATTTCATTATGTTCTACAAACACGCACATGAATTCAACATGTCTGCGCCCAGGACGGCTTCTAAGCGTCTCCGCGCGCAGAATGAGGAGTTAGCGCACTAGTACTTTAAAATAGCTCTATGATTATATCCCAGTGTGGTCCACTAGTGCAGCATCACGTTTATGAATACTTCCTATTCATAATTTCTTTGGAGTTTTCCTGGTGTGCAGTTCGCTTCTTCTTTTTTTCTTTTTTTTTCCATCTTGATACCCAATTACTCCAAATGATTTCCCATCATTTAGTAAAAGGCTACATTACCTGGTCCACCTGGTGTTGGGACCTTGCTGTCCAGCCACTGGTGCCCATTTGGTGGGGATCTGTTATGCGAGGGGGGAACTGAGTAAATTGAATCATCCATCAACTCCTGGGAGGAGACAGGCATGGGGTGGAAAGGAGGCACGGCGTATGTGTCATCAAAGCTTGGTGGTGGGGTGGAAGGCCTCAAGTGTTGTGGCTTGGGCGGCCTTGGAGGAGTTTGCACGGCCTGGGTTTCGATAGAGGTGGCAGAAGTGGAAATCAATTTGGGAGGTCTTGGCGGAGGAGTGGCACTCTTCTCCGCTGCATCCTCGGGGGAAGTGAAAAGGTCTGTGGCATTCTTAAGACTCGGCTGGGGGACATTGTAAATATCCAGTGAGTCATCCGCTCCCCTTGAGTTGCGGACAGAGATTTGCTTGAAGTCCTGGGCAAGTTTGTCGGTGGAGGAGGTCGTCTCTTTGTTCTGATTTTTTACCAGAGGATGTGCCGGGGGGTAATCGTAAATCCCTCCCCCATCGTGCTTGGGCGGCACGTCATACAAGTCATGTGCTCCCCCATTTAGCTGATTCTGATTATCTTGCGTAAAAGGGGAGTGGATGCTAGAGTTTAAGTCTGCCAGACGTGGCACTGGCACAGGTTTGTAGATGTCGTCCTGGGTTTGCAACGATGGTTCTCGTCTGAGCAGTGCGGGCGGTACATCATATGTGGGTTGCATGTTGGCCCTGCTGAGTCTCTGCAAAGCTGGAGGGATGTCGTAGTTCTCCATTCCAGCCACTTCCGTCTCGGATTGGGGCGGCAAAGGAGGGCTTTCATTGGGCATGCTGGAGTTGCTGCTTGAGCTACCAGTGCGCGACCGCCTCATAGAGTCCATGGAGAACACCTCCTGATTACCGGTACCATCCCAACCCCCGTTGACTGGCACGCTCTGGGACAGGAACTCCTTGGTCTGTCCGCTCTTACACTCGTCCAGTGGAATGTAAGATTCAGCATGATCGGCAGGCACGGAGGCTGGAAACGGCCGTGGAGAGTATGCATTCAGCGGGGATTGGGCTACGCTGATAGGCTGCGTGGCTACAGCCGGTTCAGCTATTTCGTCTTCGTCTAGGGAAAAAAAAGAAAAAAAGAAAAATGAAACCAGAGTAAAGGGCATTGTTTACTTAAGCATGAATATAATATTCCACATACTTCAAGAGGAAGGAGCTCTGCAAGGACTTGGATAAGGAGTGCTCCTATCATAGACCGTTCCTTCTTATAAAACAATACATGTTAACACTGTACCTCAGTTGGTCAGTGCCTCAGTATATACATGTATGTATGTAAAATGAAGTATCCCCTTTTATCCCAGTATCCTAACAGCCACCATTACAAGCAAAACAGCTGCACAGAATGAACCAAAATTCCGGCTCTCAGTGCAATTTAAACAACTTTCGCAGCTTTTCTCTGGTAGAGGAATACAAGGCTGGGGTCTGAGAATGCTCTAGAAATGAGACATTTGTGTTGTTGACATCCTCTGAAAAAGTTTGCAGCCATTTATTACTTCCACACAGGAAGGCACAGTGCTTCCTGGCTCCAGCAGCAAAACAAACGGATCAAGCTACACTGCATCAGACAAACAAATACCTCATATGTTTTACGGGTTCTCTTGCCGATTTGAGCACAAACACACTGATTGTTTGATCGACACAACATGTGCATATCATGTGCAAATCAAAACCTCAACTCTGCTAGGCTGCATGTGCGTGATTTAAAAATGTTGTAATCAGAAAGTCAACCGACACTTTTGAAATATCTGCATTAACAACAGTATTTGAAATATGATTACTACAAAATGGACGCTGCGAAACATCCCTATTTAAAATGGGCCACAACTTTGTGAACAAAAGCTGCTACAAACATGCAAATTTAAGACTTGCGTAGCATTGTTTTATATAATAAAAAAACACGGGGATTTGCCAGGTGTTGTTATAATCAGAGGTTATTGTGCACACAGCTGCTCATCACAGAAAATAACTTGGCACGAAAAAATACATTTAATTTGCTGAGCAAAACTAGTTGTCAGCTTAATTTGATGCGATGTGCAATGCCCGGTTCTCGTTTGATTATATCTCAGCACCTGACAATGCTACGAAAGATTTTCTTGAAATTGGTCACTCATGAAATTGGTCACGGGCATTGTCATAACCTCTCACTGACCAAAGCCATTGAATGATTGACCTTTTCTTTAGAAGCCTGGTTAGTTCCTGTCCTTTTGACCTTGTTCAAATCACTAGTTTAAAGCTACAATCCATCATTTGCAGCTATCCAAAAAGTAACTGAAGTTGTTGTTGAAATGCATACTTGGTTTAAAGATAGTAATCTTTCTGGAAAGCTGTCATTTTGAAAGAAACAATGAATTAAGGCCATTTCCAACGATACATTTTTGGAAATTTCACATTTTTGGAAATTTTTAATTCGGCGAAGCATGCGCAGGCGTAGACACGACGCACACACGCACGTGGTTGCTATAATTAAGCGGTTAAGTGCGCGGCATCACGCAGCTGCAATTGGCTGAATAAGAACGTGTCCCGAACACTGAATTCGGGCGCACTTCAAAACATCACTCAGCAACTTTTGATTTGAAATCGAGATCCTAGAATATTGTTTTTTCGGAATATACAGCATTCACTGAGCTAAAACTTCATCGGGTTAGTTGTTCAGCACCCTTCTTTAGATTTTGAGCACTTTTCTTGCTTCAAACGAACATAACACACACATTACAAATGATGTACACTACCTTTAAGTAAATGTTGCCCCTGAAAATAGTATGCACATTTCTGTGCTTGCCATTAACAGTCTCCGTAAAATGGACAGAGGCTGTGTTAGCTGAAAAATGACAAGTCCTCACAAGTCCCCTAAAGTCCTTCACAAGTCATTCAGTTCAAAACCAAGTCACAAGCTATTCAAATAAACCTCGACAAAGGCACACATTTGTTGTTATTCATTCATTCATCCACCGTTGCTTGTGACCAGATTTGTGAATGGAAAGTTACATCTTCTTGGCACTGGTGATGGGGACTAGTGATGGAACTAGGACAACACTGGTACGTGGGTGCGCACACATACCTTGGTTCTCCAGCTGGAAGCCACAGGCCAGACAGATTTCCCTCACCCAGCGGATCATGTCCTCCTCCTTGTTGCTGACCAGGAAGTACTTGCGCTTGGGGGTGACGATGCCAAAGACGAAGGCCTTGGCCAGGTGGCGTTTGGCCTCGAAGGTCAGTCCCTGGTCCACCTGCTCACAGTCGTTGAGGTTGATGGTGCCCTTGGGTCGGTTGGAGTTCTCGTCTTTGTAGTACTGGAGGTAAACGGCACCGGCAGTGCGCCTCAGGACGAACCATCGCCGCAGCCATCTCTGTGGAATACCAGTATTATTATTATTATTACAACTGTATTATACGTATTTCTTGTAATGAAACCAAGGGTTTCTCAAAAGCACCCTTGGCACTGTAGCTCGCCAGCCTGAAGAAACCGGTAGAGAAAAGACAATGAGAAGAAATTGCAGTTTTAGAAGGTGGGAGAAAAGCCAGAAGAATATTCTGGGGAAAACCGACAGAATCAAGTAAGGGACTGAAAACGCAGTCCACATGTGGACCAGGGGCAGGAATCGAACTTGGACCATAGCAGTGGAAGGCGAGGAACGTAACCACTTCGCCAACCCGACTCTCCCTACATTTGGTTAACCTGTCAAAATATAAACAAAGACACTGACAAAAGAGGGAACGGTCAACATAGTGCCAGAGCGGCAATCCAGAGGTCGCAGGTTCAAGCCCCGCTCCAGTCAAGTTTCTTTGTTCAACTTAAAAAAAAAAAAAAAAAAATGAAAATGAAATTGTGATAGACAGCATGATTACATTCAAAACTTTGGAATTATAATTGTGGCTCCCATTTTCGGAGGAATCAACTTGTGGTTTCTCCAGTGCCTGACATTTTTGTCAAATGACCAACTCCGATACGAATTCCAAGTTCAAGCAATTCTGGAAATGTTTATTTAAGGAAGTTTTAAATAGCATGTGGCGCATCACAGAGCAAGCTTTGTGTTTTGTGTTACTCCTCTTTGGGACCAAGTTTAGGTGGTAAAATGTATACCATGTTCGGAAACGCCATTACACGTCTAAAAACAAAAACAAAATGGATCAGTGATTCAATGATAGTTTGTTGTTTTTTTAATAAATCTTTCTCAAATGACGTCACTGCCTACAGATTATTAAGTGCATCGGCATTCCGGGCGTCAAATTACCATGACATGCATCGGCTACGCCACATTTTGAAGAAATTTTAAGCAACATGCGCGCGTGTTTAGAACATTTTGAACACTGCGCGCGCACACGTACCCGATGCACAGTTGTAATTTTCCTACAGCGATGGCGTACTATTGGGGTCTTTTGAGGTTTCCCTTTTTTAACCAAGAAATTATACAAAACAGAATTTGGACTCATACAGCAAGTATGTACATGAAACATAAAATTATTTATGCAGACTGCAGAATGCAGACAAAGCAATAAAAAACATGAACCGCATACCACAAGTTGTAAGTTGCATAAAAATTCCAAAGTTAAAAAAAAACATTCTGGAAATGAACTTTGACAGACCTTGTCAGAATGTGCATTCGTCACTGCCTAACACAAGCTGTGATAGTTCATGATTCGAACATTGTTCACATACGTGTAATTCCCTTTTTTAAGGTGATAATCTAAAAAAAATATATATAACAGGGGTGTGAGTGACCACTGATAAAAATAGCTGAAAACAGCTGAAAAAAAACGTATAAAAAAAGCTGAACTTTGGAAATCTCCTATACTTTCGTACACAGCAAGTGAGTGAAAAAGGCTCAAATCCAAAACAAAAAACGCCAAAATCAGCTTTAAAGCTGAGATTTCACACCCCTGATATAATCTAAAAAAAAAAAATGCAATTGAATCTACAAGTCAAGAGAGTCACGTAGCAATTTCTGTACACAGGTGCATGACTTCATGTGCACCTGGAATCGAGTATGGTGCGACATCAAGGAAACGATCTAGTTGTTGACAGGACGGCAAATGCCCTCTTGTCAACTAAAATATGATAGGGAATCAATATGCACAAAATCCTGCCGCACACGTTTCAGACTTTTGCCCGACACACCAGCTGAAACGACAGAACATACACGTACACGTTGTACACATCCAGGCTGAACAAACAGATCTGCAAAATAAAGTTTACTGGTATAACGGAGAGATTCATCTGCTGAAATATTGATTAAAACTGTTCTCTGAACTTGGGTCACCGTCAACATTCCCAGCACGGGTGGAATGTTTACGGGTGAATTCATAGAAAGGAGGCCACTTTTAAGATTAGCAACAGAATCAATGTTGGCCATCTGGGAAGTTACTGGGCTAAGTTTACGCTTGCAAACCCAGCAGAAAACTTCTTCTACAAATGATTCTACATTCTCTGAGTTACAAAAAATACACTTTGTCAAATTTTGACTTGTACTTTAAACATTAGGTCACATCAGCTGATTATAATGCTCAAACTTTGGCAACGGCAACAGACTCTCTCAGTCTCAGAGATTAAACATTGTACAAAAAGTTCCCATATTGTGCTTCAACTAACTTGTAACATAGGCCCGACAAGCTGCAAAGTGGCCCTTTTGACAATATCTTCTTTTGTGGGGCCTGATTTCATAACTTACGTACACGTACGTACATGTAGAACCTGAGTTGTTGGAGAGGAAAAACACTATTAAACAGGTTTCCAGATTTGTATTGCCTATGAAGGGGGTCAGTACGTATTCAAGTTTATCGCGTTACAACTGAGAGATCTGTCAACCTTCATTGAATCAGAATGGACTGGTACAAATACGTACCGGTGCATGTATACATACGTGTGCGTACCTTGACAACACCACAGTGGTGACAATAACAAATGGTAGATGCATGTATACATGTATAATACATGTAACTTAGCGTTCTGCGTGAACTTGACATACGTGTGTACTGTAGGGAGAATCAACCTGCAGGATTTTGCCCTCCAGAAAACAAATTTGAAAAGGAAAAAAAAAGTTTTGGTCTGATCCTTTGAAAAGATATCGCTTGTTTCTATGGTGTGGCATGTATAGAAATTACTATCACAATATTTTGGATACAAAATGTATAATATGGGGTACAATTGACAGCAAATTTGGAGTTTAAGAGTGGGACACTAAAGGTAAAACAAAGCAAGATATTTCCATCAAAATATGAATGGCCTGATATTTCAGCCTTTATAGCAAGGCCTTCTTCAGAGGCAAATAACAAAATGTTCCTCTGTCATTTGCCTCTGAAGAAGTCCTAGCCTATGCTTGATTAATGCTCATATCATCATGACCCATTTGCATTAATCACAAATAGGAATCTACATGTACGTTCATATGGTAAATGTTTTGCTCATCATTTGGACTTCTTGTGCCTGAAACATTATGTCCAAATTTTACCTAAGCTGAGAACTGCTTTAACCCTAACAGTCCTGAATCCTCCAATTTTAATACGATTTTGCACACCCCCTAGGGAGTTAGATTAAAAATTTCTTCTCTTGATATCGCATGATCCGGGCCATGCACTTGAGTATCATGACCATCAACAGTAACCTTTGATGAATCATTACATCTCTACAAGAAGAAGGGTTAGTTAAAATTCCACTTTTGTTTGTTGGATAACACATGTTTTAAGTGACTCACCTGTACATGTACTCTCCAAGTTCAATGTGCAGTTTCTGCACACATGTATGTTATCCGATGCTCGGAATGCCGAGCATTCCCAGCAAACAGCCCGTCCATGGAGAAAACACTGGTTTCATGTTTACAAGTGAATACACAAGCTTTTCCTTATCAAAATATTTGCTCTGAGTTTCTTTCACTTTTCATTTTGTCTATTTCTTAAAAGAAATGTGCAATTATACTTGCATTGCAAATTTCTACTTGATTATAAACACACCTTTGCAGAGTTTGCAAAACTCATGCAACTTTCCAGGTACATTACGTACAATGGTACAAGGCATATTTTTCTGTTTATTTTCTCTGAAGTCATAAAATATGGTCTGGGTTTCCTTTGACCATGATCTGTGGGTACAGGAAATATATCAAATAAGTGAAATAAATACCAAAACTTTTCCAGGAGACAAGGATGTTATTTACATCAGATTTTTTACATTTCAAGAAAATGCTCCTGGGATAAACTACTTGCTTTCATGAATTAGGGGTGGGGGGGGGGAAGAAGAAGAAAAAAGAAGGATCATGTTTAACTAAAGGATTTCCTCTAAACGTCTAGAGAGGAATTGCGAAACCTTTTAAATTACATTCAAGGAATAAAAGTGATGTTTTAAAAGCAGGTTTTCCCAAAATAGATCATTTATGTGTGTCAGTTATAGGAGCAACATTGAAGATGCTGGTACACGGTAAGGGCATTCACGTGCTGGATTCATTGCATGATGGAACGAAGCTAAAATCACTGTAATTTTCCTTTCGTTAATTTTCTTTTTTGTTATTATACACTGACCTGTTTAAAGTTTTATATTCATAGATGCTGGAAAAACCAAGAAAAAAAACCCCGGTATGCTGTTCTTGTAGTCTGGTTCCCTGACCCTACTTCAGACAAAACAGGCATTTAATAGACGTCGGGAAATTGTCAGATCCGGGAACCAGACCAGCTGGCTTGCACCTGTTCACCACTGTGTATTACCAATTGCAAACAAAATGTGAATTAACTGAGTTTGGTAAATTGTGGGCAGTATTTGAAAAAAAAAAAGTTCCCAACGATGGTTGGCCGACCATTGTTGGAAAGTGATACAAAAATTCTACTTTTCGTAAAAATGACAGCACAACAGGTGCCACGATTTCACAGGATGCTTGAGACTATTATTCACTTAAAGTCAATTAAGGCATTTCATAATAATTTGGTAGTTTTGTTATTTGATGTTTGTAAATGTTGTATATTTATGTACCCTGAATGAATGCAACAGGGACACGTACCGGTATGCACACACTGCAACATGTTTTTAATCTGGGCAAGAAACAAAATCTATTTCTGAAGACATGATGAGTTCTCCATGTGCAGTGGTTCCCTTGAAGTTCTCAATCAGCCAACTTCTGAAAAAAAAACAATTCTGAAAATCTCTTGTACGCTTTTAATGTACCAGTACATGCACTTTCATCGCTCGAAATAAACCACATTCCTGGAACATGTTTACATGCGACAGACACAGTGGCAAATGAAGATCCACCAGCTATCGTTTTTGAAATTACAAAAGTGTTCCGAAGCTGTAACAGGCCTATAAATAAACAGTTTGCCCACTCTGCCGCCAGGCCTGACGCAAAGCGAGTGAATTAAAGAACCGGGATTGGCGTTGGCTGCAAATGACTGATGTGCAAATCACTGCAGGATGAAGGGAGAGAAAAAAAACTGGGGGATACTAGAGACAGTCTCAAGGGATCCACCGTAGCTTCTTGATTGCCCCCAGACTGACAAATGGTCCTTGCAAAATGTGAAACGTGGGACGCACCTGGGGATTCGACCGTTGCATAATTAGCTCAATCTTGGTGGTGTGTTTTTTTTATAAATAGACAAGAGAAAGCAAACGAAAAAGAAAAGAAAAACAGATCTTTGCCAAATGTTGTGATTTCCTTGACAAATGTTGCTGCAATTATTCACGCGCAACATTTCCTCGTTTGGTTCCTTCTCCAATTTCTAAGGGGAGAGAAAGGGATGGAGTACTACGTTATTTTTTTTCCCTCACATGACTTCGTATTTATATCTGTAGTGGTCAGCATTTGATAATATTCTGATTAATTTTGCTTTTAATTGCAGCTTAACATCAAAGTTGGTAAGTACATGTAGATTATTTTCCCTCAATTTTTTTCGTAGATGTTTCATTTTGCCGAAATTACATGTATGTTCACATGTTTTCATAATTGTTTTTGTTTTGTTTGACACCAATTTTTGCATGTTTTGGAAGGATTTCAAATAACGCATTTTTTTTATTGACAGCACAATGATGGATTTTGAGGCTGATTCTGGAAGTTATGAAGTAAAAAAAAAAAAATACCAAAGTTAGGGAAATGATACATGTTCAACTGCATCCAAATTCATGATTACAAAAGGGAAGTTTCAAAATAAAGTAGATGTATCATAACATTAGAACTTGGGTACCCTGGTAGTGCTAAAAATAAGTCGCATTTTGAGGAAGTAAATTCTAAAATTGAGAAATTCTTGAAATTCATACATCTACATGTACAAGTACATGTATACATGTACATTGTGTGTAAGCTTAGAATTTAGCTTATAAAAATTTAAAATACCGGTATGTGTAGTTTTTTTGTGTGGTAAAAGCAAGTTTCACTCAATTGATGTGGGATCGATACACACTTGTATTCATAACTTTACTGTACATGTTGTGCTATTTACATGATTTTAACTACTTACCGGTAGTACTCACTGCCATGGCAGGCAGGAACTCGAAGACAAAAATACTTTCTGTATCACAACAGGGCTGATTTGAGTAATTGTTTCCACATTCCTATATATACCACAAGTATGTGCCAATAAAATTGTGTAATAAGTCTGAAATTTGGTTTCCTTTCCAATTATGGAAGTGCACTCTGGTTGACAGGGGTGTCTTGCTGGTTTTGGATATGTTCCCTAAATGGATAACCATTGGAGATCCTTGTGTGTGTGGAATCCCTAGGGATATGGGATGGCAAGTGCAAGGTCATGCTATGGTCAGGGTCAGGTTTTTGGTGTAGGATGATTCAAACTTCGGATTTATACAGGACATGAACAAATTTGTGTCCTTTCTAAAGCTCAAGCCTGAATCCACTTTAAGTACGAAACGGAACATGCACACATTGATACATCTTCAAAACACACTACGTGTATTATGTACATTGTACATCACTTGAACAGAAATTGCAATTTGGGTTGGGACATGTAAGTGGTAGACACGGATACTGCATGATGTACAATGTACACTGAATCTGTTCAGGATAGTACAGTAGCCAGGGCAAACTACACAACAGGAACTGATCTCATCCATAGTCAAGCTCTAAGTCTAAGGAACAATACTTGGATTTTAGCTTTACAATCATATGAAAGGTACTGCTACTGTACAGCAAGTGCTCTCCAGAGTACAATGTACACTGGGTGACACAGACATGAACATGTTTACATCATGTTTGGCAACTTAATTTTGCAATTTTGACAGCAAAATATTTTTAATGCCCAAAGAGTGAAATTCTGTGCTAAGAACTGAGATAATTAATAGCATTACAAGTTGTGAACTGAATAAAGACTACAGACCTAAAATGGTAATTCAAAACAGGGTACTTGTAAATCTAGCCTTACATGCACAATGTACGGGTACATGTAAAAAAAAAAAAATACTAAAAGATGACAGAACAAAAATTGCTTTGTCTTTGTAAATGTTAAAAAGATCGGGACACTGGAAATCAATGAGTGAAAAGATTCAGGGGAAAAGATTTAGTTCAAAAGATTTCCACATGTACATACCAAGTAAGCGCCAAGGAAGCGATTGCTCTTCGATCCACAATCATGCAGAAACACACTGATATGGGTTGTATTTTGCCCAGGAAAGTTCCGTGTACGACGGAGAATGTACTCTGTACAAATGAGCCTCAAACCAACTCACATGACACAGTTACACGTAGACTGCATTCTTGATTTCCCCCAGTCCAGAAACGTGCAGACGATGATCTTCACCTCACTGAATGACACGCGCGCGTGTGGGTGTGCGGGCAACAAAATAAAACCAGCTTATCTGCAATTAGCAGGGCCGCTATAAATACATGGACCCCCAGTTTCTGTTGTTATGATTACACCGAACGCAATCAAGGGGTTTTCCCAAAAGACCCTGGGAAAAACCACAATGATGGAAACCAAAACTAATACGCTGCCAAGGACTGGCTCTCGTGTGGATACTATCTATCGTGTGCATGTGCATTCTGTATAAACCTGTTTATATATATTTTTTCCCCCTTCAAACATGCAGACATCAACATCTGTCAAATTAATTTTGGCCCGTTCTTGTATTACTGACAGAGGCCAATACATGTAGTCTTTGGGCTTTCTGTTCACCTTAAATTTTACACGGTCATCAATATCGGAGCTCAAAGCGATGGGGATTTTCTTTACTGCATGATTAGACAGGGATGAGATTGCCAGTTTAAATGAAAAGTCTGAAAATTGGATGAAAGGTCTGAAAGATGCATTTTTTTTTCTATACATGTTCTTAATGATAATGTCTTTCTCTCAGATTCAAAAAGTCTGAATTCAGACAAAAGTATGAAAAATCTCATTCCTGGATTAGAGTGTCAGGCATGCAACTGGGAAATCACAAAAAAAGAGGAAATTCAAATTTTTCCCAGACTTTGTACAGTGTTTTTCTATTTTCAATGGCACACATTGGAAGTAAAAAAAAGAGGAAATCAGCTGATCAGAGGAAAAGTTGCATGCCTGGAGTGTACATTTGTACATCACTAAAAGTTCCGAATAGACATGTCACAATGAGCCAATTTGCATGACTCATTCATACCGGTACCAGGCTTCTCCGTCATCACTTCAATACAATGTGGTGACAACATACGTCTCAGAAGACTCATATTGTGGAGTACATTCAATTGAAAACGTTGCACTACATGTATCTACAGTTCATGCAGAGAACCAATAAGCCATCCAATTTTGTTTCATGAATCTTCGGTCCATTTAGAGTAAGCCAAATGAATTGCATGTATTTTGTATGCCAATATCAATTGATTTTTGATGGAATACATGTGAAGTGGCGCGTTTCTGTAACCATAAATATTTAAAGGGCCATGCAATGTATTTTTTTAGTACAATCCTTGGAAATGCACCTGTGTCCCATTTACTCAATATTTAAATATCTGTTTTGCCATTTTTAAGGGCATTTTGGTGCCTTTTTGGTTTTATGCTAATCCAAATTTCCATATATTCATGAGCAAAGGTGTGATGTCATTTCAGGTAGAAACCTCAATGTTACAGCTATTTCAGCACCAAAAGTTGGCAGAATTTTGGAGGTTTAGGTATCGTAATTTTTCTTTTCTATTGTCAGGATTGTGATTCCTTGTTGTGTCAGTACCTGGCGGTAAAGACAAATGAGCAAACTTTTCTCACAAATGTTTTGAATGAGCAAAGTTTTGGGTTCACAAGTTGAACAGAAAACCCCTTAACTGAACAGTGTCTTCTTGGAATGACTTAACAGCAACAGCGCCCTCAGTTGTCCACAAAAAAACATGGACAATTTGTAAATGTTTAAAAAGTACACATTTCAATAAAATTAACGAAAAAGGGATGTCAAGTAGTTAGTATAGAAAGTTGCACAAAATGCGTTCCTCAGAAAAAAATTAACCTCATGGACCCTTCAATTGGTCAATAATGAAACAACATTATGAATCACGTCCACGGAAGAGCTAGCATCTTAATTCACTTCATGTCTAGAGTAAGCTATAAATGCACACATTTTTGCAGCTGACTGGTGACCAGGAAGACTAAAATTGTTCAAGTACGTCATACCAGTACGTACATATGTATTATTGTGTTGCCAGTATGGACTTTTAGCTTCACAAACAATACTGTGCGGGTAGGACAACTCGCCTGAGGCAAGTCATAAACATTGATGGATGTGTTGTTTGGCATTCATAACATTTTTTTTCCCACTCAATTGACACCTGTCACGTGTGCATGTTACGCATACACAGCCACTTTGGCTGATTAGGGCAATATTGGACTTAACACTTTTGACAAATAAAATGTTCGCAGTGGCATTTATTTTCTTGGAATTGATGTGCAGGTTGGCAATTCCACTATTAAACAGCCCATGTAATGTATTTTTAATGCAGGAAAATAATGGAAAATGGAGATTAGGTTACCACGCGTCCCATAAACTTATAAATGCATTCATCTGCTTTGTTCATCTCTCAAATATATCTATAAGTAAGTATTGATACAGAGAAATGATCCAAATGTCCTAGTCTGTAATCTCCTTGACCATTACTAGATGATGGATGCAAGATTTGAAACATTCTAGGTTTATTCACTGAGCTCTTAAAAGCTGTGTCACAGACATTACATGACACTGGAATTTCCCAGACACATCTGCAGCTAAAAAAAAACTTGACAGGCACTCCAACTGAGTTGATGTCTAGCGCCCTCTGTTGAATCAGTGAAGGCCATTCCAGACTGTTTTTTTGGTTTCATAAACCATAAACCCAGACAACAAGCAGTTGAAATCCTTGTCAAAAGTCAGACAGGAAATTAAAGTGAGACTCATCATGATGTAGCAGTGGTGTGGGTAGATTGGCAAAAATGCAATACCAACCAGTGGGAGTGGGTGGGTTGGGGTTGGGTAGGGTGGTACATACCGGTAGCTCGAAAGGATCAAGACTTTTTTTTCAGTTAGAGATGTATACCCAGTGCTCTTAAAAAAAAAAATGTTTTCTCCTCAACAAATTTTCAATTTGTATGATTTGTTTTAAAGATATATCGGTGTCTACTGCTACATGTATTTGCAACCCACTGCAAAGGGAATTTCATTTTGTGCAAAAATGAACCCACCCTACAAGAGGAGAATTATTGTCTGGCAGCCAATTATTAAATTTTTTTGGGAAGAAATAAGTCAGTAACTAAACGTCGGTGGATTTTTTTTTCGTTCGATGTCTCATCCAAAAATGAATAGCTTAGGCCCTATATTTCTGGGAAGATAGCAATTGAAAAAAAAACATGTCTCTTTTTTTAGGTGAAACTCAAAAATAGCATATGGGGTACATCTTTAAGCATTTTAGCAGCTTAAATGTGTCACAGTGTGCAGTACATAATCATGAAGGCCAAAATGATCTTGTGCACATTCAAACATGTACACGTGGTATGTGTTTTTCTTAAATGATAAATTAAATACATCTACCAAATTTCTATTATTCTATTTGAGGGGAAATCTATTATAGTCTTATGACTATGAGTAAGCGTAGTACATTGTGTAGTCTGCACCAATCTTCCAAAAATGGTCAGGAATTTGTGTGGCTTAACTCTCCAAACTTCCTGCAACAATGACAATTGTCTGCCAATTGTACTCCAACTGAATAGACTCACTGGGCATGTTTGGGCCCAGTGACTATACTTTTTGGAGAAAAAAATCACCTCCATTTGACAATAAATGTTTGTGATATACTGTTGTGATCAATGGACGGGGACAAGTACCAAAAAATGTACCGGTACCGTACATGTTCTTGTGCATGCACACATGAATAACCTATGAAAATTCATAGAAAATGAATGATTTTACACATGGTTTGACGACGTACATGTTTACCATACATTGTACACTTTTTGGACTTTGGTACAATAATGCACAAATTACATTTTTGCGTACCTGTTCCATGAATGATTAATTTACATCCCTATTGAGTCCTAAAATGTCAGTTTCCCTACATAAAATGATATCAAATCAAACTAAATGCATACAAGATACTTGGGGTTTCCAATTTCATAGAGACAACATAATTAAACGTTTGCAAGCTGCACGTTATGTCCACGTAGGACTGTCAAATAAATCAATTATATACCAGTAATGACAAGAACGAAGACACAAAAAAGTTAACATTAAGTTTCTTAACATCAAATGAACTTAAGAAAATAAATTGTGGAATGTCCCATTACTAACATAATTGATTAACGTTAATTAACAAATCTTTTAATCTGTTTTCCTGTTATTTTTTTTTTAATTGATAAGGCTTTGTACATTTTGTACATGTATACCCTCCCCCCTCAAAAAAAACCCTTCCAATCGTCTCTGTTTGAACACGTTTTTGTGTGACCTTCAGTGACCAGGAAATACTGTACCACCGCACTCCTTCCACAGACCCGTTTATCTCCGGAAAAAATACCCGGGTGTTTCCCAAAATGTGTCTAGAAGTAAGGTTGCCTTGCTGAAAAGACAATGAAACTACAACACAATGGGGTTGATATTGTGACAACAAAAACCATTGTGGGCTAGTTTGTTAGGTATAGATTTTCAAAAACCTCTAGAAAGCTTGTTATATCGAGTAGTGCATTATCTGAAGATCGCTTGAACTTGGTCTACATGTAGTTTACACAAAACTGGTATTTGGTGATAAAGTTCAACGCTTCTATTTGTCTTCTTTGTATTAGCATTATTTTGGAAAAAATTGTGGCCGTCCACAGTAAATTTAAATATGAAAGTTGAAATACTTCCATTTCTGCCATTGGCGTTGACATAAGTCAAGCATTTGAACAATTTGGTTTTTTCAAAAGAGGTCTTATTACAAAACTAGCTTCTGAATAAGTCTGCTAAGTAGTACTGCTGCAAAGTAAACTTCCCCATGAATGCATGTGGGTATTGAAAACAATGAAATTTCCTGTTTTTCAACCTTCTTTATGTGAAGAGTTGTTCATTTGAACATACCATTGAGCAACTTCCTATACTGTGCATGTGTATGGAAAACACTGAGTTCAAGTTATTTCCTGTTCTTCAACCTACTTCATTTGAGCATACTTTGTACAGTGTACACAACATTAATTTAATAAGAAAAAAACTTGAAATAATTTTATAGTGCAGTGTACAAATCAATTTGAAAATTATTTTTAAAAAGTTGTATCGGTATTTTATTGATTTGGGAAAAGTGTCAAATTTGCATCATCCCGAGTGTATCCTGGTGACACACTGGCAAGCCGACGTGTTTTTTCCAGTAAAATTTCACATGGAATAAATAAGGGAGATTGATTATTCACTGCTGACGCACACAAGCCTCCACATTTGTACAGGTACGTGTACTTCATGTGCAAGTAGAGTACCTGGGCATGATATACACGTATACTGTACATGTGCACACATCCGCATGTTCGACATCCCGAGCATGCACTATAATACGAAGCTGGACTGTTCGCAGGACAAGTAACAGCAGCTTGATAACATTATGGGTTCACGTGCATGTAGGTGCAATACACTACATATTGATAATCCATTAAAATTTGTGCTTGATACGGGATGCAAACTGAAATATCTAGTACAGTACAAGGACACTGCAAAGTCACTTTATGACCACAATGTTAATGTCACACATGAATGCCAGCATTTGCAATATGTTCATGAAAGACGGACGTTGCTTTAGGAGAAAAAAAATCTAGAAAAAATGCTCACGTAGCTGTGTATTATGGCAATTAAAAGTCAAATTTGACTTTTTACTGGGAGTCTTTCTGATGGACATGAAGTCCATGTTAATGATTAATGATCAAAGAAAAAAACACAGAGTCATCGGTTTTTGCATCGGTTTTTACAGAGTCATCGCTTTTTTCATGTCATAATAGACAAAAATAATTTGAGGAATCTTAACAATTTCTTCATGCTGTTCAAATTGAGCTTCATATCCCATTTGATTTTTTTCTTGTCACTTTCTCTCTCCTTTAAAACTCAGCTTCACATTAATTTACAAACTGCTGTGCAGTAAAATGGTAGGCCTACTCACATATGCACTTGGTTAATTTTTAAAACAAAAACAACAGACTTGTTCTAAACACTGAAATTCAAAACAATTCTAGCAGAAGGTTTACCAGACTGGATGGCATGTAATGGAAACGAAAATTCTTAACTGACGAGTGCGTATTTTGATTCCAATCCAATGCACAATACATAAAGTGCATGTTGCATTGTCCATTGTCAGAACAGTATACATTTTGCAAAATGCAGATTGTGCACATTTAAGTACATTTGCAACACTTGCCACTGCTGAAGTTCAAAGAAAATCCTCACTTATAATAATCACATTAATCATTACTAATGAGAATACCATAATGTCAAATTCTCATTCATTTAAATTTTTATACTTTAACCCAGGTTTTTTTCTCTTCATTTTTTTCCCTGGGGGGGAACAAGATTGATTTTTTTTTCAGAAAGCATTTTTTCCTTTACAAAAATTGAACAGTTAGTATGCATTTTGACTGAGCTGTGATATTGGCAGTTTAATGCCACTGGAACAGTTCAATATCATTGAGTCAGTGAACCTATAGGGGCCTATATGCAGAATAGTAAGGTTTGCAGTACACAATAAAAAAAAAAATTCCTAGAGATGGTAAGAATTTACAGTACTCATATTGCCCAAGAAATGAGTATTTGGATTAAAATACAAATTTGTTTGATCAATTCAATTACTGAATATCTCACTATAAAACCCTCAAAAACTATATTGTCCAGAGCAATGAAGACAAGAGGAAAATGTACACATCATATGATACCTGATTTGAAGTGGTGGGTGATCGATCGATGATTTTTGGTTCGCTCGGAACAAGCCGCGGGGGGTACCGTGGTACAAGCAAAAATGAAAGTATGTGCATGCGTACAAGTGCAAGTACCATTACGGTATGGTACCCCCCCCCCCCCTCCCCCCGCAGAAAGGGCATATTTTTCATTGTTTTTGCCTAAAAACCGACAGAATCCAGGGATGTTTGTTAGGCGCAACTTACGTGAGTATGTCAAGAAGTATAGTACGGAGTTTAGGGGCAAGCTGTGCAGCGGTTCTGTGGGAAATGCGTGTGCTTTGATGGACGTTTTTGTACTTAGTTGGTATTTCGTAGAAGCAAACAATATTGCGGGGTTCTCTGTCTATGACTAGGAGTAGCGCTGTATATCGCCGTGTTTACGGGTCTACAAACCTTTGATATGCGTTGTGGTCATCTAAGACAGAGGTTCACTCATGCACATCCCAGCAAAACAAAGAATGCCTTTGTCATGTTTCTTCTGCTGGGATAGGGCAATGCCCTCTATGGCAATGCTAGGCATCAATAAGATTTATTGCATATGCACGATGACAGCCTAAAAATAAAATCATGTCAAACATGTCAAACATTTCAAACAAGGATAAAATACACAAACATGGCAAATATTTTTATATATTTTATCGACACTGACATGTAAATGACACTGACATGACTGACACCACGACAGAAAAAAATACAGGTAGGATAATAATATGATTAGTGAAATCACGCCATACAGTTTGAGGATGTTGAGTGACCCTGGTGACATATCGAGTACGATCATGACGATTGGGGGAAAAACCGGCTACTCACCGCACGGTTAATCTTGTGTTCTGGCGGTGATTTCACAAGGAAGCCCGAATATATGACCTCCTCCTTGACGGGCACCATGATGAAAGTAGGCTGAAATCAGTTTGTTCAGGATTTACACCGGGCAAGACAAGCGAAACATGCGAAATTTTAGTATCATCCCAACACGGAAATCGTTTATTTTCACTGACTGACTAGACTTGCATGACTTGAAGATGTATGCCATTATGCTGGTACTTGGCGGGTCGATGACTCAGAATGACGCTGCATAGAGGTTAACTGGTTACCGTCAAAATTGTGTCAACATCAGATACACGAAATGCACGGACAATTTACAAAACATTGGTGAATTACAAACGCGTAGTTGGAATTCTGTACGATGGCTTCGATGAACCATGACGAAACTGGTCTAATCATTATCCGATATTCCTTCTGATTTAATAATATCATCCGCTGTCTTTTATTTTGCTATACAAACATGTATTTTCACTTCCTCTGTCATGTTTCCGAAAATTCACGTACAAATATTGAATGAACACCGAAAATAATTCTTAGCCTTTAAATTAAGGGCAATCAAAATTCATTCATCAAGTTAGCCCCTTTAATGTCTTTCGTTTTTTGAACGTTGGTGGCGTTTGTTGATATCGGGAAATAATAATGCCCACATCATTATTCCACGAAAGGCACGTAGGATTGGTTTCCTGGAACTTTTTCGTAACCTCAATTCATAGTTTATGATAATTGTAATTTTTGAGCGATCGTATTGTCGTGATCTGTTCTTTGATCTGTGTGATTAATAATTGTTGATTTTCATTGGAAAGTGTTTGTTTTATTCCCATGACAGAACGTGCTGCTGTGAGTGTGACTGTCTCACTTTTTTGTGTATGTTTTGATGTACCGGTATTCGAAGGAAAAAAAGGATTAAAAGGATTTTTTTATTTTAGTCAAATTCTGCCTTACTACAGCGTGTGAGAACGGCATCAGCACTTTTCATAGGTGGTGTCCTGATTTGAAAGAGCATTGTTATAATTTAAAAAGTGGCAAATTTTCAACCTGTTTTCAAACATCATCAAAATTTAAAAAATAATATATCTGATCTGTCTTTCCTGAAAATTGAATTGTAATATTTCTTGATGTGAACATTATACTTCTTTACCTGGACTGTACTAGTCCTTCTTGAAATCACATCTTCATTAACAAGGACATCCATATTTTTTTTATTCCTCTATGATAGCTATTGATAGACGAATATCTCTGAAGAGTGAAGATGGCATCCACCGACAAACCATCCCAAGCCCAGCCCAACGAGGTCATCATTGACAGCGACTCAATGTCTTCACCAGGCTCCAGTCCAGACATCATCGAAATGAACTCGCCCTTCTTGCTTCCACCACAAGCAGCAGAAGCAGCACTGCAGCAAACCAAATGCAAAGCACCCCCATGGCCATGCAAACGCTGTACACTCCTCAACCCACCAGAGGCACCTGTTTGTGCCGTGTGCGGAACCCGCCGCGTTACGTCTTCTCCAACTGTGGATGCAATGGAGGTCGACAGTACATTCACATATCCGGAGTCTTCGAAGGAACGAGACAAGACTTCCCAAGGAGCATCCTCCTCGGAGGCAGTTGCGACCGAAGAGGCCGAAGTTTGCGACCTTCCTAAACCGCCGGGAGTTACGAACAGGAACTCGTTTATCGATTCAGCAAAGCAAAGCGTTGGACAGTTCATATCCTCCCTGATGGCAGGCATCAAGCCGTTGTCGCCTGAGCCACCAACCTCAGATGCAGTTGCCAAGCAACCAGGCAGTTCATCAGCCGCAGAGAATGGTCCAGAGCCTAGTCCAGTGGGTGGGTGGTCCTGTCAGCGTTGTACCTTTGTGAATCCTGCCAAGTCTAGCTCTTGCCAAATGTGCGAGTTTACACCCATAGGGAAACAGGATGCTAGATCTACAGGCAAAAATTGGAATGTTGATCCTGACTATTTCCAATTTCCTAGAGACTCACCTGTAGATGGGTCAGAGACATCGAGGATCCCAAGTAGTCAGGAAACCAAACACAGCATGTCTGATGAAACAGACTCTAAAGTTAACAAAACAGGAGAAACAGATTCCTCCCAACCCATGGATGAGGAAGTTGTTGATTTAACTGCTGAAGCTGGAAGGCAGAGCCCTGAGAATCAAACAGTTTGTAAAATTTGTGGTAACATGAGCACATCCGTAAATTTAATTTGTGAAACATGCAGTATTGTATGTCAGGGAAGTCCCAGTGACCAAGGTACTGGTAAGTCTTTTCCCCAAACTACTGACAAAGTCATTCGCCAAAGCTTGGGTCAATCACAAGCAACAGACACAGATCAGCCGCCAACCAATTTACCGAAGGAGCGATCGCAACGTGTTGCACTGAGACGCAAACGCTGGACTTGCACCAAGTGCACACTTGTGAACGATGAATCCAACGACAAGTGCAAAGCGTGCAAGGAGCCCAAGGAGGTTCCAGCCCGAGCCGACAAAACCCTGAGCCAGTTTGTCCCCTCCGAGAACGAGTGGTCCTGTCCGCAGTGCACCTTTGCAAATCCAAAGGTCCTCAAGTCGTGTTCCATTTGCGGGACCTGGAGGCTGAAGTCTGGCACCGTGGCTGCCAAGCAGGCGGAACACTGGCTCTGTCCCCAGTGCACCCTAGAGAACAGTCTGCAGTTGGACCACTGTAGCGTCTGCGGACTGGAGAGGACAGAGGTTGAGAAGGGACAACTGGAGGCAACAACTGGCAGAATGAAACGGCAGAAGAGCCAGATGTCTGACACTAGACGGAAGGAGGATGAGGAAAATGCAAGGGAGCAGTTCCAGAGAATCAGCTTGTTCTGCAAACATGTAAGTAGTTGTAACCCTCCCTCATGCAAGTCCTTGTGGTCGTACAGAAGGCGACTAGACAGCTTCAGAATTCCATTCTTCATGTAAAAGGAGGTTTCATTACTGATGCCTTGGGAACTTTGAAAACAAATTCTTTACATTTTGATAATGATAAATCAGCTTGATATACATGTAGGTTGGGTTATGTTCAGTCCTGTGTCCATTTTGTGGTATCCAAGAAAACTTAATTGTTTTGCTTATTTGCCAGCGACTCAAATAAATTCATATATGTATCATGTTTTTTTCGCTTTTTCTATCCAGAACTCAATGCAATTTGTAGATGATTCCTTCCCTCCTGCTCCGAGATCGCTCTCCTTCAAGCCAGATGGCCCCGGAGTCCACACCAAGGTAGCAAAGTGGTTGCGACCTGAGCAGATAGCCCTCTCCAGCTCAGAGGGCCTGACCTCAGTCAAGTGGGAGGTCTTCCGCACCCCTCTGCCATCGGACATCTCCCAGGGGGTCTTGGGAAATTGCTGGTAGGTTAACCCTAACCCTGCCAGACGGGACAGGTATAGCAGGTGTAACAGTCTTGCATTGGGTAGCCAACAACAGCAGCTTAAACTGCCAATTATGAAACACTGGAAACCAGTCCCAATGTCACTGTTGGATCTTGTGGTGGTTAGCAGCCCCAGGCTTTTAGGCTGTTTGGCCATCAGATAGTTAACCTGTCAGATCTTGTGCTACTGTTGCATGTTTCTGCATTGACGTTGAGCGGGGTTTCTAGCAAAAAAATGCCTTGGGGTTTGGGGTTCAAAGACTACAATACAAGATTATTACTCTCACCGTTTATTCAAAGCAGTTGTCAGTACTCTCTGACTCTGCGTACAAAATTTGTGACATTGTATTGTAAGGCTGGGCTTGAGGTCACCTAGCAAGTCAATTCTGTCTCCTGATCTTGCCTTGCCAGAAATATTGAAGGAGCCTTTTCATGTCATGTTTCAGCCCCATATGACAAAATTTCTGCTAAGTTCTTAGCAAAGTTGTATCGTAAAAGTTATATTAATCTTCTCACTGTAGGTTTCTGAGTTCACTAGCTGTGATCGTGGAACGTCCGGAAATCCTAGAGCACATCATGATCACCAAGAATGTCAACAACGAGGGTGCTTATCAGGTCCGACTGTGCAGGGATGGCCAGTGGGAGACAGTTCTCATTGACGACCTGTTTCCATGTGATGAGAGGGGAAGACTTGTCTTCTCAAAGGTAAATTCAGTCTCTTGCTGCACAAATGTTCCCCAAAATCAAGTTGAGTTGGCATAGCATTTCCTTTGATGTCATTTTCTCTTTTTTGTACATACATTTTTCTCTTTTTTTTTGTAAACAAAAATTTGTTGATAAAATTTTGGCTCAACACTTATACATAACAGAACATATGTAACTGCTGTCCACAAACCAAGCTATGACAATTGAAAATCTGTTAAGAGCACTGTGCACGAATTGCATATTATTGTATTGCTTTTGTTGCTCTTTTAACGAAGAGATAAATTTGGTACACATGTAATGAGGAATGGGACTAAGCCTTTGTATTTGAGGTGTTTCTATCAACAACCCGAGTGGAGCAAATTAATTATTATGTACACTTGATCAATTTTCTTTTACCTAAAGGCCAAGAGGAAGCAGCTATGGGTTCCATTGATTGAGAAAGCTCTGGGCAAGATGAGTGGGTGCTACGAAGCCCTGATAGCTGGCAGGTGTTTGGAAGGCCTAGCTACCCTGACAGGTGCACCCTGCGAAAGCCTACAAATGCATGGTAAGGAAATCACGCTCGGTGTTTTGCTAATAGGCCTGAACACTGCCTGTCCAATATAGAGTCTGAAAATGACCAGCGCATTGTTGTCCTGTTGACCTCTGACATGGGGGCAATGTAGTTGCAATAGTTAATATCGAAAGTGATAGTCACACGATTTCTCAATTTTCTGACCCAAGCATGACTTTTGTGTTTGATGCTGACGGGTCTGTTGCAGCACAAGCAAATCCGAGGTCGACTTGAGGCCGGCTTTATGTCAAATTAATGGTGTGCACTAAGGAGAGTTCCAGTATGTTTCCCCGTTTTTTATATCTATAATTCTAATTTGACTTTTGTTGTTTCTGCGTCTCTCTGATTTTGTGCGTGAAGAACCTTTTTTTGTAACTTGTTTAACAGCAAGCAGTGCCACACGTGGGGAAGTCATTGACAAGGATCTGGTCTGGGCTAAACTCCTCAGCTCCAAGGAAGCTGGGTAAGTCTTAAAAAAGGAGTTTGATGCTTCAGTGTTCAACAAAAACATGAAAAGCAAAACAAATATTTTGATAATTGTGTTCCTTTCTCAACCATTTGTTAATTTTTACAGTGTATTCTAGCATAATTTAAAGCATGCCTAATGGCTCGTAAAATACTCAATTCTTTATTGCAATTCCAGAACGAACAGTTTTAGGAGGAATTAATGTTAATTTTGTGCCAGTTTAAGACTCACCAGTTCATGTCCATTGTCGCTTCTGGTGAAAACAGTCAAAATGTTATGTAATAGCTGAAATATAACCAAATTTATACAATATATTTATCAAACTGACCTTAGCAAATGTCTTGTCTTCTTCTGATGCAGATTCTTGATGGGCGCATCCTGTGGAGGAGGTAATATGAAAGTGGACACTGAACTGTATGAGAGGGTTGGTCTGAGACCAAGACACTCCTACTCTGTGCTGGACGTACAGGATATATGCGGCAACAGGTGCAGTGGACATATTTCTATGACTGATCAAAGTGGTACATCCTAACAATAAAACTCTAAATTGATTGTGCTAGATCATTTTGTCTGAGCAGTTTTTGTGTCTAATCGCACCCCCTTGGAAGAATCATGTGTAAATTTCCAGCAGAGGAAGTTCCATTCTTATATACAATGGTTTTACATAAATTCACAGGTGCACATTCATTTTTTGCAGATTGATACGTCTTCGCAACCCCTGGGGGCGCTATTCATGGCGTGGCAATTGGTCTGACGAGTCTCCAGAGTGGACCCCAGATTTGAGGGAAGCCCTCATGGCTCACGGTGCCGGGGAAGGCGTGTTCTGGATGTCACTGAAAGACATGATGAGGTGATATATTAAATATATTGACTGCTCAATGGGGCAATAGTTGCAGTGTGGAAGTCATCTGTGTATGCAGAGCACCAATTAAGCAGATGTGCCAGTCATGAAATATATTGATTGCTGGTACAGGGCAGTTGTTTCATATATTGACTGCTGGCAGGGGGAATAGTTGCAGTCTGGAAAACATCTGTGTATCTACAGTGTAATTAAGCAGATATACTTTAAAAATTCACACAACAGTTCCAACCTACAAAGTTGTTAGAACATCATGTTTCGGCATGGGCACTTTGCATGTTTGGATTGTAAGAAGGGCTGTATAGTTAGTCTTAGACTACATTTATGAGTACAATGCATAAGAACGCAAATGAATATTAACGGTGTTCTCTTTCTTTTAGATTCTTTGACTGTGTGGATATTTGCAAGCTGCACTCCAACTGGGCCGAAGTCAGAGTTCAAGGGGTCTTACCTAACTTTGCTGGGGGTCCCATGAAGGTGACAATGTTGACAGTAGACAAGCCAACAGAAATCGACTTCACACTCTATCAAACTTGGAGGTAAGAAGAAAAAAAAAGGAATTTTCATTTTTCAATTTTGTTCATTTTCTTGTCTGGCAAAATGACTATGATAATGAGGATTTAGTGATGGCCATCTAGAAATTTGTGGGGTACTTGTATGAATGGGAGCATGCAGGCTATTCGAATGACCCCCGCTTTGTACAGGCACTGTGCAATCGATAGGGGCCAATTACAGGCATGTGTGGTTTACGCTTAGCAATTTCTCCTCGCGTAATCTTTTAAATTTGCAACTTTTCCAACTGCATCATTTTTTCGAAACGGTTGTCAATCTTGGACGATTTACAGTCTTTGGTAGCAAACGGGGTATCAAAATGTAGCTTACAAAATTCCCCAAAGGTCTAGATATAAATGACGCCATCATAAGACGATCATATTCAAAATTATGAACCTCTTCAATGAGTGTGGACTTTCTTTTTTTGCAGTGTTTAGTTTATTATGTTCCCATCGATAATCAAAGTTTGATCAATATGTTTGTGATTTCTTCAGGAGATTGGAAAAATCCTGTCGGAATCCCCTGGACCTGACTATAGTGGTCCTGCGTGCCTGCGGCATGACGACCTCTGGCATGTCAAAGGTCATGACCTACTGCAAGCGTCAGCTCAGGGCATTTGTGGGCTGCAGTGCGTTCTTTGAGCCGGGCCTGTATGTGGTCGTGTGCATGGCTTTCAACCACTGGAACACTGGAGTCACTATGAGTGGTATGTTTCACAATTTAAACTACTGTATCCAACAAAAAATACTGTTCTGGCGATAAAATGTAGAGACTTTCTTTGGAATTAATAGGGGCCCCGTTTTGAAAGCCATTGAAAGGTATCAGTCTAAGTTCGCTGTAATAAAAGAGAAACCTGAGACGTATCTTGAAATTCCTAGTAACCTTTTTAATAAAATATAAACCTCTATTTTGAATACGTATATTTCTGAAACTGTAATAGAAAATAAACACTATTTTTTGTACAGGTTCAGATTTAAATGTATCAAAAACTGTTTTTACATTTGATTATTTTTGTCAGCAGCACAATGACAAGATTCTGGAACAATGTTGACTCAAATGTTTCACAGGCATGCAGCTGTTCCTCGGATCAGCTGATTTCCTCATTTTCACTTCACACTTATGCAATTGAAATTTGAAAAACACTGTACAAACTCTTGTAAAGATTGGATTTTCCTCCTTTTTGTTACTTAAAAGTTGCATGCCTGATTTTGGGAAGTATTCTTTGAGCATTGTCACTTACAGATTGTCACTTGATGTACCAGTATACTTTTCCCAAGTTGCACCTGTAATGCGTAATACTTACTATTTTGGGATCAAAGGTATCAGGAGTCCCACCAGAACCACGCCTCACCCTCCCTACGCACTGGCCCTGCACAGTTCCCATCCAGTCAGCGTATCCCAGATCAGACCCACAGAGCACGCCATCGCGGATGCACTGATCATGCTGGCTGTACAGAAGGGCAAACGACACGAGGTAGGGCACCAGCCAGGCTCTGTGGTTGAGCCATGAGGATGTAGTAAACTAATAGTCAGGATTTCTTGACATTTATACACAAGTATTTATCATTGTATTGGGTTGATGTAACTGAAACAGAATCTAAAACTGCAGAAACTTAGGATTTCATCTGATAATCGAATTCCACTGCAATTCACTCATATTTAAATGCCCCAGAAATGAAGCATACTTCAGGCATGTAATATTCCAATCTCCAAGTTTGAGGTCAAAATCACGCATTTTAAACACCAATTTCAATTCAGCGATCTCACCAGTACACATGTTCACAGTGTCATTTTGACTTCCAGTTACAGTGACTTTCAAAACATAATATGGGAGATTTTAGACAGGTTGGTTCCTACGTGGTCTATTTTTCCGTCATCCAGGGTCGTGAGGGTGTCACCTGTTACAATCTGGACCACGGCTGGTCAGGTTTCATCATCGTGGTAGAGAACAGGCATTCGGACTACAGCCTGCACATGAAGTGTGACTGCAACGGAAGCTTCAATGTGGTGTCCACGCGGGGCAACCTCATCACCGTAGACTGCATACCTCCGTTGCACAGGTCAGTTGGAGAAGAAACCAATGAGACGCCTTTCCCATAGTAAATGTGCATGTATATCCTTGATATTATCTTAAAGAAAAATAATGGGCATCTGAGTTACACAATTTTAAACTGAGAAATTTTGAAAAACCAAATTTCTATGCAAATGATTTTACTACATTGACTATCTTGGGCTGGGCTTAAATTGTGACTTGATTCATTGTTATGAATTTCAAATTAATAACAACAGATCAGACAGATATAGGTGAATGGCGGCCAGTTCACAGTAAAAAAAAAAAATTAAGGAAAAGTTTGTTCAAAACATCTGTTACATAACGTGTATCCAGACAATTTTAAATATAGAAACTGTAATTAATTAAGCAAAAATCTAAAGCCAGTTGTGGCGGTAAAGATTAAATCAAATGCAACTAGAACTTAGTAGAATAATGTTAATAATATTCAAATTAGAAGACAGTTTTACAATTGTTTACTATAAGAAACTCGGTATAAAAGTGTTTTATGTGCCAAGAACGCAGTGCAGGAATTCAAGTTTTCTTCCTTATTACTCTTCCTCTCTTTTGTCAGACAAGTACTCACTGTCCTGACCCAAGTTGTGGAGTCCAGTTACACCATCTGCCACCTGACCACCCATCGTCTGTCTCTCAAGAGGGACCTACAGGATTGGGGGCCTCGTAGGGCCTGCCACTTGCCCGAAATCACCCCAGACATCATGGGATTGCATCAGCCACGCCCCATTTGAGGTTTGCTCCAGGAGCCCGCCTCAATCTGAGAATTGGACTGGCAATGTGTACATTTGAGATGGAACCAGCCACACCTCACTTGCGTCCACCTTGCTTGAAGCAAGAGGTTCATCAATCAACTGCATAGGCCACACCCTATTTGAGGTTTGCTCCAGCCACACCGTATCTGAAGATGGACCAGCCACGCCTTAATCTGAGGTAAAACTAGCAACACCTCACTTCGTTTTGCTGTAGTTTATTGTTAAGGCTACTTCAAACACAGTTTATTGGGTGTATCAGCCACGCCCCATTTGAGGTTGCATCAACCACGCCTTATCTGAGGTTAGAACAGTCACTCCTTTATCTGAGGTGGCACCAGCCACACCTAACTGTTGTGCTCCAATTAGCAGCCACACCCTCATGTGAGACTGCATGATGACATCATTATTGTGCTGTCATCAATTCACACTTTATTGAAGGTTCTGGCAACCATCGTGTCAGTTCCTTATTTCATAATGTGTGTATAAAACAAAATAATTTTGCCTTTGATTTAAAAATCAATTCATGTGTGACATATCAGCAATATGAAAAAGATGGTATCTTTTTATAATTGCATTTTCAGTGTATTTGGTTTTGTAATTTCTTGAAGTTGTATGGAAAATTGCATTGAGATTAAGATAGGTTTTTGGGGGAGGGAGTTCATATTTGGCAAAGTTTTTGTATTTTCTTTAAGTTTTACAAAGATTTGTATTATGCGGTTGAAAAAAGTGTTAAGTCAGTGACTAGTCTGTATGTGTGAAGGATAGTGCAGAGTATATTTCTGCATTTCTTAATTAGATATATTTACAATTAGCTTGCTGATCAGTGTGGAAAGGCTTTTAACTGCAGTGATATTAGTCTTTTGACAGTATTTATGATGCAAATACGAACACAGAATTCTATATTTTTTCTAGTTGCATTTATCTACACATATCCTTAGTCAATAAAATTTATTTTGTTCCTCAGCTTCAGGTTTGTTCAGATGCAGATTTTTAATTTAGTTTGAGGAAAAACCTAGGAAGTAATTTGCGAAAAGCACAATCCAGTGCTCAGAAATGTCCAGGTGAGATTCGAGCCCATATCACCAAAGTGTCAGGGGCAAGTGGCTGTATCAACTTTTTTGCAACATTGATCAAAACCAAAACAAAAATGGTAATTTGTTGATGCTCCATACTGCTCAATGTCAGGGGTGTCAGTATTTTAGTTTGTAGTTTAATTCTCTTAATTTGTGGCCGGCTCAGCATCCTTGCGCGGAGACTAGCTTCTGATGTTGCGGAGACATCATGTGGTTAACCCATATCCATGGTGCATGATGCTCTTGGCCTTGGGTCATACTAACTAGTCTTCTCTCAAGTTGACATTTGTTGTAACAGTTTAAGACTAGAGTGACCCCATTGATTGTGTATTGCTGGGCCTATAAATGTACATTTTAGGTCAAAGTTACTGCCCAGATGTATACTTCCTACATTCCATGTTTATGTTTTTCTCAGTTGTGCGTTATGGGAATCCAGAGGCCAGAGCAATCTGCAAACTCAGGGATAATATTCACCAAGTGCAAGTTTTGTGTGTACATGTGGATGAAACAAAACTCCTTATGAGTGGCACATCTTTTACATTTCATGGGTTCCCAGGCGTATCATACAGGTTTCAGTCAGCTGGTGAAAATGTACGTAGTGGTGTGCATTTACGAACCGGGTACCCTATTGAAGTAAAAACATGGGTACTACTACCCGGGTACCCATAAAAGAAACCCAGCCAAAAATTCAAATCCCGGAAGCTGTGTTAAATGTGAAATCAGTTTTGGTTTTCCATGTGGCTTTGTTTTCATGTTGAAATTCCCCACAAATGGCATTCAAAACCTTTCTTTTTCATTGTCTGAGAAGTTACAAAGTAATTTGTAAAGTTGGTTACGGGTACCCGATCCCATAATCTGGAACCGGTTCCTGACATCAATGGTCGGGTACTCGGGTACCCGGTTCCGATGCACACCCCTACATGTATGTATATAATGTGTGAACCAACAATAAGTATGATGACGTCACACGTCACACTTTGTACACATTTCTATGGAGCTGGAGCCAGTGGGGCCCAACCTGAGCATACTGTATTAAGCAACACACACATAAAACAACTGTGACAGAAACAGCGCCTGATTCTCAGTTGCATAATGGACACTAAAAATATTGCAAAGTATTGATATTAAAAAATGCAGTTTACTTTAAAATTAATGTAGTTGATTACGGCAGAGCAGAACTAAGTGTACTGTATTAATCACATTTGGGTAATTCCGTAAATTCCAACGTATGTTCGACCACATGATGTACATATGCAAGGTCGTTAAGGTGGTGGTACCTTAGTTTGATCTGTAATTGTTTTCTACTCATTAGATGGCACATTATTAGTGATGTATCACATTCACTTATCCAACAGCAGCTCATTAAAGTGTCTGATGTGTACTTCCACATTTACGGAATTACCCATTTATAAGGTATTTGTTGAAAGTAAGCAATCCTTCATAAATGTACATCACAAAAGAATGTAGAAGTTGATGTATATGTAGATTTCTAGAATAAGATAAACATTTCACTGCCATTTTTTGGATCAAAAATTAAAAATATTGAAAATGAGAATGTATTAATTATCTAAAGGTTATATTACTACAGAGGTACATCTATTTGTTTATTATTTGGTCACCGTAAAAGTGTAATAACATTTGTTTTGTTCTAGAAAATAATTAAGTATGTTAGTGAAGGATGTTTAGTATACATTTTGAACAGTGCAGCAAGTTAAATCGGAGTTAACTCATTAAATTAAAGGGCTCTTGCAATGTAATTTTTTCAACGCAATCCTTGAAAATGCACCTTTGTGTCCCATTAGACCTCATTTTCACTTTTCGGTTTGCCATTTTCACGGCTTTTTGGTGCCTTTTGGGTTTTTATGCTAATGCAAATTTCCATATGTTCCATATTTCCATGGAGCACAAGTGTGATGTCATTTCAGGCAGAAACCTCAATGTTACAGTTATTTCAGCACCACAAGTTGTCAGATTTGTTTATATTTTGCCATTGTAAATTATATTTACATTATTGTGTCAGTGCATGGCAGTAAGCCAATGAGCAAACTTTTCTTATAAAGGTTTTCAATGAGCAAATGTTTGGGTTCACAATTTGAACACAAAACCAATAATCTAAACTGTGTCTTCCTGAAATGACATCACAGCAACAGCGCCCTCAGTTGTCCAGAAAATCATGGAAAATTGTAAATGTTTAAAGAAGTGCACTTTTCAATATAAAATTAGCCAAAAAGGGATGTCACATTGTTTTCATACATTTACAAGGAGAAAGTGGCACAGAATATGTTCCTAAAAAAAATTCATTGCATGAACCTTTTAAACTTTTTTTGTAAATTGATCAACCCTCTGTTTTTATACAGAAAGAACTGAGGTGAATACATGTGTATATGCTGCAGACTGTCCCAAAGATTTTGAACTGTTTATTAAAGAAGCAAACTACAGCAAGATGTCCTGGACTCAAAATTAATAATTGCTAAATTTATAAATTTGATATATATGTTAACAAATGTATTGTATCATTTTGTTTATGAGGTTGTGGGCCCTGACTGGTATAGTACAAATAAAGGGTTTTGGTGAACAAGGTACATGATTGTGTTGAACATAATTATTTACCTATTAGAAATTACTGTGACTTTTGAGCCAAAAAAAAGTGTTTTTCAACAAATTTAATGTTAATTTTTTCATCACAGTGACGATCACCTCTATGGACGCTGAGCCACCCTTCCACACCCCACACCCCCTCAGTATACTAATTTTTTTTTTATAAATAAACTCAAAGACCATTTACTAAGTCTACATTTTTTTTCATAACTTAATGTGTACTTCTCAAGAAAATCTTGTATATGTGTAATGACAAAGATAAGTACAGTTTGCAAAATCAATCTTGTAATGAAGTAACAAATTTTGAAAATGGAGGATTTTCCTTGGTCAAATTGCTACTTTAGTCAAGAATTGTGTCCAAAATCACTTTTTTTCTGTCTTACTTGAGTGCAAACCTTTTTCATTTATTATTCTGTGCCAAAACGAATAACCTGGGAAAGGCAAAAAACATTTAAAAACCTATTCGGGGAAAAAAATGAAAATTCCCTTCTGACCCTCTTATTTTTTGTTAGAGCGATTGAGAAAAATGCTCCAGGCTACTGAAAGTGCCCTCTTTTGGGTTTTAATGGAAGAATTCTTGAGACTTTTATGATTCACATGAATTCAGATCATAATGACTTCACTGGCAGTCAAAAAAATGGAATTACCAGAGGTTTGAATGAGGATTTGATAGCGCCCTCTGTAGATTTCAAAATAAGTTTTGGATGAAGATAGACTGCAGCTTTTGTTTATCTTCAGAAGTCAAAGATATCACAGTGTCTCATTTCTAAAAAAAAATTAAATAGTTTAAAGAAATTGTATTATTTGAAGCGATGAAAATAAGTCAAATGGTTCATATAAAATTTCACTGTTTAAAGGTAGGCGTACCACATAAAAGCTCCTTCCTTTAAAGAAAACTGAAAATACTGAGGATCAAATTATTTGGCAGTGCACCAACCAATTGGGTCAGTTTGCATCAAATTTGTGCAACTTTATTTTGGTGGAATCAAACGATTGGGTGCGAAAGGGAGTCAAAGGCTAGGGGGTGACACCCCCCCCCCCCACCACCACCACCACCATTTCAAAATTCAATATGCATTCAATGTTAATGTCACTTAAATTTAAATTTGTTTTTAACTGATTTATTTTTAAAATCTTATTCAATATTTTGTGAAATTTGGGGTGTAGTAATTGTAACACTGGGCATACACAGTGCTTATCCTTTTGCTTCTTAAAAACAAAAAGGTGCAATTTGATGAAACATGCAAAAAAAAGTGCCAAAACAAAAATATCAGAAACCAAATCAAACTATTTAACATGAAACAGCAGATTCATGCAAACAACGGTCACAAAAAGATAAGCACTGTGTAATTTCAATGTCTACATGCCTTTTGATTGAAACGAACGCTCCAATGGTTCAATTTATTTGTGTGAAAATCAGTACTCCTTCGAGACTGCATGAGGCAGGCTGATTCACTTGGGGGGGGTCCTCTAACCTTCGGAAAATTTGTGTCTTCTCTTGGTCACAAAAATAAATCTTTAAATGTAAAATAATAATAAATTACAATATCTATCATTTTCAATTGGTTAAGGAGCACTGCCACTATAACTTGCACAGGAACTCCATTTTTTTCATAAATCAAATGATTGGAATAATAAACTGATTATGTCATTTCAATAATTATTTTAAGTGAGGAATACATCAGCAATTGTGAAACAACAAGTGAAATCGATTAAAATTGTGTACTTATTTCTCAGGGAGAATTATCCTCAAGAATTAGAAATAATTAGTCACCAGTCATCTCTTGATCATCCTCCCCGCCTCCAGTTCCTCAGTTCCAGCGGTGATGGAGCGGTGTTATCCTCGTCAAGATGGAACATCCTCTCTTCCTCATCCAGCCAGTCACATCTGGGAGTGGTGGTCATCATCTTCTTAAGGAATTAAAAATAATTGAGGAAAATGTTAGGACCCATTAATGAAGACCACAATCACTCTGAACTGACATGAGGGAAGCGGATCAGTTCAAGCATCTAAAACAAGATGTTGACCATCTGGGGTTTTTTTTTGGGGGGGGGGGTTGTTTTGTTCGGTTAAGATCTTTCGTGTGTCTGTTTGGGGGTTCTTTTACGTTTTGTTAGTAAACTTACCTCAGGAATAAGATGCAGCAAACATGCTCATCAGTCATCTGTCGGTCCCTGCTTCTGTATCTGTCATTCTCCTGAAGTAAATGGCTTGAGATCTTCTTTTGTCCACCATTTTCCATAGGGTCCAGATGGAGAAAGTCCATCCTGTGGAATAAAAAACACTTCTCGGCCTAGGCTAGCTAGGTCACATGAGTAAGAATTCTTTTTTTGGTATTCAACAAATTGTAAGCGATTTAATTTTGATAATTTCTTGAACTTGGACTTCATCATCCTTGGGAAGAGTCATCTTAGAAATCAGAGGCTAATAAAAATCAGAGGAAATAAAACCTATAGATTAGAACTGGGGAAAAACACCTCACAATGCATTACATCACCACGAGTACTCCCCTCCCTGAGGGGGAACTTAAAAATAGGACTTTTCATTTAATTATGGCATGTTTATTTGTTTTTTTTTTCCTACTTTTTTAAAAGTAATATTTCTAGCTGGCAGATTCATCTGTCACCTCATCATCCCTGTTTCCAGCTCTTCAGTTTCAGTTGAACTTGGGAGGGGTAGGATCATCCTCAACCATAGAAGCCAATCTCCGTTCATCTTGCCACTCTCATCCAGATACAGCCCTCTAAGCTAGCTATGTCAGTCTGCATCTTCTAAAAACACACACAGAAAGAAAAAACAAAGAGGAGAGAAGAGAATTAAAGATAAACGCAGTTTATTTTGTGTGGGTAACTTTAATTTCAGAAGTGTGCAAAAATTAGTCATGAATACCTGTTGATTTTTTTAAACTCACTTCAGGAATCAGAATTGGGAAGCCTGGCAAACAGGGACATCGGTTCATCTGTTGATCCTCCTCCCTGCTTCCGGTTCCTCAGAGGAATTTGTTGTCATCCTGACAAAGCAGCCTCTCCTCATCCAGTCAGTCTTACTGGGCCTGTAGATCCTCATCTTCTCTTGGCTAAGTGAGCTGGGGAGAAATAAAACTCTACCTAGCCTAGCTAGGTTGTATACTGTTTCCCTACTGATGGTTAGAACCAACTTTAGGACTTACTTATTGTTAAATACCAGCCAACAAAAATGTTAAAATGAGGAAACTGCCGATCCTTGCAGATCGATCGGTCTTACTTGTTATGAATCATAATAAGGCTGCAATTATGACTGTAGAAGCAACATATGTCAGACGCGCCCTGCCGATCGCTGCAGATCGGACTTACTCATTATTTCGAAGACAAGACAGCAATATAACTTCAGGGGGATAAGTGTCCCTGCCGGTCATTGAAGATCGGACTTACTTTCTAAAATTTAAAACAGGGCCTGGCCTAAATATTACATTTGAAGGCGGTTTAAAATCACCAGTTTACCTGCCGACTGTTGTATATCGGACTTACAGTTTAAAATTCAAGACACGGCTGAAGCTATACTTTTGAAGGCGACATTGTGTCACAATTTGTACTTGCCGATTGTCTAAGATATAATGTCACAGGTGTCCTTGCCGATAGTTTTGTATATCGGATTTACTTTTTAAAACAAAAATCCAAATAGGGCTGCTAAAAAAAATTCTGGTGGTTACACCATGTCATAAGGTGGCCTTGCCGATCGTTGTAGATCGGACTTACTCTTTATATGCCGACGCATCAAATACAGGGCTGCAAAGAAACTTCCATGAAAAAAGTAGTAAAAACTCACCGATATCTGCTACCGGACTTACATTTTACAATTTCGTATGATTTCGTATCGTAACATTTTGATTCCATTTCGTTTCACTTTGACAGCGTTTGGTTGCATTTCATTTCGGGGTGAGAAAAGTAACACTGATTTCAAGTATTATTTTTACCATCACCACTTTGATTTGTTTGTATCGTTACGTATCGTATCGTATCGTATCGCATAGCATCGTAACGTAACGTATCGTAAAGAATGACGTATCGTGTCGTATCGCACTTTTGAGAAACAAATAACACTGGATTCAAGTATTATTTCTTTCACATGAGTTGCTGCAATACTCGTTATTCTCGTAGCCGAAATTTCGAGTCGTCGACATTTACTTTTTTTCTCATATTATTCGTATCGTTACATTTTGTTTCCATTTCGTTTTACTTTGACAACGTATGGTTGCGTTTCGTTTCTTTTGTGGGGTGAGAAAAGTAACACTGATTTCAAGTATTATTTTTACCATCACCACTTTGATTTTTTTGGTATCGTTACGTATCGTATCGTATCGTATCGCATAGCATCGTAACGTAACATATCGTAAAGTATGACGTATCGTGTCGTATCGCACTTTTGAGAAATAAATAACACTGGATTCAAGTATTATTTCTTTCTCTTTACCTTTACTTTTTGATGTGTTTTGGGGTCAAAATATTGCACATCTGTGAACAGGCAGAAAAATAAACTTTAAAAGAAATCACACCGCACACAGGGGACAATTCAGACGAGGGGAGTAAAACATAACCTCTGTTTTTGTGAAAATGCAGGGAACAAGCAATTTCTTTTACTTCATCATTACCTTCGACAATCAAACTTTGCATCAAACTGCAAACTTCTTTGTCATCAACTTCAGTTAACAGACAAAATTAATAATTACCACCGTTTAAATTTTATACGATTTATAAAAAACTGATTATATAATGCTTTTATTTTTGTTGATAGTTGACAAGATGGAATAAACTGTGTCGTTCTTAATGTAAGACTTGGCGTGGTCACTGAGGTTCATTTCTATGCCAGCACAATGTCATCGCAGGTGCCAGACTAAATATTCATATTCAAACTTGTTACTAAGCCTATTTATTTGCACATGCCAACACAATGTCATCGCACGTGTTAGACTAAATATTCACATTCAAACTTGTTACTAGGCCTATTTATTTGCACATGACAACACAATGTCATCGCACGTGCCAAACTAAATATTCATATTCAAACTTGTACCTAGGCCTATTTATTTACACATGCCAACACAATGTCATCGCACGTGACAGACTAAATATTCATATTCAAACTTATCACCAGGCCTATTTATTTGCATATGCCAACACAATGTCATAGCAGGTGCCAGACTAAATATTCATATTCAAACTTGTAACTATCGCACGTGCCAGAGTTAATATTCAGATTCCAAATTGTCACTAAGCCTATTTATTTGCACATGCCAACACAATGTCATCGCAGGTGCCAGACTAAATATTAATATTCAAACTTGTAACCTAGCCTATTTATTTGCACATGCCAACACAATGTCATCGCACGTGCCAGACTAAATATTCATATTCAAACTTGTCACTAAGCCTATTTATTTGCACATGCCAACACAATGTCATCGCAGGTGCCAGACTAAATATTTATTTTCAAACTTGTCACTAAGCCTATTTATTTGCACATGCCAACACAATGTCATCGCACGTGACAGACTAAATATTCATATTCAAACTTGTAACTAGGCATATTTATTTGCACATGCCAACACAATGTCATCGCACGTGACAGACTAAATTTTCATATTCAAACTTGTAACTAAGCCTATTTATTTGCACATGCCAACGCAATGTCATTGCAGGTGCCAGAGTTAATATTCAGATTCAAAACTTGTCACTAAGCCTATTTATTTGCACACGCCAACACAATGTCATCGCACGTGACAGACTAAATATTCATATTCAAACTTGTCACTTAGCCTATTAATTTGCACACGCCAACACAATGTCATCGCACGTTTCAGACTAAATATTCATATTCAAACTTGTCACTAAGCCTATTTATTTGCACATGCCAACACAATGTCATCGCACGTGCCAGACTAAATATTCATATTCAAACTTGTAACTAAGCCTATTTATTTGCACATGCCAACACAATGTCATCGCACGTGCCAGACTAAATATTCATATTCAAACTTGTAACTAAGCCTATTTACTTGCACATGCCAACACAATGTCATCGCACGTGCCAGACTAAAGATTCATATTCAAACTTGTCACTATGCCTATTTATTTGCACACGCCAACACAATGTCATCGCACGTGCCAGAGTAAGTATTAATATTCAAACTTGTAACTATGCCTATTTATTTGCACATGCCAACGCAATGTCATCGCACGTGCCAAACTAAATGTTCATATTCAAATTTGTCACTTCGCCTATTTATTTGCACATGCCAACACAATGTCATCGCAAGTGCCAGACTAAATAGTCATATTCAAACTTGTATAACCAGGCATATTCATAAATAATTCATTTGCACATGCCAACACAATGTCATCGCACGTGCCAAACTAAATATTCGTATTCAAACTTGTACCTAGGCCTATTTATTTACACATGCCAACACAATGTCATCGCACGTGCCAGACTAAATATTCATATTCAAACTTGTCACTAAGCCTAATTATTTGCACATGCCTACACAATGTCATCGCACGTGCCAGACTAAATATTCATATTCAAACTTGTCACTAAGCCTATTTATTTGCACATGCCAACACAATGTCATCGCAGGTGCCAGACTAAATATTTACTTTCAAACTTGTCACTAGGCCTATTTATTTGCATATGCCAACACAATGTCATCGCACGTGACAGACTAAATATTCATATTCAAACTTGTAACTCAGCCTATTTATTTGCACATGCCAACACAATGTCATCGCACGTGCCAGAGTTAATATTCAGATTCCAACTTGTCACTAAGCCTATTTATTTGCACATGCCAACACAATGTCATCGCACGTGCCAGACTAAATATTTATTTTCAAACTTGTCACTAGGCCTATTTATTTGCACATGCCAACACAATGTCATCGCAGGTGCCAGACTAAATATTTATTTTCAAACTTGGCACTAAGCCTATTTATTTGCACATGCCAACACAATGTCATCGCACGTGCCAAACTAAATATTTATTTTCAAACTTGTCACTAGGCCTATTTATTTGCACATGCCAACACAATGTCATCGCACGTGCCAGACTAAATATTCATATTCAAACTTGTCACTAAGCCTATTTATTTGCACATGCCAACACAATGTCATCGCACGTGCCAGACTAAATACTCATTTTCAAACTTGTCACTAAGCCTATTTATTTGCACATGCCAACACAATGTCATCGCACGTGCCAGACTAAATATTCATATTCAAACTTGTCACTAAGCCTATTTATTTGCACATGCCAACACAATGTCATCGCAGGTGCCAGACTAAATATTCATATTCAAACTTGTCACTAAGCCTATTTATTTGCACATGCCAACACAATGTCATCGCACGTGCCAGACTAAATATTCATATTCAAACTTGTAACTAAGCCTATTTATTTGCACATGCCAACACAATGTCATCGCACGTGCCAGAGTTAATATTCAGATTCCAACTTGTCACTAAGCCTATTTATTTGCACATGCCAACACAATGTCATCGCACGTGACAGACTAAACAGTCATATTCAAACTTGTCACTGAGCCTATTTATTTGCACATGCCAACACAATGTCATCGCAGGTGCCAGACTAAATATTTATTTTCAAACTTGTCATTAGGCCTATTTATTTGCACATGCCAACACAATGTCATCGGACGTGTCATTAAATATTATTCATATCCAAACTTGTAACTAAGCCTAATTATTTGCACATGCCAATACAATGTCATTGCACGTGCCAGACTAAATATCATATTCAAACTTGAGTCTCAGCCTATTTATTTGCACATGCCAACGCAATGTCATCGCAGGTGCCACACTAAATATTCATATACAAACCTTTAAGTGAGGCTATTTATATGTACATGCCAACACAATGTCATCGCACGTGCGAGACTAAAATTCATATTCAAACTTGTAACTAAGCCTATTTATTTGCACATGCCAACACAATGTCATCGCACGTGCCAGACTAAATATTCACATTTAAAATTGTCACTAAGCCTATTTATTTGCACATGCCAACACAATGTCATCGCACGTGACAAATAAAATATTCATATTCAAACTTGTCACTAAGCCTATTTATTTGCACATGCCAAACCAATGTCATCGCACGTGCCAGAGTTAATATTCAGATTCAAACTTGTAACTAGGCCTATTTATTTGCACACGCCAACACAATGTCATCGCACGTGCCAGACTAAATATTTATTTTCAAACTTGTCACTAAGCCTATTTATTTGCACATGCCAACACAATGTCATCGCACGTGACAGACTAAATATTCATATTCAAACTTGTAACTAAGCCTATTTATTTGCACATGCCAACACAATGTCATCGCACGTGCCAGACTAAATATTCATATTCAAACTTGTAACTAAGCCTATTTATTTGCACATGCCAACACAATGTCATCGCACGTGCCAGACTAAATATTCATATTCAAACTTGTAACTAAGCCTATTTATTTGCACATGACAACACAATGTCATCGCACGTGCCAAACTAAATATTCATATTCAAATTTGTCACTGCGCCTTTTTATTTGCACATGCCAACATAATGTCATCGCACGTGTCATTAAATATTATTTATATCCAAACTTGTAACTAAGCCTAATTATTTGCACATGCCAACGCAATGTCATCGCAGGTGCCACACTAAATATTCATATACAAACCTTTAAGTGATGCTATTTATATGCACATGCCAACACAATGTCATCGCACGTGCGAGACTAAAATTCATTTTCAAACTTGTAACTAAGCCTATTTATTTGCACATGCCAACACAATGTCACATCACATGTGCCCGGTTTTATTCATATTCAAGAATGTAACCACGCATATACTATACTATTATTTATTCGCACGCGCCAACACAATGTCATCGCACGTGCCAGATTTATTCATATGCAAATTAACTTGGGGGCGGGGGGGGGGGGGACACCAGCGCTGGCTTTTGATACTCTACACAATGGCCTTAAATTAGTCAACATTACAATAGAGGCGATCAGGTTGGCATTTTTATGGTACAATTTGTAAAGAAGCAAAGCAAATGACAACTTTAAAATTGATGGAGGCCCATGCACTGCCCTTCAGTTTTAACAGTTTGCGCAAGCTTAAATCAGGGGGAGTCTCGCATGCTTAGGTAAGTTGAAGTTGTATTCACATGTTTAAAATATTTTATCATGCTTATAAAAGGTAAATAAAATTGTTGCTTTATTTCATTTCGCATACAACGAAAAGATAAGGTCACTCACCTCTGGTCTGTTTAATTTCGACCTCCCCGGGTACATTCTTGCATGAAGCTAAAGCTTGAGATCCTCCAAAATCGGGACAGAACCGTAGTTCACAAAAAAAAAATCCACAGTACATGTACACAGTCACTGTAAGTTTGGACGGTTCACTGAGTTTAAGTTCAAGTTCAACATGCTCAGTAGGCCTACTTTGTTCCAAATTCCATGCCAGTTCAATTCAAGTTCAGTTTTACGCACTTTGCTTGATAAAATCTTGAAGGATGCAAAACCTGGTGGTCCAGGCTCCGGACTCGGAGTTTGAAGTCTGTAAACATGCAGACACACCGGGCCCGGACAGGAGTCTCCGCCGGGAGAAAGTTGTGTTGATGCGGTGGCTTGTACGCTCGTCTTTTAAGGAGAATATGGCTTGAAATTGGTGAGTTGAGCTGGCGGAGAAAAGCAGTCTGTAGAAAAAAGACCAATGAAGGATGCCAGGACGAATTGACGCTCGACGACAATTCTCCATGATACAAAATATATCGCGGTGATACGAGGAACAAACTTACGGAGGTCCTCTCCCGTTGAAATTCGTCTGCGGAGTGAAATAGGAGTGAAAAGACGGGTAGGTATATTTTGCACGCGCACCGTGGTTGCTTCTCGTGTTTACGGTCAAGTGTGTATTTCTCCGCTCGTGCAGTTTTTGTGATTATTTTGTCTTTAAAATATACATTTTGAAATAAAATATATAAATAATTAAGGTAATGAATAAGGATGATTTCCAAATGAGAAACATTGTGAAACTATGATGAAAAATGATGAAAATATTCATTTTATTAAACTCTGGGCACTACTTTTTTTAGGAATCGCAGGCAGACGATAGAAGACTGGTGACGTAATGCGAACGGGCTCTTGCGATTGGTCAGAAGTACGAGGAGTGACCTTACGCTTGTTAATCTGGTCATCTTCATTGGATAACAACGACTCCTCATTTAAATGACAATGTGGCAGACGAAAACAGATGAAAAGTGTCACTTCTTTTTTGGCGGGCAGAGAATTTTGACTCGGCATCGGTTCCAACCGGTTCCAACCGGTTTCATAGACTTGTCCAGTCGCAGCGTTATCCAGAAAATTACACAGGACGGTTGATGAGATAATAAACAATGACAATGGAAGAAAAACTGCATGTAGTTTTCCTCTCCAACCAAATTAATTTGAGTTGCGGGGGAAAGACAAAGAAACAAAAATAAGATACGCGTTCTTTAGTCCAGTGGCGTAATTAAGGGGCTAATTTGCAGGGGCTAGGTGATTCAAATTGTGTAATTCCTGGGACATAATACTTAGGAGAGCGCATAAAAATGCAATGCACAATTACAAAAATAAAATTTGTGGCTTCTTACTGGACTTTATATAGGGGAAAAACTTTTATTTTTAAAACAAATTTAAAAAGATGAAGGGAGATCTTAAATTCTAAAATTGGGGGAGGGGGAATCTCTTGCACTTCATAACTAGTTTCGCTACGTCACTCGATCACTGTATTCTTTCTCTGGCCTTGATAACTTTTGTATTGCTAGAACAATGGCAATCTGGAAAAATTAGCTCTTGCCTTGATAACTTTTATATTGCTAGAACAATGCCGAGCAATCTGGAAAATTAGTCTATTTTCCGGGATGAAACTCGAAATAGCATGGGGAATGCACCTTTAAAGCCACCCCTACATGATAAACCTTATACCCCCATCAACAATGAAACAATAAAAACTCAACCAACTCTTGATTTATAAAATAAACATCTGAAAACATCTTTATTTGACCTTAATTAATAAACAATGGAGTAAGTTGTAAATTAAATATGGAATTCATTACTTGATGCTTTAAACCCAAAAATTATGTTGATATGGCAAAATGGAAGAAAGCAAAAGTTGAAAAGTTAATCAATCAACTTATTCAAAATAAATTTGAAATTTCACATTTGATGCACTTAAATTAAAAGCTGGTTTGTAAAATCAACTCTAAAAGATATGCAAATGTTGGCATATAGTTTTTTGTGTGTAAGGCAAATTATTACACATGCTTCGTTTTGTCTTCTTGATTCATTTTTAGAAGAAACTTATTTTATGCAACTGAACATGCTTTCTGCAAAATAGTAGTTTGTATTTCTTTTGAACAATTTTTTTAAAATCAGTTATTCCACTGATCACTGAATGTTAAAAACAATTCAGTTGACAAATCACTTAACCATAACAAATACAAAACAAATTGATCTTGCAACATTTTGGTGAATGAATGCAACTTGACAGTCTTAGATTCCTTCAAGCAATTCAATCAAATAATCTGGCCATTTTGATAAAAAGCACATTTAAGAGAAAGTCCAAACTTTAAAGTAAAAGAAAAAAGAAAGAAAGCATAAAGCACGGGTTGAAGGAATCTGCGACACTGATTCAGCACATGATAAAACAAAGCATCAATGAAAAAAAGTTAAAAAGAAAACAATAACTTATCCCACTTGGTGACATATGTTTTGCGACACGCAGATCTCAACTTGTCAGGCACATGTAAAAGTAATTAAGAAAGTCTGTCACGAGCCAAATATGGCCCATCAGGCCGGCGTTTATCTCCAGTTTTCTTTGCATGAAACCACCAAGAATATTTCTATTTCCCCTGGATGGGATGCCGGTCCATCGCAGGTTACACCCCGGCTAATGCCGGTACCCATTTGTACTCTAGGGTGGACAGAGGCAAGTGGGGGTGAAGTGGCTTGCCCAAGGACACAACATACAGTGAAATCTCGATAAGTCAAACTCTGATAACTCAACACAACTGTTAAGTCAAACAAAGAATCCATTCCCTTCAGTAGTATGACAATGATATACAACCCTGCTCAACTCAAAACTCTGCTTAAGTCAAATTTTGAACCTGTTCCCTTGAGGTTTGACTATGATCAAGATTTCACTGTATGACCAGCAGCTGGATTCGAACCCTTGACCCTCTGGTCATGAGTCACAAACCCCATTCACTAGGCCGCATCAAGCACATGTGCAGTGATTTAATTTGCAAGTTGTGTTTGAAAATATGCCTCAGCAAAAATGTGACACAGTCTTTTTAACTTCAATCTTATACTGTTTTCAGAGTCTTCAAAGAGTGTTGCAAAGAATAGAACTGATTAATTAAAGTCTTATGGGCGAGATTGGGAAAGAAACATAAAATTCCATGAAATAAACGGCAGAGGGTTTGGGGGCCGCGGAGGGCCCCAGATGAGTAACGTAGGGTCTATGGTATATGTTTGTATTTGCCTGAAGGCACCCTTTAAACTAACCTTTCCTTTTGTTCTGTATGATTTTTAATTTTTTTTTAGGTAAAACACCTTGATGGTTAAACCTCAGGAAGTCAAGATTTCAAAAGAGAATCTCTAAAAATCCTGAAATCAGGAAAAATCCTGACAAAATATCCTGAAATCAGGAAAAATCCTGACAAATTTCACCCCTCAATTTTAGATCCTATAACTTCTGATTCTGTCCTGTACTGATTCATCCAAAATATATAGATGAGGACAAATAATTCACAAAATAAACATTGTTTTGACTTGATTTAGTTAGAAAAAAACTTTTTCTGTGTTGTAAAATGCCTCAAAAAAGTACAAACATACAAATGTGATGAACATGCACAATGTGGCACAGACACACAATGATATTCAATCATTGCCCGACATCAATGACGAATACAGATAAAACAGAACCCTATCCAGATATGTCAAATTTGAAACAATTTAAATCCATGATTGAGTAAGAACAAAGATAAATCTGTTGGAATTTGTAAAATTCAAATTTACTGCAGCAAAGAAGGATCTACAGTTCTACATGTAACTTGCAATTTTATCCCTCAACTGTTGTGTCCGTTCCTTGGTTGTCGTGACGACAGTGTCGATGACCCAGCGAAGGTCGACGCACAAGGCGTTGGCCTTGTCACTCTCACAGAAGAAGTAGACGCCCAGGCCCAAGGCAACCAGGGTGACGCACAGGGTGATAAACACCACGAGGCAAGAGGATCCTGAGGGCAGGGAGAATGAAACCATCTTATCACTTGCGAAGAAGTTTTCAGCAATTGTGTTACTATTCATGATATTCAGTTTTCCAGACACATGAAACTGTTCATTTTGAAGAAAATAGAAAACTAAAATACTTATTTCTTAATGAATGGATCGTAATAGTATAAGCTGTTCCCTCATTTCCTCATTTCAGCATAGTTGTACATAAGGCCCAAAAAATAAAATATTCGGTCTCTGGTCAGACCAAAGTTCTGGAATTGACGCGGGGACGCGGCTTCTTTTTTTTTTTTTCTTTTTTCTTTTTTTCCTTCTTGTACAACAGACAGTGTGGTACTGTTTTTTTTTTTTTTTGTGTCCTCATGTGTGTTGTCCATATAATGCCTTGGTGCTCTCGATCATCGATCATTTGCCTCAATTTCCTATCTTTTTGGTGCCTTTTTGGGAAAAAAATTGAAAAGTACTGTTTGGAGCTACACATTTTTTTGGAAAAAAAAAGATTGACGCGCATGATTAAAATCAACGCGCGCGCTCACCAGACACCGACTTATTTTTTTTTTTGGCCTAACAATGGTTAAGTTGGGCTTTCTGACCAGAAGTGTATTCATTGTGAAAAATGATATATGTGTTTGAATTAAAAAAAGAATCATTTGCAAAGTAATCAAAATATCTAATTTTGTCAGGTTTAAATAACCATTCAGCTGAAACAATTGACCGAAACAAATTGTTTTGACAAATATATACAATTTAAAATTGAAATGTTTTTCACTGCAATAGGCTTGTGCAGACAACTTTCAGCCTAGATAGTCCCTATTCTAATTTTAAGAATATGCCATGATTTTTTGCCCATGAAAAAAAGCTGACCCTGTCAAATTTTAATTATTTTAGAATGTGCAAAATTAACTCCAAAAAGTAAAGGAGAAGTTTGTACCTGATTTGGTTTTGACAGGTGCGTGCTGGACACCATTTGCTTTTTGTCCGGCTGCTAGAAAAAGAAAAGTTAAAAATCAAAATAAAAAAATAGGGCACCAGTACAGAAACGAAGACCCCAAAGAATGTGTCAGTCAGGTTGTCTTGTAGTTCTCTCATGAAAGGAACAATGGAAGATTGATGCCTTTTTGGGGGAGGGAAGATTTACCCATTAGCATCCTTTGCTACATTTCAATAACTCATTTGGATGGTTTAGGAAGTATGACGGCAAATGGAAAGTGGGCAAGGTATGAGAAAACTGTGGGAAGTCAAAGATCTATACATCAAACTGATCTTTATTACTGTATCTATCAACAATTTTTACCACACGATACAAATGTGATGATACAAGCATGTAAAAGTACAGAAGTCAACAAGAAAATGCTCAAGATTTATAAATTCGGAATTTCCATGACTTCATAATCACTGCATTAAATTGTTGAATCAAATTGAGCAGCAATGCAGTGAGTGATACGTTACATGCATGCATACATTTGGAGCACAGGCATGGGCTAAATGCAATCCAAAATGTGACGTCAAGAAATGCCTTCTATAGGCAGTGGAGATGGATAGTGTCCGTTGACCATGTATTAGTTGCGAGTTGAATTCATGATGTTTTATTCACCAACCCTGTGTCAACCCTTTACTCCCTGTACCGCCCAAAACCGCCTGAGCACTCTATGGTTGTATGGATTTATCTGGTAATAAATGCAATGTAATACAATGAATTACAGGTGGTAATGGTTTAAACACTTGGCATTTTCGCATCCAGTGAGCTAACCTTTGGCATTTTTCCTTTCCTTCTTCTCCTCTTTCCGTCTCTTGGCGGCCATGGCTGCCTCATACTCCTCCGTCTTCTTCTGTCTCTCAAGCTGCTTCTGGACTTGCTTCTCCTTCCTCAAGGCTTCCTGCTTCTTCTCCCTGGCTGCTGCCTTCTCTTTTAAGACATTGAAACAAATCAATCAAGAAATGTTAGAAATCTCTTTTCTTAAAAAGAGATTCAGAAAACAGTTTACGTTAATAGCCTTTAGGAATGGCAGGATTCACTGAATAAAAGGTTTCTCCTTGCGTGCCTTCTCAATACCTCCTGTGTCTGTTGCAGAGTTAGGCATTTGGCCTTTTCAACAAGTACCCCCTCAACGAATACCAATAGAAAGTTGGGAGGGACCTCTGGGAAGGCCTCTTGAAAGTATTGCTGATGGCTCCTGACGCTCACGCAAAGATGATGCTTGCTTCTGTGCATTCAGATTAATATATAATTATTTGGCAATTGGCCGGGATAACCCACGAAAGTCTCTCAACTTATTTCCAGTGGGGTCCTTTGGTAGAAGATGTGGAAGGAAATTACAGTTTTAGAGGCGGGAGGAAAACCTCAGAATGATATTCCAAGGAAAACCCGCGGAAGCAGGCAGGGACTGAAAACCCAATCCCTATATTGTCCCAGGTGGGATGAGAACCCAGGTCACAGCGGTGGAAGGCGAGGACAGTACTGCTAAGCCAACCTGATCCCCCTGATTAATTGTGCATACTCTGCTACACAAGCGTGCTAACCAATAAAGTGCACACACAGTGTTTCTCTTGCACTGCAGCTCTTGTGAGTGGTGACGAAGACTCAGCTACCGTTCATGTACCGAATCCAAAGAGGACGCAGAACAGTCACAACTACCCATATCTCATAGTATCAGTGTGAATTTGATACAGGGTTTTGATGCTTATATACCTAATTAAGTAATATGGCACGGACAAAATTAAAGCAATTTTATTTTGTGTCAAAGCTCTGAAAAAAGGTCTCCTAAAGAGAGGGTTTGAGTGGCAACATAACGCATATCTTGCCTCTGATGAAACTTTTTTTTTTAAATGTGCACTGCTTACACTGTACATGAAATGAGAGAAGCCTCTGTGGGCTAACGAAAACAATCCAAGGAATGGGTTTGTTTGATTCAGGATTGCAGAGCCAAGCAATCGTGTATTTGGGTTAGGGATAAAACACACTCACTTTTTTCTTTCTCCAGCTTCTTCTGTTTCTGGGTTTCCAGTTCAGTCTGAATAGCACTCATGTACGCAACAACCTGGGAAAGAATAGCACAATCTTTGTGAATTGTGGATTTAGTTTTGCGCATGTAAGTAACATTATTTTATTGCCGCGATTGTGTGATATGCATACAGATTGTCCCTACTACTGGTTTCATCCAACTCTTTCAATGTAATATTTGAGCAGGTACTGGGCTCCGTGCACAAGTAACCCCTTAACGGTAAGAAGGAGAGAGAGTTGGGGGAGACCACTGGGAGAGACATTCGAACGGCAACGCGTGACATTCACACGAAGACGCTATGACTTTGTGGACATTCAGAATATAATAAGTCACGTGTACTTAGCACTATACGTACGCGAACCAGTAGGCTCACGCAGTGAGATCCGTCCATGGGCCTCTCATAGCACTCTCTCTGTCATCTGTTTATTTTTTGGGGGGAGGGGGAGGGGGAGATCTCTTACCCGTTTAGCACACTCTCTGCACTGCTTGTCATCCAGGCAGTCCCCGGCCACTCTCTTCAGGTCCTTGTCTAGATTATCGTTGTCCTTCAGGTCCAGCCACCGCAAGTTCCGCAGGTTGGCAAAACTGATTGGAAGATGCTCTAACTGGTTATCTGTGGTAACACAGACAAATTCGATTAGGGCGCGAGGTTCCAGTCTGAGCAAGGTCTAACATATTCCATATCATTGTGTTAAACTACAGGTTTTGTGACGATTTGGCACTAACCTAAGAGGTCTAGGTGTTGCACTTACGTAAGAGGTCTAGGTGTTGAAGACTCTGAAGATTTCCGATATTTTCCGGGAGGCAGGTCAGGCTGTTATTACTGAGGTCAATCTTCACTATGTGGGTCAGTGTGCAAAAGTTGTCCTGCAAAAGATGACAGTATGAGTGATATTACAAATGTTCGCAAACAGGAATTAATGCAGGTTTTTGAGTTAAGTTAAGAGTAACTTTTATTTACGCTCCAGCATAAGTATTCCAGAAAGTGTATCTTGAGACTGTCTTGATGTTTTGATGAGTTAAGAGCAAGACGCTAAAAACGAAATTGGGATAATGGGACTCCCAAAAAGTGTTGAGGTAAGGCCTGGACATGTTGTATAAATAGTGAGGATGGATAAAACTTGAAGAGAATTCATTGTATGCGCTTGAATGAGTTTAGACACAAGTGTTGGGTGTTGCACAAGCACAAAAAAAACTCACTGGTAGACTTGTTAGTTGATTACATGACAGGTCCAGACGCGTTGCTTTGGGTAATGCAGCCTGCAAGAGAAAAACATGGACATTTTAATCGTAGCTTACATGGGTCTGTATTTTCATAATGAAGAGCAATCACTGACTTAATATTCTGCAAAACTCCACACCTTTAAATATACACTCTTCATTTCCAAAGTGGGAGTCAAACTGTCAAACCAACCTACCAGTCATGCCTGTAGTCCGAGTACTAAGTTGGGCCCAACTTATCGCCTATTTTATGTATACGTATCGCCAGACTATGTCACAATGTTTACAAAGGCGATAGTGTTCAAGTTACTTCGACTTCTACTAGCAGTAGCATTAGAAGGCCCTAATTCTAGAAGTACGAGTTACTCAGACTGAAACCAAACCAAATTACCCCCCCCCCCCAACCTTTAGCTGGAAATAGCCAACTCACTAGGCTCATGCCATAGGGATTGCGAATCTCCCATGTCATGATGAGCTATATGGAGGAATGGACGAGCCTAGTGAGCTGGATAGTTCAAGCTACCCCCCCCCCCAAATTTTCCCCAATAATGAAAATAAATAACACTTACAAAAAAAAAATGAGTTTGGATAAATTTGGTAATTTGGATACCTATTTTGCAGAGTGCTTCATATGTTGTGTTCTAGGCTTTCATTTCATGGTTTATGTGCTAAGGAAATACCATTAATGGCATTAGGCCATTATTAAAATTTTAATAAATTCCGAAGGCTGTCGTCTGCAACCTGTAAACAGCGCCCTCACGCGGTGCAAACTGCTTACTTAATTCCAGCAGTGCTAACCGTATGAACAAACTTACCAACTCTTTGACGGGAACTTTAGTTAAATCACTTAGACTCAAATCAAGTTCGTTTCCGTCTAAGTGGTCCCTCAGAGATTCCTTGCCCATTTTCTTACAATCTGTTTAAGTTTAAGGAAAGAAGAGTTTTAAGGGGTGGAACTGGAAGGAAAAAACGGCGAAATATAAATCAGCTGTTCCAGCGATTTCGTCAACGTTGCAAGTACCGGAATATAGTCGGTACCCCTGCTAGAAAAGTCAGTAAATTGCAATCGCCATGGCTGGGAACTAGCCAAGTATTGGCCATACCATTTCTTCAAAAATAGGGGGTGTCTGTATTATTTACTTTAAAAAAATAGAAAACTGAGCTTTTACGCAATAAGTTGGTGTAAAATTTCATGAAAAACATATTTTTGTGGGGAAAAAATATTTCGTTTTGATATGTTTATACAGTAACCCTCAATTTCACAATTGCAAGAGAGTAATAATACCTCCAAGAAATAGGAGGTTCCGAAACTGCGATGTATAACATCACTCATCATTGGGTCGAATCCCGCATGTCCTATCGAACTTATTAAACAATGGACCAATGAAATCAAGGGTAACATATTTCGTCGCACTTTTTCAGGCATGTGTTATGATGCAACCAGAACCTTATCACGTTGAACACTGAATTGATTCACAGTTTCCTATGATTTTTCTACATCTTTGTATCTCAAACAGAGGAAAAAGTAATGGAAAAATTATCATAGGTGATACAACCTTATTTTGAGGCAACATCGGACTTAAATGCAAATATGGTGAGTCAACATTCGTATGATTTTAAAAATCAAGTATAATGTTCTCATAGGAATGTGTTTAACATATTTCGTGAAAAAAAGGATAACTATGATCAAGTGAGAAAATAATAGTGTTTTGAGACACAAATGTTCTTCCGAAAAAAAATATTTTGGATTTAAAGATGTACATATGCACTGTTACTTTAATAATTGGGGCTGTGAATTGTGGTATGATCATGACGATGCATATGTCCATGGCATTGGCAATGAATAATGACTTACATTACAAATACAATTACATTCATGACATTACAATTAATTTACATGTCCACCAACATGACCAAGCCAAGGCATGATCAGATGATGTGATGTCGTCTGGTCGTGGCATTTTTTGCAAGACATGTACTAGGAATGTGGACATGGGATGAACCATCCATCATTTGTCCATGTGACCATGGTGAACATGATATGATGATCCTGATAAACTAAACATGCTAGGCCTATTTGCTAAATCCAATTTGAAAATAATAATTTTGTTTTACCAGGCTGCCAAGTATGTCACTCAGATAATAGTTCTTGGTGCTCAAGTTGTGGGACGAGCCTTCACAAGGGCCCTTCGCCAGGAATTTCAAGGTAGGCCAATGGTGTGTATAAAAAACAACAGTAAAACATTTTAAAAGTCTGCCGCAATGATTTGGTCTGGTGTTTGTCATCACATGTAAATGTTGTGTTTATTAAAAATATTATCCTCTTTCCATATTGATTTCAGCGAGTCAGCAGGCAGCCAAGAGTGCCGGAGGGGGCAAGCAAGGGGCACAGTCGGCCGCCAAGGACAGTCTGACTGGCATCACGCTACAGGAAGCTAAACAGGTCTTGAATGTTACTAAACTGGACCCGGAGCACGTCACCAAGAACTTTGACCATCTCTTCAAGGTCAACGATAAGAGCAAAGGGGGATCCTTCTACCTCCAGTCCAAGGTGGGAACGATAAGAGAACAAAGTTTCTATTACGTCAATCACAAGTCAAATCCCAAGTCATCATAAGTCAAATCAAACAGCAGTCACGAAGCAATTTCAAGTCAATCACAGGTCATCACGAGGAAGGTCATAAGTTACAGAGACTGAAGTACGACAACAGAATGCTTTTGTCATAGATTATTTGAATCAATTATCACTTGAGACTGGAGGGGAAAACTGTTAAGTGATTTGTGTCAGATTCTTCGTGACTTTGGGATGACTTGTGATGCCTTTATTAATTGACTTTTTTCTAATTTTAAAGTTGAACAAAGAAATCAATTGGAGTGGGGTTTGAACCTGCAACCTCGTGATCGCCGTTCCGGTGCTCTACCAACTGAGCTATTCGGCCCCCATGTCTTTGTTCAAGGGGCGTTAATCAGAAGCGTCACGATGCTGGCAACATTAGCAATGCTGCAAACCTGGGAAATAGCAAAAGGGATCATTCAGAGAGGATACCACATTTTTGTGTGTGTGCAGTTCATGGTGCAATGCAATTGGTGATTCTGGCATTTGATACCTTAGCTGAATGATGAAATACGATGAAATATATAGGAAACCCCAAGAAAACACAGCATCTTGAGCAAATTGATCACAATTCAATCATTGTTGGCCCCGTCTTTCCTTTGAAAAAAATCATTACAGAAGATTTTTCTTCTCTTCCGTCCAGGTTATCCGAGCCAAGGAGAGACTTGACCAGGAATTTGAGGCGAGTGTAAGAAAGGACATAGGCGATGGCAGTACGCAGCAAAACACAAAAGATGCCCCGCCAACATGATGACAACTTTGTACAGACTTTTAAATTGTAAATACTAGGAATTTTTTTTGGGGGGGGAGGGGTGAAGGGGCGAAAATCCTTAGACATACTCACCTTTGGAATATCCTGAAAGTGTTTCATCTGGAAAGTTCTGCAGTGGAAGTATTCTTGTGTTTTATCGCACCATTACACCAGTGCTACTCCTTAGAATTATCTCTAGGAATGCAAGAAACCTGTATCTGCAAAACTGCAAAATTCCATAATTTACGATAGATGACAACACAAATTTCTTTAAATAGTCTTTCTAGTTTCATGCTTTCATCTGAAAAAAAAAAGAAAAAAGAAAAAAAGATCACGACTTTGAAACTGTGAAGTGTAATTTCACATTTTTACTGAATACACATGTACAATGTTGAACGGATTGTCGTGAAATTCTAGATCTGAAGTTGTTTTCATGGGTGATAAAAAACTTAAGCGTATTTTGTTTAGTCGGATGTCCATTTGTGGCATTAAACTCCTATGGAAAACATTGATAGCTCTTTTAGACATTGCCAAATGTTATTCATTTCTCATTGGGTAACAAAGACCTAGCAGCTTTTACATTTGTTGAGGCACCCTGATAACACATGGATTTTGGTTTTTGTGAATAATGTAGAATGTTTAGGAGGTTACACAGCTGGATGTGTGTGAATAAAATGAAATGGTTTAAATTATTGGCATTGAATCGGCATGGCTTTATTAAATCTGTTCATTCAATGACTGCTTCAAATCCTGTGCATTTAGAAAGCCTCGAACCATAAGAATACTTTTGCCGGGTTATTTTTCACAAATGTTATTTTAAGGTTTTGTTTATTGGGATTAGAGACTGGGAGGAATCTGGGAATTCTCAAAATTAACAGGCAAGAAAAATTAGCAATAGAAGTGAACTGATCCGTAATGAATTTGTTAAAGAAGTTTGGAAGAAAAGCGAGTGCAATCCCATACTTGCATATCAACAGTTATGAAAAATCATCAGCTTTAATTTGTATACATTTATATAAATAATTTAAAAACAATACAAAAAAAGATAATGATCTGTATCGATATAAGTGAAGGTAAAGTATTCTAGACATAATTTACGGAAAACGTATAAATAAATTTACATGAAATCTACCTTGGAATTAACTTCCTTGATTACAAACTGGTTGTATTTAAGAGTTAAAAAAAAAGGAAATCTGGCACATGCAAAGTCAAAACTTGTAAAGCAGGAAACCACAAATGAGAGAAAATTAAACAAGAATTCTCAGCACAAAAAAGGAAAAAAACCTTCGCAATCTGAATGAAACAGTATCCAGAGTCTCAAAAATGTCGTCAAAAATCCCAAACCAAGCCTTAGGAAGTCACATGCAAAGTCAAAACTTGTAAAGCAGGAAACCACAAATGAGAGAAAATTAAACAAGAATTCTCAGCACAAAAAAGGAAAAAAACCTTCGCAATCTGAATGAAACAGTATCCAGAGTCTCAAAAATGTCGTCAAAAATCCCAAACCAAGCCTTAGGAAGTCATTTTTATGAATAATGCATTTAACGCCAGACAAAAACTGAAAAATGTAGAATCATTTAAATAGGTTCTGTGGAAGAGCAACATGAACTACGTGTAGCAGTCTGACGTGTGCATATGCGTATGACGTATCAGGCTGAAACATATATCACCTACTAAGGCCAAAAAAAAAAAGTCTCCGGTTTCTGGTATGGAGCTTGCCCCAAAAGTGGTGCGGCGACGCGGCTTTTTTTTTTTTTACCTGTTTTTTTTTTTTTTTGGCTTCAAATGTTGGCTGATGACTGCAAATGGTGCCCGACTAAACTTAGTGCAAATATATGGGAGTCCAGAGAGGCCACATAAATCTTATTCTCGATCATAACCCCTTCTAAAAACACGTTAAAATTGTGCAGCAGCAGGATTCCAGTCAATCCAGTGAGTTTGGCGGTTTTGAAACATCATCTTGTATTGAAAAAAAACCTTTTTCATTTTGCCGACGCGCATGGCTACGGCGACGCGCGCGCATACCAGAAACCGGAGACTTTTTTTTTTTGGCCTAAGGGTCTCATCAAAAAGGTACTCATTTATACTCCTAGGTGGAGAGATGCAATTATAGTAAAGCACCATGTTCCCCGTCACAAAGTCAAACACTCCATGTACACATTGGAAAAGTGTATGTGTTGTGGTGGGTGCAATGGGTGGGGCCTATTGATAGTATTTGTTACACGTTCATAGTATCTCAAATTCCTGATTCACTTCAAGGGTCCATTTTTCTGATATCAAAGAAATCAAATCATTGATGCGAGAAATTCACACGAAACCTCAGCTGACGAGAAAATAAAAAAAGATGTAAGCAAATGATAGAGTCTGCACATACCACACAAGAATATAAAATAATTTAGATTTTCAAAATCCCCCTTACTTAAGTTTCTAGCCCTCACAACCAAAGAGCTATAATATTAACTATAATTACTACAATACCTAATAATTCTGGGGGCCTGAAAATTGCTGGAATCAATACAATCCTCGTCAATGTTATCAATATAATAACAATGTTATCATATAATAAATAAATATATTTAAGAGTTAAGTCATGGCAAGTCTCTTGTTTCTATACATCAGTAAGTAAATTGGAAGAGTGTCCATTCCCCCCCCCCCCAAAGATAAATATTTTGGACGATCTATGCTGGACTAATACAGTATAATTATTACCATACTACATGAGATCATGTGGAGCACAGGGGCCAGTTTTCGTGAACCCGCTAAGACAAGTTTTGCTTAGCTTCAAATGGTTACCAGCCAAAACACATATGACATGTACTGCCTGTAACTGGTTCCCTGCAGATTTTAGCTTAGTTACAAACCTCTGCTCAACAGCTCCTATGAAATTGGGGTCTAAAATATAAAAAAATGACCAAACCAATTACGATTTTCCTCATATGTTGGCAAACTCTTTGGCTACAAATAGACCGTTTGCATTGCAGCCATGTTTGAGGTGTGTGTTTCTGTTCAACAGGGACAAGCATGAGTAGACCTCTGGTGCATTATTAATGAATTAACGAAAAAAACACACCTCCAAGATGGCCGCTGAATGCAATCAATCTATAGTGGCAACTTTCATTTTTTTTGAGAATGACATCAAGTAATAATGCAAAAGTACTAATTTGAGTTTACGTACAATGTGAATTGTTTTCCCAATAAATTTAGCAACACGTCTCATAATTTTGTATCTGTGATCTGCTCTGAAAAAAATTAAGTCAGTTGTGACAAAAATGACATGAAATAAGGTTTCATAATGCATATCACCGACACTTTCTAGAAGATTTTGTTGCATTGTTGCGCATGTTTCATTGTCTAATTTCACCAAGATAGAGTCTTGTTTGAGAAACAGGCGTTGAAAAAACACACAAACACTGCAACAAACCAAAACCAAACCATCAAACATTTCAATTTTTCAGTCTTTTTCAAATAAAAAAAAAAACACCAATGGAAATAAAACATAGGTAAAAAACCAAAGTTGGATTAATGTTTCCAACTTCAATCTATTTCTAATCAGCCATATCTTGAATTTCACAGATTTCAATGGAAATTCCAAAGAATTCCAATACATGTATCTTGAATTCCATAGGACTCAAAGCTGTTAACATTTCTGTTAACATTTCTGTTAACATTTCTGTTAACATTTCTGTTAACATTTCTGTTAACATTTCTGTTAACATTTCTGTTAACATTTCTGTTAACATTTCTGTTAACATTTCTGTTAACATGTCTGTTAACATTTCTGTTAACATTTCTATGCCGGTGTGAATATAAAGAACAATAAAACACAAAGCTTTCTGTGTTCTTGCATTGTAACTTGTTGATTCAAACTTTGTTTTCCCCTGTCCAGTAAGTCTTGCAGTAAAGTACAATAATTTCTCCATCAATTCTTCAATTCTTCAATTCTTTAAGCCTGTTTTTACAATTATTACTTTGATTGTAAAGGCACAATAGGGCATATAAACCAACTACAGTTCTTGTTATTTACATACATGTGCATATAATTTCTCTTGAACTTAGCTAAAATAGAGTACTTTAATACTGATCTATTTGTTAACAGTACTCACTTTTTTTTATAATAGTGCATAATAATTTTATGTACAAGTCAGTTTTTAACATGAGAAAATAGTGTAGCTTTGTTGGTTCAGAAAAAAAACCTGCAGATACAAAAGACACTTCAAAAGTTTGGTACGTACAGTGTATATAGTACAAGTTTAAAAAAACAGGAAATGTTAGGCTCGGAAAAAAGGACCGAATCGATGAAATGAATACAATTTATGAAATGGTTTTATTATTTACACAGCTGTAAATCCTGGGAAGGTTTCTTAATGAAACCAACATATTTCGACACTGTTCAACACTGTGAAATTTGAGTGCCACAAAACGTCCAACCGGTTAAACTGAAATAATATGTGAACAGACGGAGTCATTTCTGGGGGGGGGGGGGTGTTTAACATCCCCCCACCCAAACACCAACTTGTCAAAGGCATGTCACTGTTGGTAAAATAGCTATAGGCCACCAAAATATAGCACCACCAGTGTCAACTCCTGACCAGCCTTGGCTACCTTGAACAACACCTCTGATGTCAGCTGATGTCCAGCCCTCCCCCAACTCCTGCTCCCTAAATCTAGGGCCATCTGCAATTTTACGGTCGAACTCCACCACTGGCAAAGGTTCTGATGAAGCCGCTTTGTACCTTTGTTGTCTGTGCCGGTATACAAAATGTTTTCCTTTTGTTGTTGTTAACATTGATGAATACAAACCTTGCTTTGGCAGACCTACACTGCAAAAAAAAAACCAAAACAGGTGACATGCACCTGTTGAGTCTACCAGCTTTGTGCACTAGCAGTCAAGACATCTTGAATACTGATGAATACATGTGTACAAAGCAGGGGTCTAAACATCAGCAATTTCAGAGTGGCACTGCTACATATGTGGTGGTGCCCAGTAGAAAACAGTAATATCATATGAGCAGGAATATCACAATGGCATTTCTTCCATAAAATGTGTAATGCAGTGATGTGTAGTAACACTCATCAGCAACAAAATTGAGATTGTTTGGCTCGTGGACTTGAGTCCCACTCAACTGAGCTGTATGACATACTTAAGCTGAAGTTCCGGAAGTTTAACAAACTAACTACTGGCCACCCCTTCGCTCTTGGCTTGCATCCCCACACTTCTCTGACCGAGGACGTCTTGGTTCAGGCTGAACTCATTCTCCTTCTTGACTTCTCTAGAGGCGTCGTTATTTTGCATCCCCGCGACGGAGAGTGTCCCCGAGTTGTTCCCGGATAGGTTAGAGAGGTGTCCCGGAAGCGTGACGTAACTGTAGTGGGGCTGGAGCGAGGGAGAGTGCACCAGAATCGGGTAGACGATCACCCCTTCGGGAAGTCCGGTCATGTTGCTAGTCGGCGGCACGGTGGTAACTGCAGGGAAGATCGACACCGGCGCCGGTTTGGCCGGTGAGACGTGGTTGACGGGTTTACTGGAAGCCCCAGTGCCACCCAGGGGCTTCTGGGAGATGTAGTGGTTGAGATGGTCGCGGTTTGCATAGTGGCCGAACGTCTTGACGTGTTTGCGTAAGGAGCTGGGGTCCGTGTAGCGCTTGTCGCAGCCGGCCACTTTGCAGAAGTAAGGCTTCTCTTCGAGGTGAGTGCGTGTGTGCTTGAATCGGTCGCTGGAGTTAGAGTAACGTTTGTTGCAGCCTGCTACTGGACATACATAGGGTCTTTCACCTAAGATCAAGACAGAACAATATTTTGTTATTAAGTAAGTAAAGTCTATCACAAAACCAACATGGCCCATCAGGCCGGCGTTTAGGTCCGGTTTCCTTGGCATGAAACGAATAATTCTATTCCCCCTGGATGGGATGCCAGTCCATCACAGGTTTCTCCACAGCTAATGTCATTACCCTGGGTGGAGAGAGGCAAGTGGGGGTGAAGTGGCTTGCCCAAGGACACAGCATATGGCCAGTAGCTGAATTCGAACCCCTGACACTCTGATCATGAGTCACAAACCCTAAACACTAGGCCACGTTCCCCTCATTTAAAAAAAACTCAAACCATTGGTTAATTTGAACCTCACAGGGAAACTGACAAGGTATACCTTTGATAAAATTACAACTGCAACTTGTCAAAACGTGCGCTCAAGTACATCACGACTCAGTCACATGTCAAATGAAAAGGTCAGGTCAGAAATAAACATGTATCATCTTTGCCTGAGCACAGGGGGTCCACAAGGCGGCAATGCTTCGAGTCCACAGGTTGATCTCACCATTCAAAAAATTCATTCATCTTGAAGTTCATCTTGAAGTTGGGGTGGGGGAGGGGGAGAAGTGTGATGGTGGTTGGCATGCCCTACCTGTGTGTGATCTGTTGTGTATCTTCAGGTTCTCCAGTCGTGAGAAGCACTTCCTGCATATTGGACACTGATGTGGCTTCTCATTTGTGTGTGTTCTGACGTGGATTAACATCTTGTATCTGTAAAGGAAGGCACAACATCAAACAAACTTATTATATGCATATGCTTCAACACAAACGCTTGTAAAATTTGAAGAAATGCTACCATATGTAAAGGATCAATCACTGTTATTTCCTGTCTAACAAAACTGTGGGTAAAAGCATCGTCACCTTGCATTGAAACCTTTGCCCTTTTCAATGCAGCCTTCTAACTCACATCAATCTCAAGTTCAAATCCCTGCATTCTTTAATCTTGCATTGAAATGCACGCCACATACCCTACCCACTTGCAGCAGTAGTCTTCCTAGTTTGGAATTCCAGAGATCCCGGGTTCAGATCCTCACCTTGCATTAAAACCTTTGCCCTTTCGACTGCACCCTTCCCATTTGCAGGAGTACTCGCCCTCCATCAGCACCACGTGCCTCTCGTTGACGTGGTTGACCAGCTCCTCCATCTCCATAAACTTCTGGCCGCAGTTGTTCCACTTGCAGACGTTGGGGTGAGGTAAAGAGGTCGACTCGCCCGCGCGCAGGTTGCTCTCCAGGGGGACAGTCACGGCCACAAAGGGGGTTGCCTCCGAGCCGTTTATGGCGAACATGGGGGTGTACTGGGACTGCTGGGGGTTGGAGAGGGGCGTGGCTGAGCTGTCTTGGTGGGCGGAGGTGTTGAACTTGAAAAGAAAAGAGAAAGAGGGGTTAAGAGATGATGACCTTTGGAGTCAATGACTTGAATGAAATGTGAGAGCAGGGCCCCATATCAGTAACGGCAGGTACCCAATGTCCACTCGCCAAAATGTCTTAAGCCGGAAAGATGTCAAATAGTATAAACCCATTAACTACATTGAATTGCATTGTACATTGTTCTCTGAAGAATCAATAAAGCCATACGGTGCTCATGCAGTTTCAGGCGCTACAGTAGGTAATAGGCAGGGCGGTTTCAGGCACTACAGTGACTAAATGTTTAATGCAGAGTTTTCTCTCACTAAAAAACTCCACATATATAACAAACATCGAAATTATACACACTTTTCATTTAGTAGTTGATGTGCAAGCAATGTCAGTGGGCATACCCAACGACAGAATAAAAACGTCCAAAAACGTAACAAAATTTTGATCAGTTTCACCAATAAAAGTTGCAGAAATATGAACTCACTGGGTGAGTGATACCGGTAGTGTCGTCAACGGACTCGGAGCTGCTGTTTGGTACCCCGTGTCCCGTGCTGATACTAGCACCCAGCAGGGAATGGGTCTCCATGAGCATGGCTCCCTCTAGTGACAGGTCTAGCGGCTTGGAGGTCATGCTGCCGGTTCTGGTCAGTAATGTGTTGGTTTCGCTGTTGCTGATTTGGACACCGATCAGATCCCTGACTACAGAGGGCGCTGTAACAAAATGACCAAAGCAGACAACACAAAAAATGAGGCATTGTTGATAAGGGAGGGGGTTTATAAAAAATATTGAACACATGTAGTGTGCACATAATGTATCGTGCTGGCAGTACCGGTACATCTGGACACCCTGTATGGTAAGTAAAAGAAAATGGGACTTAAAACCCCTCCCCCTGTGTAAAGGCAAGAAATGGTTGATGACCTGGCCGATTTTTTTCCGAGTGTGAAGATTTTGTGAGACTTTAAAGGTTAAAAGGTGAAGTTATTTAAAGTTATCGAGGGGGGGAGGGAGGGGGAGGGCACAGGCTATGGAGTCAACAACCTCAGCGACCACAGGCTTTGAACAATTAGATTATTTAAAACAAAATTTGAACTTTGAATTTATATCAAGTTACACATAAATGTTAGAAATTAACATTGGTCACACAGAAGGGGGGGGGGGGTTCAGACAGAAGGGCTGGTTAGCCATTTACCTCCCTCCCCCCCTTTAAAAAAGACAGGATCCCCTACGTGTTCAAATGAAGAAATGTGAAGAACAGGTGGATGTCAAACCAGTCAAAAACTTCTTCCAGTAAAACCGGAAAATAAAACGGTCTTCCATTCTTCCATTGTCAGAGAATTGGCACATACATGTAAGGGCCTTTTGTTGGACACGGGTCCAACACAGAGATTTCATGAACCCCTTTCACACTGGCAAGAATCCAACACGGCTTCTACACCTGTCCAGCACTATATGTACAAGTACATGTTGTAAAATCAAATCCGGGTTGGGACCAGGAATGAGAGGTTCTACCCAAGTCCAAAATCTACAGTAAGTGTGAACGGTACGCCTTGTTTGATGTGACCCGGGTCAGCTGACGAAAGACCCGTGCAGACCTGACAGATGATACTGTCACTGCTTGGTTGTTTTTTGGCATTTCTTTCCTTTTTTTTTTTCTCTCGCAGCTCTCACGAAGTGTCTTTGTTTTTCATGTCGTATATACGTCCTTTTTTTGCTGATTAGACTACTGTTCTGTAAGGCAGAAGTATTGCTTATGGCACAAAGGGCACTAGTTTGCCGAACGTGCCATTACACCACATCAACAACAACAACAACAAAACCAAATTCCACTTTAATCGGACTGAGAAATGACTTCAGTTGCTGCAACTTTATCGAGCCAAAAGTTCAAGCTTCAGGTGTTGGCACGGATCACAAATACAAACCACACGCCAGAACAGTCTTTAGTTATTTAAAAACAGTGGAGGACAGAGTGATCATTTAACACTGGCCCAATATGGAAAAAAAAATCCTGCACGATTGTCCAAATAATCAACTAACTGTACCAGGATATCGGTACAGTGTAAATCCTCTCCACACAATACCGCAGACAATATTTTCGGGTCATTTGCATCTTGCCCCTGCACTAGTTCAGGATCATCCACGGTCCAGTGAAAGGGCTCTAACCCTGTATTTTTGAAGAATTTCCCCTTTCTCTTTTTGAACTTTGACACGCTGTATTACTTGGTGGTGTTGTTGATCGTCGCAACCCCAATCACTCAACCTTTTGTAGAAAGCGTGACCATACAAATGTAGTTCATGCTTGATAACACTTTACAATTTTTATTCAGACAAATGAAAGCATGCCTCACTCACTCTTCTACGCAAACACACTGGTTAGAAAATGCACTAACACGTTTTGAATGTAAGGAAATAACTTCAATTTTGGAGTGTATTGAAATTTTTTGGGCCTGGACCAAAAATTCTATAACTTCACACCCTGATAAAGCAAGGCCCACCAATGGAAATTCTATTACTTCATAACATAAAGCAATATGTTTTATTGAGAAAAAAAGTAACTCAACACCACCCTGGCATCCTTATTATTCAAACGCAAATACAGCTGCACATCTACCATTAAATATGAATCCCATAAAAACAGTGAGACCAAACAAAACTTGAAATCATCGTTATTTTAACATTACAAGAAAAAAGTCCAGGCCTTCGTTTTAACAATTCAGTGACAAACATGGGTTACAACTTTTGACCCCGTTTACCAGTACATGTAATTGTTTTTCAGGAAAGTGCTTTTGACATGTACATGTGTCCGTTATTCAAATTTTGATATATAGTTTCACTGCATGTAATTCTTTTTCAGATTCACATTTAAAGTGAACTATTTACATGTATGAGGAGAAAATTGCTTTCAAGTGCTTTTGATTCTGAAATTGTTTTGATGAAAAAAAAATTTCCTGTTTTAAGTAAAACTAAACACCACTGGCTCACAGGTGTGCACAAACTACTCTCTAACAGAGAAATGAAGAATATCATGTAAATTGTGTGTGGGGATGTTGTGGGGATAAATTGTGTGTGTACTTTCTTCGTTTTTCAATGATACTTATCTGAGAGGGTTGGGTCCCATGACCTTTGACACCACGGCCTGGGGGCAAGGTGGGCTTGCCTGACCCTTGACATTACTGTGATCTCAAATATCACCTCGCATGCATGTACTTGAACTTGCACTACGAGCCTAGCGTGTATTTCACACACATAATCATAGTGTGAAAAACAGCATGAGAAAATGCCCAGTTGAAAATGCAATATGGAGCTACGTGTACTATGTACATTATATGCTAGTATTTAAACCAAAGTAAGCATAAATCTGGTATCCTCGATTTTTAATGCAATAAAAAAAAGACTAAAGTATAGTTTGCAAAAACGTTTGAGTTTCACGAATAATGTACAACACTTGTAGAACATTTTGTAGTCTGAATTTATCAGAATTTTGGACAAGAGTTAAGCTGTTAGTACTGTTTGTCATAAATACAAAAAGTTGCATATGTGTTCAGGTATGTAGCTGCGTGCATCAGCAGAAAATATCTTTACAGGAATGTCAATGGAACTCCGCAAAGCATTTAACAATTCAATGGGTCTTTTCCATCAAAACATCTAAACATACGTTCGTTTGTGTTTAACTGTAGCTGCATAAGGCAGGTAGCAAGCGGGCGTGGTGAGTCAGTCCAACGAAAAAAAACCCACATCATTAGTTTCTCCTTAGTGCTCGCTTAAAAACTTGTTGGCGGTGATGGCGTGGATGTTGACTACCTGATGCAGCAAGGTGGGTAGCCGACTGCCAGACTTCTGGTTCTTGTCTTTGTTGGGCAAAAGACGCTTGGTGAGGTAGGCGTTTGGTTGTCTAACGAGATGGGCTAGATGCTGTGTTTGCTGACGCTGTACGATTTCGGAAAGTTTTTCGCATCTGCAAATCCGCAAGATGTCGACATTACTCAGCTTTAGTTTGAACTCATCATCCTTCCTGTTGTATCCTCAGTGAATCCTCTTTCTCAAGAAGGAGACATACGTGGAAACGAAGTCTGTCCCGCTGTCGTTGATTTAGATTCCACGTTCGGCACGAATACGTTACATGGCTTCGCACCATTGAGTTCAGTACAACGATCCTAATATTCAAGTGAATTGAGTAATTTGCACAAGCTCTTGATTTAAGCTGAGCAATTTTCCTTCCGCAACGCGATCAAATTTTCCTTCTGCAACGCAAGCAAATTTTCCATCCTCAACGTGAGCACATTTTCTTTCCACATACCAGGTCCCTCAAGACTGCAAACAGAAGTTGTTTCTCACAAGTTTTTCCATCAGTACAAACAAATGAAAACGATGAGCAAAATAGTATAAAACATAGACGTTGTGATCAAAACCGGTTTATAAAAGCCTACATTTTTGAATCCAGAAGTAGCAGCTTGAACAAGCTGTATAAAGCTGTTGTTCAGTCCATGAGAATGCAGCCTGGGACTGAAGCCAGAGTCCTACAAGCAAAACAGAAAAGACAAACTGGACAATTACAGTTAAAACTTACAAGATCTTGTTGCACAAACGGATGTCGAGATCAGCGTACCGACGGGCAAGCCAGCGTGCCTGTATTTGAGCATGTTACTCCCCGCGTGTCCATTCTCTACCGTGGTTGAAGTGGTTTTGGTGGTGGAGTCTGTGGAACCAGAGTGGTGTCCGTTAGACTGGTCCAGCACCGTGGGGGGTGGGCTGGGCCCACACACATCCATATCTGTATACGTGGGAAGCAAAATAAGAAAGTAAAACGTTAAAGTTATACACATTGGGCTTGATATACATGTAAGGTAAAAACCTGCCAAACTACAGACTAAACGGAGATCGTAGCTCAGAGAATTTTACATGATCAGGACGTTTTCCTCAAGACCAAAACACAGATTTGAAATTTCAATTCAGAAAAGTAGGCCTATTTGTTTACATAGGATAAAGTAATTTATAATTATGAATGTATTCACATGATAACTTTCTTCATTGCTTTGGATCAGATCAATGCATTGGTGTGAAAGTTCAACATTTTAAAACGCTATCTCTGGTATACAGCATTGTAATTATGCAGGAAGATGGAACGTATAGAACTACGGCAATGGATGACTGCCTGTTAATACTTGCATCATAACATGTGTCCTTTCCGAAGCAACAAAAAAATAATACAATAATAAAATTCAATGCCTAAATTGACAGCAACTTGCTTGGACCATTGTCACCATGTGCCCACACGCGGATACATGTACTTTTGTATGAGTGGTGCATGTAGTTTGCATGTGCGGCATACCTTTTTTTTATAACTGATAGGAATACAGCGATACAATCATCTCTCAGAAGTTTAAATCATAAAACGTTTAAGCGAAAACTTAAATTGCATCTTCTACATTGTATCCAGTTTTCTTTATAAGGACGTTGAACGTTTAACATTGGATTATTCTTAGCTCGTTATTTTTTGAAACCTTGAATGCATGCAATTGTAACTGGCTATTTTTTTGTTCTTGTATAAAGTGGATGTTAGTTTGTCTGTCTGTTGTAATTCGGCAAGCCACACACAAGCTTTAATAGCTTTTTGGTTTTGCCACCTCTACTGGCCTTTATTCCTTTAACATCTTTCATTAACGTACTTTCATTTTGCTATGAAGATGAAAAGAATATTTCGAATATCAATGCTATCAAGGTCTACTGAACTTCAAAGACTGACCTAAGCCACAGAGTGGCCCACTTTCCGCACGTCAACTAGGTTCATGTATGATCTGACATACAACCTGATAACAAATAAAGCTATGAAAAAAAATACAACAAAACACAGTTTTATGTGGGTAGACTGTGTGTATAACGATACATTCAGTGGTAAAAAAAAGCCCCACTGCTGCTGTTTGCGCATGCGCATCAAGCCCGTCCGATCCCTCTTCCGTCACCATACTGCTGGGTTGTACAAATTCACTGGAAACAAAGCTTGCATGAAGTGGGACATTAAGCCGCATTGTAACCAGACAGACATAGGTATGTTCAAGTGATGTGCCACGTTAATGCCTTCCAAACAGTGATGGCTATGGGCTCCGCGCACAAATACCCCCTCAACGGTGAGAAAGGGAAAGTTGGGGGAGACCGATTGGAGAGACACTTGAACGCATTGCCGAAGATGCGTGACGCTCACGCGAAGATGCCATTGGTTTTTGCACATTCAGAATTGAAGTTAGTGGTCCATACTTCGAGCTATACGCACGCCGCAACTAGTAGGGGCACGTGGTGTGTCCCATCCAAGGGGCTCTCGTTAGTGGTGAAAAGCGCCCTCTCTTATTCGTGCACAGAGCCCATAGTATTTTTTTGCCAACCAAAAAGTGGTTGACAAACTATGGAAGGCCAACAGTGCAAAAATAAAGACCAGTTATTATGTTTCCAACCATATCAATGGATTGTCGAAAATACCCCCCAACAAAGTGACAAACGCTACTAAAAATTTAATAAAAATTTCCCTTTTCTCAAATAATGAGGGTTTTAATTCACAGTTTTTGGCAAAATCTGTTTCCAACCCAACTACTTATGCCCTTTGTGGCAGACCATGGCGCTCAAGTTTACAAAAAAATACAAATGAAAGAAAGGTCTGTTGGCAAATGGCTATTCATGGTAGCTTCTTCAGAAAGTTTTTTCTTATTTACTGGATTACAACACAAAAATATTTCTGTATTTTAAAACAAATATAATTATACATCCATTTGGATAAGCCACAGCGATTCGACTGTTTATTTCCTTAATAAACTGGACCTTGGATGATCATTAATAGCCACTTAATAAAGCATTAGCATCATTACAAACTAACTACAGTATGGAATATGCAATATACATCATGGATTGTACTAATTAGTCTAACCACACATCACGCCCGAACAACAAGCACAGACTTGAGACAAGTCTACACCAGACTTGAGCCAAGTCTAGACCAGACCCATGGTAAGGTCACCCCCTAGAGTGTGCTGCCAGGTGGCCTAGGCAGGCACTGGGGGGTGTTTCCAATGACTTGGGCAAACACTCCCAACAATAATAACATCTGAATATATCCCCCCACGGGAACAGTCAGAACTAGACATGGGGACAAATTAATGGCAATTTATGTGGCCTTAGAGGTAATATACAACATTTGCAAACAAAAAAGGCTACCAAATTATTATGAAATACCTTACTTGACTGCAGTGTAAGTGAATAGTGCCAAGCATCCTGTGAAATCATGGCACCCAGTGTGCTGATATTTTCAAGAACAGTGGAATTTTTGTATCAATTTCCAACAATGGTCGGCCGACTTTTTTTTTCAAATACTGCATCCAATTTACCAACTCTAGATTTTGTTTGTGATCGGTTACACATCTGTGAACGGGTGCAAGCCAGCTATAGCCTGGTTCCCTGACTTGACAATTCCCCAACGTCTATAAATTGCTCCGTTTTGTTGGAAGTAGGGCCAGGGAACCAGACAACAAGAACAGCAAAAAAACCAAAAAAACAAAACAAATGTAATTTCTCTATTCACTTTTACAATTTTTGTTTATTTCAATTATTGTAAACAAATGGACAAACAGAAAAACTTTGGGTAAAACCTTAAAACAAATAAAATTAAATTTTAAATCTATGACTTCATTTGAAGGTTAATTAAAAATTATTAAATTTATTACAGGGAACCACCTCAAAATTTTATGAAAAAAAAAAAACCTTCCCAAAAAAGGGGGTTCCGTCCAAAACTACAAAGTTTAAGGCATTTACCTCATTGACAACTTGCAAGACGTTAATAAGATCTTGTGTTATGTTGTCATTTCTTTTCTAAAATAACACAAGATCTATCCAATGAGCAAGGAAATCCAAAGTACCTTTCGACAAAGGTCAAAATTCAGAAGTGAACTGTTGGATCCACATGAACTTTAATGACAACATGTGGGTCCCAGGAGTACTGCTTGTCCTTCACTATCCCCCCCCCAAAAAAAAAATGTCCAGGTTTTGAAATTGAATCAGAGGTTTGAAATCAAATACACATGGTATTAAAAACCTGTAACAGTTGATTAACAGAAATATCAGTGTGTATTCATGGTGTGAAAGGTACGAACCCACATGGGACTGGGACAAGTCTACTGGCTAGCATGTGTGCTCGGCAGTACCCCCTGGACAGCCCTCCCATGAGGTACTTTCCATTGATTTGCACACAGTGTCTTTGTACTGCTGGCCTGACCTTAGCCGGGGATAAAATTAACAAGCTGGTACTGCAGGACCCCCTGGACTGCCGGACTGAAGACATGTATACCACAGAGCTTTATAGCAAGGGAACAGCTCCTTGTGTTTGTACATAGTCAAAAGAAAGCAAAGGTTTCAAGCTATTGACCACACAGCTAGCTGTGAATGGAAATCTGGCAAATAATTTTCAAAGTCTATTTTTAACTCAGACTAGGAAAATATATTAACTGTTTATAATCATTGGCTAATAAAAAAAACCGAACTTGTGAACTTATCCCAATTACTCTATTGAACAGATTTAAATGCACTTGTACATTGAGGAATAAACTCCAATATAAAATCTGAATAATAATTTTTAACATTATCTTCAGTTTTCTTCATTTCAAAAATTACCTGATTAGTAATTGCAAAATATAAACATAAGACCTAGAACTTGGATTTAATTTTTATGGAATTTGACTAAATTCAAAGCTGAGAAGACATTATTTTTATTTTTTTAAAGGCTGAAAACTAGAAAAATAGGTTAACAGTTTAGATTCCTGGTCGAGTGAAATTAAATCCTTTCAAGTCTTACAATCTTCACGCTTGATAATCCCTGCATCCTTACTTGACTTAATTAAAAATTACTATTTTGGTCAAGTCCCCACAATACACAAGGAACTGGTAACGGGATTACAGTACTACAAATGCAACAAGTTACTTTTGTGTTTGTTGTCAACAAAACCCTTGAACATTTACCCCCCCCCCAAAAAAAAAATTATGTACACTTTTCGAAAAAAAAATCAGCCTTGCGTGGCATATGTATGGCTTTGGAATTTATTTGTGCACTGTTGCACACCGACACAAGTGCACGTACATATTTTCTATTAAATATTTACTCTATTCACTGTTGGAAGGGGTGCACAATGGGGACACAGGCTTGGGGGGAGGTAGCACCACCCAATGCCCCCCCCCCCAACACCCATTTTTTTTCACTGGCCCTCAGTTAAGATATTCAACTCATATTAAGAAATGTTGTCCAAGAATTCCAACTGACGAGGGTGAATAGTACCAACCTTAAAACATTACGTAAGTGTCACTTAGTGTGCATAAATTATACCCATAGTGAACCATTAAATTAAAGGAAGGACACTTGTCCTCTGCTACCCATGAACCAAGGCTCAAGTGCAAACGCATAATGCACACAAGTCATGCAGTACACATGCACACAAACCAGATGTGTGACTTTGTGCTACGCCCTTAATTTCTAAATTTCTTAATTTCGGTGCATCTAAAACTCCAAGTTCAAATTTGTGATTTCCAAACATCTACCGGTACAAACACAGACTTAGCTGAAAAGTTAAAAATGTGTTTGTGGTTAATCACTTCTTCTAGAATTAAAAGCACTTGTGTGCTTTCTAACGTTAGTATATATTGTTTTTTTAGTAAAACGCTACATTTGAGATTTGACATCCTGCAATGACGAAAGACCCATTATTATTTGCACCCAGAAATTCACTTCCTCGTGCAAATCTCTTGAACAAAAAGTAGCCCTTGATGATCCATATCTCCTTAAAATTTGGTAAACAATTATTTTAGGACCTCAGACCGACACTTTTGTTAGAAATCACAGTTTTTATTATCACCAACATTGGATTTTCGACTTAACGAATGTTGCACTATACACCTCATGCGAACTGCACCATCACCGACTGCCTGCATGTAAAGATGTATTTCATGGTTCGGTTCGACCGTTTTCTAAAGAGGGGGAGATTATCTTCTTTTTGAACAGCAGGCGCCAGCCATATTGATATCACTGAACACTGCGGGCTCTCAGGCATGGCCTGTGACCTAGTATGGGGTTTACTATGCAACACAAATGCATTGAACCACACTATAACGGTTGAAAATGAACAGCCTTTGTTCTTGTTTTTTCGGCATCAAATGCAAATGACACAAAACATTGAACAGGTCAGTAAATCAATATCTGCAATAAATTACTTGCCCCTAATGCAGTCCAATTCCTAAAATAACGGCAAAAGCAAGGCGGACGCAACTTAGTGTGACTTCAGATAAATGCGAGGTGACAACAAACGCCAGTCAGTGTTAATTGAACCATGATTGAACAGTGTTCAGTTTGTGAATGTTTTCACCTTGCGACTGTTGGAAACCTGAAGTGACTCAGAAGTTGCATCCCCCCCTACAGGCCTACTAGTACTTACATTAGTAAGTAACTTTGGTTTCCTTATAAGTCCTACTAGTAATCATTTGAAAAAGGGACCTGGATATTTTACCATGAACCAGTCCCCTATTGTTTACGTTGTTAACCCGGCATTGCACTGAACATGCGCAGTGAGTGTTTTTTGGACTTAAATATTTTTATCGTGACAAGCCTTCGTCTGGTTCCATGCTTTTATTGTCGCTGTGACTTTCTAATTACGAGATGGGAATTAGACCACTAACGTAATTTCACCGGCGTATTTTGGAATGAACGCATGACTGGGAAGCGCAAAAATTTTCCATTGACGATGCGTACACAGCAACATGTGTCAATTTGCCATGTAAGCTATCAATAGTAGGTGAAAGTGCTTATTAAATACAGAATTCGATTTAAAAAAAAAATCAACTTTTATTTTTTGGGACACAAAAAACAAAGTTTTAAAAACAACAGCAAGGCTGGGAGTGAGTTGAGCAGCATAGGCGGGGGTGCTATCCACTAGGCCACACGTTGCTCGACGTGAGTTGGCAATTTAACCCTAACTACAGAACTCAAGTCATTGTAACGCTTGAAACTGACCGACCGAGTAGGCTACCCTAAGGATTTATTGATTTTTCAGTGAATATTAAATCCAAGTAGGAATACAATCTGACAATGAACTATGAAGTCTCGGTGCTAGTGATGGATTAAATTAAAACACTTCAAATTCAGCTACTTAGCATGCTCAGCTACAAATTAATGGCTAGTAATACTTCTTCGAGACTTCGTTTGAAAACTAAGTCTACAAATTTGGACTTTTTGAAAAGAATGTTCCAACCTGACACCACACTTTTTTCTTCATATATCAATCATCTCAATAAAGGTCAGTCATTGCAAAAATGTTGAAAAGACATGAATCTGGAACTGAGAAACATTTCCAATTCTTGGCTCAGTACCAGTAATCATATATTCATAGCAGACTAGCACTGAAGTCCATAGGCATACACTGCTGTATCTTAAAACAACTTAGCGAGTCTGGAGCATCGAACTACAAAAAAAAACATTTCTGGCGAGGCCGGCCATTGCCGGCCTGCATTCTATAGTTGCTCCTACAAATTAGACAAAGTGTACATACTTAACACAACTTTTCCTTGATTCTTCGAGTTTTCTTTCAGCACACGGTCCGAAACGAAGAGTTGCAGTAATGTGTGATTTCACAAAACCCTCCCCACGTTCGCTTGCACCTCGGCTGCACTTCATCATATGTCTAGTCGAAAAAAAAAAAGATGAGTTTATTTTGTGTTGATAATTATGTCACGTTATCGATTCTTTGACATTTCGATACCCGTTTCGTTGTATTACACTTACAGCGATACCCATATTTTCTAAGTGTGTGATGTGCTGCGTGGTTTTGTTTTTGAATTGGGGGGGGGGGGGGGTATAGTGTCCTTATCGACCCATTGCCCTCCACTTTTTGACTTGGTCAGTCCATAGAGCAAGGAACAGATTGCTCTATGGTCAGTCCTTGTAAATATGCAAATATGTTGCAAGAAAAACATAAATGCAGTCTAGCTGAGGAACTTTACCAAAAGTGCAAACCTGTTTTTTGCCAATTAACGTTCCAGCCCCGGCCTGTCTCATTAAAAAACCACCAAATTGGAGTCAATATCTTTTTTTTATATTTTACGACAGAGCTGAGAGCTGGAGTCATAACATGATTGCCCATCCTTCATTTTTTTTATTCGATTCAAAAAGAAATGTGGGGAGTGCATGAAATGTTGCTATATATATGTCTCAAATTTGCCTTGCACCTTTAATTACTTCATATTTGAAAACATCTTCATAAATTGAATTGAATCCTTCCCACCCTTTATTCCTGCTAAAAATGATTATTTTTTCGTGGCTAAACTTATCAGTTTCCTATCATGCAAGAATAATTCGTCGCATATCTGACGAAGTGACGAATCGGTAATTTTGGAGTTTTTTTTATTAATTGAGTTTTAGGGTTAAAAATATTCGAATTTTCAGAATTTTAGGTTTTTAATTCATGAAAACACTTCATTTTTGTTGTTCCGAAACCCACTAAGTGACGAATCGGCACATATTGGAAAAACTTTGTCTTGCGAACTGACGAATAAATTATTCGACGCTTGGTCATATCAGAACAGCGCGCATCCAGTATCTGACGAAGTGACGAATAACCAGTTATTCATTGGTTACGCACACACCCGTCTTAAAAATTGAATGGCGTATGAGGGAACCAGGGATCTTCTGTTTCGCGCGCTTTCCGTCAGCTTTCAAAACAAACTAACGGCGCTGCAACATTATAATGATGTCTAAAAAGAGATAACCGTTACTACTTCACCTTTTATGTAATTTTGTGTATGTAGAGTTGTAATCCTAAAATGAACGGAGTACAAAATGTACTAGGCTAGGACTGCGCGACGGACAGGCTTATACAGACTGGGATTCATTTAAAACGTGCGATATACTTTCCTTCAAAACCGGCGTTTTATAGGAATTCCACAAATTTTAGGTCTACTGCATTTCGAGAAAATCTCGAAAACGGTCCCCTTTAAGTGGCTAATAAGAGCTGAAAACCTCAATTTAATCAGCCCATACTGAAATGAAGTGCCTCCTAGGGGATGAAAATTAGGATATTTTTTTAAAACGTGCGGTCCACTTTCTTTCATAAACGGCGATTTATAGGAAAGCATTATTACTGCATTTCGACGGAGTCCATTTAAGCGGCTACTTAGAGCAGAATACCTTATTGGAATAAACCCATACTGAAATGAAGTGCACCCTAGAAGGTGAAAATAGGATTATTAAATAAAAATATTATTTATTCAAAACATATGCGGTACACTTTCTTTAGAAACTGTGTTCAATGGGAAACCCGAAATACTGCATTTCGAGATATTCTCGAAAATGGAACCCCTTTAAGTGGCTAATTTGAGCATAAGACCTCATGGGAATAAGCCCACAATGAAAATGAAGAGTGCCCAGGAAGGTGATACTTAGGATGATGACATAAAAATATGTTTTATTTGTAGATTTTCTTTCAAAGACGGCATTTTTTAAGGAAACACTGCATTTCGAGATATTCTCAAAAACGGAGCCTCTTTAAGTGGCTAATAAGAGCAAAAAAAACTCATTGGAATAAGCCTATACTGAAATAACGTGTGCCCTAGCTGGTGAGTGATGATAAGGATAATAAAATAAAAATATAAATTATTTCAACGTGTGCGGTACACTTTCTTTCAAAGACGACGTTTTATAGGATACCCAAAATACTGCATTTCGAGATACAGGTTTTGTATTCTCGAAAACGGAGCCCTTTAAGCGGCTAATGAAAGCGGAATGCCTAAGGATAACAAGCCGTTACTGTACCCTGGGAGACAATAAATTATGGGATTTTGAGACAAAATTGATTTTTTTTTTAAAACAATTGCTGTCTTACGTGAATTAATGAATGAATGAATAAATAAATAGTGTTGTTCGTTGTTAGTTCGCATTCACAGTTTTGTGTTCCTACTATTTTGTTGCGTCCATTCGAGATATTTTCCTTTTTAATAACTTTTTTATTAGGCTACTGTATATTATTAAAACATTATAGCAAGTACTTGGATTTGAACGTGGGGTTTAAGTGTTACCATATTTTTTCCTTAAAAGAAAATAGAAAATGTTTGTAAAACATACACATTTCTTTGAAAATGCGCGTAGTGTTGTAAAGAAGTGACGAATATGCAATGGATTTGTGATGCAAAAACGCGCGCACAGTCAAAATGTTATCTTACAAAGTGACGAATAAGACATTTTTACGTGGCGAATAAGCACAATGACGTTTAAATCTATCTCGCGAAGTGACGAATAAGTTTCACAGCAAAAATTAGACAAACCTTTAGTCTTACGAGCAAAAAACAAATTAATAGATATATTTTAACAATCAAATAACTACCTTGAATAAATTAAGAATGTACAAAAGGGGAAAGTAGCATCGAAAAGGGACACGTAAAATGTGTTCAACTTTAAACGCGTTTTTCTCAGAATTGCGTTAACGCGTAATCGCGCGTATTCGTCGGTTCGTCAGATATGCGACGAATTATGCGAAAATCACAGATGTCAGATTCAAAGATTCGATATCTATGAACCGAATATTTGGAATCGAATTTTGCGTTTGGAATCGAAATTCCAAAGTCACAGCGGGAAACAAGAGGCTGGTTCTAATTCCACGTTTTGTGCTCAAAAGAGACAGACGACGTCTGGGTACATGACCATTGGGTGAAAATCGTCTGCAAGTCGCAATCGTCTGCCCACTCCATAAATTATTAATGCTGCCCTCTACGGCATGGAAAAGAAATCAAATTGCAAACAGAATCACTTAGTTTTCAATATTCATATTTAAAATTTAAAAGAAAAATCAACCCACCTTAATTTGTTTTTTTTTTAAGGAACTTTGAAACTACACAAAATCACCCCTGCCCAAAGTAAAAATTACACAAAGAACAAAACAACAAACTTCACACAATGGGAACCAAAATGTAGTTGCTTGAGATAGTTTAATAGCTACACAAATACAAAGGAAAATTGGGAAAATGCACATTATTTCTCTCCAAACATTTTTAACAAGGGAATGCTATACAAATTTACAAGTTTGAGCCATTATTTCTTTAATTCAAATAACATGTCTAAAGTTTGGACAGCGTTTTGAACCAATAAATTCAAAATTAGCCTATGATAGTACAGTTTCAAACTTTCAAACTTGTAAAAAAATTTAAATACAAACATATTCAAGATTTTTCTTCAGCAAGCTATTTCTTGAAATATGAACTATGATTATAATGTGCAAATCATTTATAATAATCAACTTTCATAATCATTTCATATGCATAAATCTGCATGGACAAGCTTACAGGTGATGGTTTTATGCATAATGAGATTTGGATCCTATTTAATCAGAAAACATCTCGCTGTTTCCCCATCGGAAAAAAACAACTAGTCCCTTCCCCCTCCCCAAAACACCAGGGAAAAACAGGTGAAATCCTCCCTTTATCAAATTAATCTCACTGCAAGCTATGCACAATTAAAAATCAAATATCCTCTTCAATTCAAAGAGCATGTACAAGTATTGTGAACATTTTTAAGAAACTGGGTTTCACTTTAAATGAAATTCATTCGTCTTGACGCAATTCAATACATGACTCGGCAACTTTTGAATTGAATCCGAGATCCTAGAATATTGTTGTCTCGGAATATACAGTACTCACAGAGCTAAAAGTTCATCAAGGTTAGTTGTTAAGCACCCGTCTTTAGATATTGAGCACCACTGTTGTTTCAAATGAATAACATGCACAAATAACAAATGATCCACCCTAACTTTAAAGTGTGCTTTCAGAAACAGTTTGAAGAAGGCATTTTTCCACTGCTAAAGCTGCATACAGGCTATTACCAACAAAGATAAGAATAACATTAAGTTGCAATGACATGCATGCAATTTATTAACCAGTTCGCGCCGGAGGCTATGTGTACACGCAAAAGTTTAGCGATATTCGGAACGGATGACAGATAAACACGCAACGAGCCGGAAATATCTGTCAGCAATCCGCTCGCAGGCCAGAAATATGAGTGTGCTGCCCGAGGGTGATGGCTTCAACCCGCCTGGCTTAAGGTCGAGTGAAAAGTAATCCCGCGCCTTGTTCTGTTCTTGTCAAAATAATCCTGGCGTGAACTGGTTAATAAGCAGCCTCCGAGTCCTCGAGAGTTGAAGATAGTCCACAGATGAAGCCAGCCACAATGAAAAGAGATATTACCCGGTCAGCGTCAATAGTACTTTCATCCAGCCCTCTCTGATGTTCACATCGGACATTCAATTTCACACTGTTAATATTTCCTAATTCCAGATGTCAGCAGCACTATCGGTACAAAGCACTAAGCCTGTGAGGTCAATGATTTCCACTCCAGAGGAAAAAAAATTCTCTGACTAGTCGGGTTCTTTGACGGGATACTCTGATCACATCTGGTTCAGTTCAGTTCAGAACATTCCTTGAGGGTACTAGGAACTAGATGTCTGACTTGTGGTCAAATCTGCTCTTGTGGTTTTTCACCATGTAGATGAAGTAGGTCAGCGCTTCCTTTTCGTTGACAGGGAGAGTCTTGAAATGCCTCGCCACCGTCTACATGTTGCAGAAAAGTAAAGGTTAAAAGTCAGTGACTAAGTTGTGTGCACGGGCAGAGATTTGACCCAAGAACCTCATGGTATTCACTTTCGGTCATTTGGCGAAACCAGATTACACATCAAAAGTACTTTGCAACATTGTTCTCTCTTATGGCATTTCAACAAAATTCCATTCAATCTAATTTAAGATATTCTACAACCAAGCACACATATTCACAATGTCTGCGCCCAGAACGAATCTGTAAGTAATCTGCACGAAGAAAATGATGAATTAGCGCCCTAGTTATTCAACATAGCTCTATGGTCTATCTTGCTCTACTTTCGAGAATTAAAATAAGATATTTTGTTTCAAAGAATGTTCAGTTGTCGGTACAAGAATTCAAGACAACAAAATGCACAAAATCTCTGCATACACTGTGCATGTCGCCCAAGTTCATGTAAAGCATTTACGCAAGGTTGACACAAATACGTCTGGGCTCGGTGCACAAATACCCCCTCAATGGTAAGAAAGGGAGAGTTCGGGAGACCACGGGATGAGACATTCGAACACACTGTTGACTGCGCCTGACATGCACGCAAAGACGCTGTGGCTTTGTGCACATTCAGAATAAATTAGTTGTGCATACTTCGCGCCGTATGCGAACAAATACGCACACGGGTGTGTCCCATCCGCTGGGCTCTTGAAAGTGGCAAAAGCGCCCTCTTTAATCATGCACAGAGCCTATAGCGAAAGGCACGCAACGAGAATATTCTCAGTATCTAGAGGACATAAAACCCACCTCAGCTAGTTGGGCTTTGTTGAGACCAGGTTTCGTCTGGAGTTTATAATGACGCTTGTATCTCCTCAGAGTATTGACTTGAAGCTGAAACAGATCCACCTGGAAGACAAGACACAAGGGTGTGTCCCAAAATGGCTGTTAAGGTCCGTGCAGTAAGTTTGTATGACAGTGAGTGATCTTGCATTTTGTAATGTGTAAATCATAGCCCAATTTCATCACTGAACACGTTAATCACAAGTCCAAACTGATACCCATTGCTAAGCTTTGAGTAATTCAAAACTTGCAGATAAACATACAAGAAACAACTCTGAAGGCACACATTTTTTGGTAAAGCAAGTTTTTTTTTCTATAATTATTTGATAGGAGGTGTTTACACTGTTATAATGGTTGAAATGAAATTAAGGATTTCTTTCAACAACAAAATGAATATATTTAAAGTAGGAAAATTTCGGAGACATAATTTTTGGATTCAAAAAATCAAAAAGAAAAGGTTAAGGCTGTTTGAGCCTGTTTCACAGAGTTGTTTGTTATTACTGCACCCAACTAAGGCGTCGTCCCAACTATAATTGGGATGGTCCCAACTATAGTTGGGACCCTCCTAGGTCTAGTTGGGACCATTATAATGATAACTTGGTTTGTCCCAACTAAGTTGGGACAGGTGCTTTAGTTAGGCGTAACATTTTCAAGGCCAAATGCGATGGAAATGTGTGCATTACCATCAGTCTGCTGCTACGTACTTCTGGCAGGTCCAGGTCGCGGTCGGGGGAGATGCCCGCCTCGTCATCACTGTCACGCTTCTTACGCTTGTTGCGGATGCTCTGTATCATGCTTTTGTGGAAGTCGCAGATGTAAATATGCCTGACCTAGAGGAACATAAAATAGAATCTTCTCATTAAAGATGAGAATCCGCGTCAACTTTATACAATAGTTTCAGGTCTCTATTCAATGAACATTTTAACTGACATAGACTGTAACACATTTTAACCTCAAGCCTTATTTTCTAAATTTCATGCATCTAGTGTGATTCAATGCTTAGGAATTTAGGGGTTTTGCTCAACAGAAATTATGAATATTTGTTGAGGCATTATTACATGGCATTATGATTAAAGGGGGTGAGATGGCCTAGCGGTTAAGAACACTGGACTCATGCTCTGGTGTTTCAGAGGCAACAGTGGCGTGGGTTCGAGCCCGGGCCCGGACACTTGTGCCTTTGAGCAAGGCACTTAACCATTATTGCTTTGTCCTTCGGATGGGACGTTAAGCTGTAGGTCCCGTGTTGTATAATGCACGTAAAAGAACCCAGCAAACACTTTTCGCTAAGAGAAGGAGTTCGCTCCGGTGTTTCTGGCAGTTATCCTCATACACCATGAGGCTGTACGCGATAGCCACACCAGGTGTTTGTACAGAAGCTAACAGATACAGATTTCTTGCTGAAACATGAAATTGGGTCCTTCTTGTTAATTAAAGCAACTTACTCTCTAACTTTTAAACCTACCAAATATACTGGTGGATTTTGAACGATCTCGGAGGCCAAGAGTTAAACTTACACTGTGGTCAATGTTGAGCTTGAGTTTCCGTTGTTGCACCGTCTTGGCAATACGTTTGCTGTAGCAGGCATTCCCCGCCGGTCTTGCGCATCGATTTCCGTCGTCCACGAGGCAACAGATCTGACCATGCCCGGAGTCACGACTGTCCTCCTCTGTACTAAACCCATTCATTCTCATAGGAGGGTTTGCAAAGCTGTGGAACAACAAAGCAAGCTTTATCTCTTGTTTCAGTGGCATGAAAAGACTGAGAATTCCCCCCGGATAGGATGTTAGTCCATCGTAGGTTACTCCCCAGCTATAAATGTTGGTACCATAATATTCCTTGGTGGAGAGAGGGGGTGAAGTGGCTTGCCCAAGGATGCAATATATGACCAGCAGTGGGATTCGCACCCCTGACCCTTCTGATCACGAGTCACAAACCCTAACCACTTGGCCACAGTCCTGTTTCCTCTAAAATCCAACACTGTGCAGCAAACAAATGACACATTCTTTGGGAATTCCATGTAATGTTACCGTGAGTGAGCTCTAGTTTACATCAAAATACTGCTTGCAGTGAAAGCTAGATTTTGGAACCGTGATTTTGGAGGGATCTAAAGTAGTTATGGTTCAAGACCAGAAATCAATGTACGTCAAATGGTTAACAAGGTACCAATAAGTGGCTGTTCAACAGATCAGAATTGAGCAGATGAGTTGTCTCTAATTTTAAAATTTACAAACATGACAAAGACATTTGCATGCTCCTCGGTGCTTACAGAGTTTGTGACATGGACAGAGGCTCTACATTGTAGAAAATTGTGTCATGTGCCTACCCCTAGAACTATGGGTATTACTTGTAATACAACTAATACCCATAGTTCTAGGGGTATCATGTGCCGTGAAATTGGACCATGACAGCCATAATGGTGGGTCGGGAGAGGGAGGCGGGCAATATCTGTGCCTTTTTCCTTTCCACAATACTTGGGTAGAATGCAGTAGCCTCAGCTCTGCTAGTAGGACCGACCAAAGACACAATTCGAAAAAAAGGAGTTCTAGTGCCCCAGTGCAATGACTGGGTCAAATAAAGCATATCGGTACAAATTGTTGATGTGTTCTTCCCACCAATCATGCCAATTGTTGTTATGCGATGTCCAAAATTTGAAAATATATTTTCAAGGTGCCACACCCAAAAAGCACGTAGGCCTACACCAACTTTAAGTAAAAACGCAAAAAAAAAACAAGAACTAGAAGCATGGAGCAAGGAATCAAAATGAGCACAAAAAAAAGAGCACCAAACATTCATAGGCATGATAGGAGGCCTAGGCCTAGGCCTAGGCCTATATCAAAAATACAGAATCACTCAAAAACAATTCAAATTTCAATTGTGGAACAGTTTAGAATGCGAAAGAATATAGGCCTAGGCCTATTTAAATGATTTAAAGCTAGGCCCTAGGAGCAAGAACAAGCAGTTCTCGCCATGAACATTGACTGATGCTGACAATGACGTACATAATTTCACAATACACTCAATAGGCTTTCAAGCTAAAGTTCCAGTGCCACTGCTGTGAAAGCTATTTCCCGAAGTTCTCTTCGCACTCCGATCCTCTGGCTCTGGCTCTGCTACTGAGTGCTAGGCATGTTTCTTTGTGTAGCTCCAAAATCTAAACACCACCTTGCCTTGACCACACAAGTCACAAGTACAAATTTGCTTTAGTGCTTTACTTCCCAAATAAGACTAGACCATAGACAATAAAGTGTACAGCGAGTGTCTCAGTTTTTCCCACGCAACGATGATGATCTGAGATATTCATGAACTTCATAAATCACACGCAGTGCATGCGTTTATACTGGCCGTGCCGGCATTTTGGTCTATACACCGCCGCGCCGCCCTGCACTGCTTAAAAATCTCCATCCGGCCGGCGGCGGCCCGATATCCCTAAAAGTATTTTACAACCACATGCATGTGTGTACACAATGTACATGTACATGTACATGTACAACCATACAAGTGACTGCATATGCTGCAGCGCAGTTTTTTGCGTACGCCACATGACATGCATAAACAACAACGCATGACAACTTCCGGGCTATCCTGATGACGTCAGAAAAATAGACCAATCATTTGAAATGTTACTGAATATAATAATAATTTTTTGTCAATTACTAATTTTCCTAAACAGTTTGTTCAATTACTTATTTGAAGCCGTCATAAAAAGAAATAAGTAACACAGAACAGCAAATGGTTACAAAAAAAATGATCCAAAACTTGAACAGATAACACTGGAAATGTTGTAATTCTAGTGAGAAAATCGTCTGTTCAGCTCATTTACATACATAATTTGGCGCTAAATGCATCACATGATCAATGAGGTATGCGGGCCAAGCTTGCAGGCCATATGCTTTCTAATTCGAGTTTTCATTGGACGAATCTTCGCTCCAACTTCGAAGTGACCAATCAGAGTGCAGCATTCCCTACCTTGGGCTTGTGCGGCCCTTGCATAAGTAGCGTGGGCATAGGGAATTTGTACAGGCTATCTAGCGTCGTGCTTTGGTGCATGTACACGTTTACCCATACATATCACGCACTGTGTATTACATCCGTACTGCACTGCGATAGCGTCTCTACACTGATTCACTAAAAAAGATCCTTCGTCCAGCGTAAACAACGTAAGTAAAATTTCATTTTATGGCCCCAAAATCCTCTCAAACTTTGAAAAAAATATTTTCTGCACTAGTAAGATATTTGTTCTACTAATTGCACTCACTTTCTGTCTAAAAAACAATTTTGAAATTGATGCATATTAGGTCCGAAACTCATGCACCGAGTTGATTTTTTGTCGTGCTGGCGAACACACCACGCGATATTCCCATTGTCACAATTGTTGGACAAGATGGGACCTCAAAACTGAGCACAAATGCCTGAAAATACAGACGGAAACTGGTTAACTTTTCTGAAAAGATATGTATGCTAAAAGTATGGTGTTTGAGGAATAAAACTGGATAATTTGAACAGTTTTCATAATGCGAAATTTTAGTTTAGGCGGTTTCTTTTCCGTGACCCCTTTTATTCTTGTTACCCCGACGCCATGCCGGTGTACAAATCGACCATATTTTCACCACGAAAAACTCTCGTACTGCTCAATGTACACTCCACTTTTGGTACACAAACCTATGGGACCATTCTAAAAACATTTCAATCTTCAAGATTACGATATGATTTTTCGATTTATAGCAATATTAGGGTCCAAAATGGTATTTGAAGGGGACTTTCATTCATGAAAATGCAAGAGGTGTTTTTGGGTGTCGTTTTTCGGGCTTTGTTTGACCTCGATGAAACTGCCATTTTGTAGCATTGCCCTACTACAACTCCATGCCTACACCGCTGTATATCTTCCCCATACTCAACGCTTTCGTGTACAAACCCAATAGGATATGCACTAAATTGATCCTGAACCCAGCGCGGACACTTTGAATATATATTTAGGACCCAAACTCTTTTCGAAAGTGTGCTACAGCGGTGTTTTGGGACACGTTCAAAATCGGTTTTGTGGCGGGTGGGGCCGGTGAGAGATTTCCTCCATGTTTTTTCGACGTCAAAAATGCAAAGTCTGTACCGAGGGAACAACATGCTTTGCATGTCGCTTGGGCTGGCCATGGTCGGTCACACGTGTTGGTACAGTGCATATTGCATCGTCTATTGACAATACACATTCACCATGGACATTGAAGGGCTTTAAAAAAAAATGTATCAGGCAATTTCGTTTTGTTTTGGGGGAATTTTAGGGCGCTTTTTGGCATGACCTCGGCGGCATTGGATCACGTGCCTCATTTGCATAAAGTGTGAAGATTGGTCATTCATGATCCAGTGTTGGCTTTCCATTGTCGCATTTTCAAAAGATTTTGATCAATAATCCGTGCAGAGTTGTCTTTTTCTGTTCAATTAAACTGTTTTCAAACTTAAAGACAAGCATTGGTTTGCGCAGTTTAGATTATCTTCAATTTATTTATTTTTTCTGTTAATATTGTCGCGCCTAAAAAGCACTTGGTGATACTAACCTGCACACATGAGAAATGTTATATTTGAAATTGAAAATTTTTCGGATGTAAATTTTTTTCTCTTGCTTTTGCTTGTTTAAATATTGTTTTTTACGTTTATTTCATAACATTTTTTAATTTTGAGAAAGAAATTTGGAAAAAGTGGCTGCAGTTTGCCAGGTTGCCAGATGCCAGCTTGCTGCTTTGGAGAAAACAATTAATGGTTGCAGTTTCCATTCATGGCACTGATCAAAGAAATAATCAGTGTCTCAAATCATGTAAAAGTCACAAAGTCAAATCATGGTACAAAATGGTACAAAATCAGATTTATCTTACTTCATAGTACCTATTTGGTTACAAAAATACTAAGCCCTTCAGTGCATGGTGTTCTTCAATAAGTTTGGTATCTGTCAACTAAAGAGTTAAATTTGAGTATTTGAGCTGCAAGCATTTTTTCAACCAGTTTCTTGCTAGAATACCGCAATGAAGACCTGTATGCGCGCTGTGATGGAACATTTATTGTAATGGCGTGCATTTAATGATTTACGGTTCACCATGGACTGTTTTAAAGAGGAACGGACTACACGTTTTTGCTTGATGGACCTGCAAACAAAGTAGGATGGCAACTCTGGCTGTAACTGTAACCACTTTTTTTTATATATTAAAACTAACAATAATAATTGTAATAATAGTGGTGGGCAGCCATGTTAGTCAGGCAGAATCAAATGGAAAAGTAAGGTAGCACTTAAAATGACTGACTAGTGACGAGTGAGAGAGTGCATACAACTACTATGCATCTGATGAAGTAGTTTGTAGAGCTACAAATAATAATAGTGTCTATCATTATAACTATCTTCAAAGTTTACATGTTGGATTAAGAGAACTTGAATTGTATTCGTACATGTGTGTGACATGGGCAGAAATCTGTTGAGCGAAAATGTGTGTGTTGATATCAATACTAATTTCTTTACAAATTTGTTTCGTTTACACTGTCTCGGTCTCTCGTGCACTTCACTTAATTCAAATCTATAATTTTTCACGGGAGTTTGCTTTTAACTAGTTTATACATTGCATATTATGTTACTCTCAACTATAGACATTTTTTTAAAAGCACATTAAATGGCCAAAAAAAAAATCTGCGGTTGATTACATGGCATTTGAAAATATAGTAGGTAGGTTGGGAAAATTTTGGCAATTTATTTTGTGTACGATCATATGGAGGTGTCTGCGTGTAATCAAGGGTAAAAGGTAGTCATTGATGATTTCATGTTTTTTTCCTCTTTCCCCCCCCCCCAAAAAAAAAAATTAGGGTAGGGCTGTCAAAAAAGGGGAGGTAGGGTAACCGGAAGCAGAGCTGATATTTATTTTGGCCTAAGTTTTAATATTAGTGTCAATGAAGACCCATTTGTAATTGCTTCATCTACCCGTTCATTGATTCCCTTACTCCAGAACAGTTTCTTCGAGGAAATAAGACAAAGATGAGGCCTATTTAAGTGCAACGGGAACATTTCTGTTTTCAATGATATCCAGATAGACACAATCACCATCTTGCACTTATAATAAAGATAAAAAAAAAATGTATATTATGCAGCTCAATGAAGAATGCTTCTTTAAATGTTGGATTTAACTAGCCTTTATATTTCTTATTATTTTTTCAAACAGTTGTCAGATTGAATCAGCGTTTACCGACTCAGCTACTTAAGATTGCATCATGGTAAGGAAAGACCCAAACAAGCCCAAGGGACGTATGTCCTCCTATGCCTTCTTTGTCAAGTACTGCCGTGAAGAAGTTAAAAATCAATCGGTGAACTTCTCTGAATTCTCCAAGAGTTGCTCTGAAAGATGGAAGGTAATAGCTAAGTCTTACTGTTGTTTTTGGTTTTTTAATTAAAATTTTTGTTTTGTTTTTCCTTTTACTTTTTGTGAATGTTTTTGGGGGTGGAAATTGTTTCCCCCCCTTTTTTTTTAAAAATAAAGGTTAGCTAAGTCTTGTATTGTTCTTTGGTTTTTAATTCAGATTTTTTTTTTTAACTTTTAGTGAATGTTTTTATATATTTTTGGGGACATTTCCCCTCCCCCCTATGTTTTTAAAATGTTATAAACTAACTTCGTCCATGATCTAGTTTTTACTGATGTCTCTTTCACTTTTTAAAATGAACAGCATATGGGTGACGGGGACAAACGGAAGTTCCACGATTGTGCAGATCAGGACAAGCAAAGGTACGAGCGCGAGATGTGTCACTATGTACCTCCTAAGGGTATGAAGAAGAAGGGACGCAGAAAGAGGAAGGATCCCAATGCGCCAAAACGCAACCTGTAAGTATATAACATACAGTGGAGATGTAAAGCAAGAAATTGTGTGAGTTGATACTGAAAACACTAGCAAGAACGTTGGTATATTTTCTTTCCCATTAGGTCGGCATTTTTCCTGTACAGTAACGACGAGCGTGCGAAGATCAAAGCGTTGAATCCCGGCTTTGGCATCGGTGATATCGCTAAGGTTTTGTCTGGCCAGTGGAGGAACATGGGAGCTGCCGAAAAGGCCAAATACGACCATGCAGCCGTCATGGACAAGGAAAGATACGTGAAGGTATGTTTTTGAAGATGTATTTTTCATTCCATACAAAATGTTCTTCAATCTCTTCAATGAAAAGCACAGGGTTAATTACAATAGCAATTTAAAAAGATTGAAACATCGATATTCAGTTTCAAGTGGCAAGTTACTTGAAATAAAGCTCTTATTTTTTATAACATTGTGGAAACTTTGTGATCTTTTAGCAGGCTAAATTAAGACATCTCATTTAATTGAAGTACTTGCTAAAAAGTTTGACATGTGAGAACATGTTCCTTTTTTAAATGGATGCCAAGTTTTAAGATATAAATAAACACAAACCTGAACTGTCAAGATTGTGGATGCAGCAGTGCCAAAATTATACATTTTTGTTTGATGATGTTTTTGCAACATAGTATTCAATGGCATTTTGAAAGATTTGCAAATAAAAATGTTTCCCCCTTATTTCAGGCGATGGCTGAGTACAAGGCCAAGAGTAAGAGGAAATCCTCATCAAGCTCCTCCTCTTCCTCCAGCTCTAGCTCAAGTAGCTCCAGCTCCAGCGACGAAGAGTAGACACTAACCCACAGCACGGAGAAGTTACTGGAAAAGTGGATCTCTAAACCCCACTTTTTTGTCTCCAGAAATATTGCCAGGCTATCAGATGGATGTATTATGACAAAATAACCCAGGCACTTTAAACACAGGCAGTTTTTCCGAAAATTATAACTGAAAACCATTTGTTAACACTATGTCTTTGGTCCACACATGTATAAAGTATTTGGAGATCTTGGGACCATTAAGAAAATTGGAGAGAAAAAAATTAACAAATTAACTTAAAAGCACCTTGTATACTTAGTGTTTAAAATGAGTTTTAATCTTGACGGTTTGATCCCATGACTAAATTCTGTCTGCTCTATCATCTGGTCCATGGCAGTGTCAGCGCTGATTGCTGTAACCATGTGCACATCCGAAAGCTAATGTAAAGTAATTGTGTTTATCCCTGTTCTATTATTAAACCGTTTTTTTTAGCTGCTGCTCACATCTGTTCAATTGTTTTAAGTGTGTATTTCTTTCACAAATTATTTTTTGTATTATACCATTTTTGTGTGTAGTTGGTAGTGATGGTTTCCGAGTTAAAAATCCCTCGAATTAAAAAAAAGTTGCATCGTGCAAGTACATGTACTATGAAGTTCTTGGACATCAACTAGAATTCCGTTCAAATCAGGATTGAAACTTATTAAATTATGAATGTACTCTGAAGACAGTTAAGCCCAAAATGAGAAAGTGGAGAATATTGTGCATGAACATGTATACATTTTGAAAAATTGTCAATTCTAAAAATGTCCAACAAGCCATGCATCGAGTATCCCATTGGGAAAAAAAACCACACATACGCATGTCATTTATACCTCAACATTGTAATTGTTACTGTATAATATTAGAGTTTTCGACTTGATTAAATTCGTGTATAAGCATTTATTCAACTAAGTTAGTTTTTCTGAAGTATGCCCTAGTTCAGTTAATAGACAAGTTTGTTTACAAGATGTTAAAAGAACGTTGATCATAGTTATTGTTGAATATAATTCATTCACGTGTACAAAAAGATTGGAACGGCCATCTCTATTCCATAACAACGGGCTAAGTGTCATTTGTCAGTCCGCAAGAGTTGAATTCTTTTAGTTGTAAAAATTATCATGGCTGTTAATATTGAGCAGGTATTTGTTTGACCGAGGGGCTGTTTATGAACAAATTTTTAATGTAACCAATACTTGATCTTGAATAGCAAGGCTAGGAGTTTGATTTTCTCAGCCTTATCTCAAACACCCAAAACTCAAGTACAAAGTGGCATTGTGTAAGATTTTATTTGCAACGAGATCAGATGCTTGTCTGCTTCCATTGTAAGCGTGATTGAAATGCACTAAAAGTCAATCTTTTTATTTAAACACGGTTATGTTCAGTACAGTACATACACATATGCACAATTTTTAACGGAAGACAGACACATTGAAGAATGCCATGTAATGTTACGGCTGCTGTAATGAACTCCACCTTACTTGTTTTGGAAGTTCAGTGATCGACATTGGAAATTAAAGCATTGGTTTTTATGGAAGTAAACAGTTTGAACAATTCTCTTGTGTGCCTCTTCTTTTGTTTGTCAGTTGGGTGCCTATCCCCCCCCCCCCAACAAAAATCATTACATATATTTACTTGCCTTTCCCCTCATATTCCAAACCTGTACCCTCTTCTCACATTGAGAGGCTTCATTAGTTGCCAAATTGTGATCCGTTGCACATCCATGAATGAGAAATATTTTCCTCTGACAACTTGGATCGTACCACAAGAGGGTGCAAGTCGAGACGTATGTGGATTTTTTGGGAAGGGAGGGCTTTGAACAGAAAAATTAAGGCGCAAATTCACAATTCACACTTTTCTCAAAAAGTACAATGTGCATTTGTACATTGTATATCTACTGAGCTGAAATTTTGTCGGGTTAGTTTTTTAATTAATTGCTTAAGATTGTGTATTGAGGGGCTTTTAATGAGCAAATTGAGACCATTACCTTTAAAATATGTTTCTTTCTGAATATGAATTTTTCAAACTTCAAATTGCATTGTTTTCTGTACAAACTACAAACGAGAGAGGACAGTTTGGGATAGCTTACCACTTAAGCATTTTTCCTTTCAAGATGGACACTTTCAGATATACTACAATGTGTAGTAATTGACACACTGACACACTCGTGAACCCATTTCTAATTTAAGCAAAACCATGAAAATCTACAGGAAAGCATGGACTTGTGACGTAATACTGAGATGATGACTGTTAAAGAATAAGTTTATACTCGTCCAGTACATATTTGAAATACTTTTCCCATAGATCTGAGAGATTTCCAAGATGGGAAGAAAAGATCCCAACAAGCCCAAGGGGCGTATGTCGTCTTATGCGTTCTTCGTCCAGTTCTGTCGCGAGGAGCACAAAGAGCGCAACCCGGGCCAGTCCGTCAACTTCACCCAGTTCTCCAAGAAGTGCTCAGAGAGATGGAAGGTTGGTATAAACCAATCCAAGTTGCTCACTTTTTGTGATCACTGCATGGGCTGGCTTTCCACCATTACTGGGACGCTCCAAAGCTAGCTTTGGTATTTCACACGATGTATTCCCCTTTAGTGACATGTTCAGAGTTGTACAAAGCACATGTGTGATGGGCGTTCAGACATTTTCCTAAAAAATGGACAGAACACCAGCTGAAGAATAGTCAGACTTAATGGAGTTATAAATTGTACCGTGCAGCTGTCTTTACAAAAATGATTTAAAAATGACCAAAAAATTTAATGATACTGACATTCCCAGCTTGAAATCCAGATGGGTTAAAAGAAGAAATCTGTTGCCATCCACATCCCACATATTCATTGACGGGTCTTTTTGCCCATAGACCATGGATGATGGCGAGAAGAAGAGGTTCCTTGAGTGTGCAGACTGCGACAAGGTGCGTTATGAACGGGAGATGGCCCGCTACGTGCCACCCAAGGGCACCAAGAAGAGGGGACGCAGAAAGAAAAAGGACCCCAACGCGCCCAAACGCAACCTGTAAGTGGCCTCTTGAAACAGGGTTACAACAGTGAAACTTGACAGAAAGGTGATCAAGTCCCATATGGCATTTAGAATGACCTTTCGAATGACAAGTCAAGTGACAAGTCAAATCACAAGTCAAATCACAACTTAAATCACAAGTCAAAAGGACAAGTCAAAAGTGTCAAATCACACTTCAAATCACAGGTCAAATCACAATGAATGAAAAGTGACGTCAGAGTGCCTTAGTCACAGTTCATTTTAATAGCTTCATTAGCTTGTCCTTTAATTAACTTGATTTTGGATGACAAGCCAAATGACAAGTCAATGAGAAGTCAAATCACAACTCAAATCATAACTCAAATCACAATCCTTTGACACAATATATTTTAACAGCTTGTTTCGTAGTTAACTTGAGTTTGGATGACTTGTGATTGCCATTTGATGACTTAATTGAGATTTTTTTTGGGTTTTTACTCTGTATGAGAGAAAAAACGTGAACATGTCTGCAAATAAAAAAATTTGGCCTTGCTTTATAAATCATATGACATTTTTACATCGCATGACATTTTAGTTGGTAAGTGGTTTCTGCTTAGATATTTTCCGTGCTCAACAAAGCTTTGCTCTTTGCGAATTTTTGTGCTGCAGCTTTGTTTCTTTTAAGTTCAGACTCGGCTGCTTTTCACTTAGTAACAAATGACTACACATTTTTTTCTTCAATTTTATCATCAGGTCAGCTTTCTTCCTGTTCAGCAACGATGAGCGATCCAAAGTGAAGGCTGTCCACCCTGACTGGGGCATCGGTAAGATTGCCCAGGTGTTGGCTGAGCAGTGGAGGAATGTGTCGGCATCCCAGCGGGCCAAGTATGACAAGGCTGCTGTACAAGACAAGGAGCGATATGTCAAGGTGGGTCTCCAGTTATCTTTGATGGGTTATCACCGCAGATCTCTCTATACCGACCTGATAGGCTGAAGTCATCGGGACGCCATTTTGGGGGGCCAAAATGTATACAGTGGGCTTCCTTCAATCCCCGATGGGTTATAGCGACTGATCTGTATTCAGACTGGATAGAGCGCATGCGTGCAGGACTAGAGGTGGTTCTGGTATTGATGTGCTCACAGTATTGGGGAAACTCCTTTTTGATTGCGCATGTGGCAGTGGTGTAATTTTTTTTTGGATGCCGACTTATACGGAGGAATTTTTGTGGTTTTGAGGAAATGGGACCGAAAGTAACACGGCGACTTTGGCGAAATGGCGACTTACAAAGGCCGACTTAGAAATGAACATGTCAATGGAACTGCATTAGAGATGATCGGGACTTTCATCAGACTGCCGATTTAAGCGATATGACGAGTTATACGATGTCTACTTGGCCGGAGTTTACTGTATTCAGAGATCATGGGTTAACACCCAACTAAAAGAGCAATCATTGCTTGCTGGACAAGGTTTGGTGGTTGCTATCAGTCTGAATGAGCCAGATCAGTATACCAACTGTGTATTCCCACTCAGCCACTCGAATCCACGACCTCCTGCTTACCAGTACAGTGCAGATGTCTTACCACTAAACCAACCAGCTTGCCAGGATCGACCGGCTGGTTCGAATCTGATACAGCAGCAGGTACTGCTCGCGCAACCAATCACTAGTTGTATAATGGAATTTTCATTTTCTGGTTATTGTCTCTTTTTTCAGGCGATGGCAGAGTACAAGTCCAAGCCAGTAAAGAAGAAGAGCTCCTCCAGTTCCTCCTCCTCTTCCTCCTCCAGCTCCAGCTCAAGTAGCTCCAGCTCCAGCGATGAGGAGTAAACCTCAGCACCACCCTAAAAAACCACCGATTCTCCGGACTATCATGTCTGATCAGAACAAACAGCCTTCAATTTTATTCAGGACCTCATTTAAGTTCATTTCAATCATCAGTCACATGCAAAATTAGTTATTAGCCTTCTTAAGATATGGCAGATACAAGAGGAGGGGAGGGTGCTAGTTAGAGGGGTAAGATTGGATAAACAAGGGTGAAATTTGTCAGGATTTTTTCTGAACTCAGGATTTTTAAAGAATCCCTTTTGAAATCTGGAATCCCTGAGGTTTTACCGTAAAGGTGTTTTTACCTATGAAAGTTTTAATAAATAGAACAAAAGAAATGGGTATTGTAAGGGGTGCCTTTAGGCAAAAAAAACCCACTGGGGCCTTCGGCAACCCTCAAACCCCTTGCTGATTATTTCGTGCATTTTCTTTTTCCCCTAAATCTCAACTCCTGGTAATAATAAAAGAGTTTGCCCACTCTACATACATGTACATGTAGTGCCCTTCTATTGGGTCCACAGTATCTCAAAAAGGCTAATTCAAAAACAAGGCACACTGGCCCAGAGTCGTGCTGTTTTCATATTTTTGTTCAAACACCAGTGAGCATATACTTATTATGTAGCAGTAGCACTCAACGTAACAATTTCAGTTGCATGTCAACATGAACCACTGGAAAGTGGAAAAAAAATTAAAGTGATTTTGGGGTTATCAAAAAGAAAACAAAATTGGCATGCCTGGATAGGTAGGTGCAGTGGATGGGTGTCACTCACAGATTTTTATGTGGTTTGGACTTGTTTTCTACCTCATAAATAAATTCTGCTTTACAAATTTGATCCAAAAATGAGTTGTGGCAAACAAGAAGGTGAAACCAAAATGCCAAGAGCACAGTGATACATGTACCATGATGGAAGATACTTTGAAACTGAAGTTCTGTAAATTGTAAAAAATCCTCTGAAATGTTGACAATCTTGTGGCAGTTGATGAACCCTGGTACAGCAATATGCCTACAAAAAATAGCGGTAAAAAGTAAATGTCCGAAATTTTTTTGCGTAATCGCCTGCAGCATATATATAATCTAGACAAAATTCAGGCTTATGGGCCGGTTCCCACATCCATTCAAATGTGAAGTGATTTTTGTTGACGTCACAAAATATTTGCTACGAAATTCCCCGCAGAAATATTCGCTGTGAAAAACGTTCAACTCTTGTAAATTCTCGATGCGAAAGCTTCACATGATGTCACAAGTTCGCGATCACTTTTGCGCTGAGTAAAAACTGATTTTTAAACTGAGTAAAAAGTGAATTATTAAATGGCTGTAGTCCTGTAATTATTGTTCACATTGTGTACTGGTTTGCTTCAATTCAGTGAACAGAATATGTCCTGTTTGCACATACGAATCTAGATTAATTAACATGGCACCCACACAAGTTGCATGTTATTGAAATAACCGTAGATTAATTTTTTTGGTAGAAGTGGAAACTTAAAATTTTGGAAGATTGAGTGGACCAACCGTCCTAGTTAAGGTCATGTGATTAACGTCTGATTATATTTTTCAAAGATTAACAGAGAAGATTCAAATATTCATCAGCTTGGGACATACGTCCTTTTACTTGTTTGTGAGATTCTTGTGTGTTTTTTTAAACTGTATGGCCTGTAAATTGCATTTTAATGGGATAGTGATTTCCAACAGTGTTTTGGACCTTAAAGGTTTATTTAAAAATTGGTAGTCAAATGCAAAGTCTGCAGACCTATACCCTGGCAAAACAAGCTTTGAACGCCAACTATTCTGCAACAACGACTCTGTTGCTGTTATGCTATAAGAAGGTTGACCCTCGGTGCATCTTGCACTGTATCGTTTCCCTCTGGAGAAATCTCAGTAAATAATTAGGATAAGTTGGGAACAAAATTAATTTATATGCAGTGGGCTCATTGTATCGGGTGCTAGTTGCAGACCTCTGATCAACTCCTCCAGAATCTTCTAGCAATGAAGTTATCAGTTAGGTTAACCATGTTGAAAACTTAATAGTGGGAATATTCCAGCAAATTATTCCTATTTACCCATTATAATGCGTACATTTTCAACAGCAACTGCTGGACTCGCCAATACTGATAACTTCATTGCGGAAAGATTGCGGGGGAAGTTGTTCCGAGACATGCAGCTTAAAACCCGATACAATGTCCGCAACTTGTCCGCAACTCGTCCTGAATATGAATTGAGACGGGCGTAAATAGGTCTAGAACACTGGTGAAGTACTTTCATTAATTTTATTAGTGCCAAAAAAAAAAAATTGGTCAGCTGCAGTCAAGTTCTTGTATAACTGATTAACTTCTCTTTTTGTGTGTGTCTTGCTTTCTTTACAACCTCTGATATCATTGTTTAAGTTTGTGATTTAAAAGAATAAAAATCCTGAGTCTTTTTGATTGCTGAAAAGGGAGTGGCTTGGCCAAGGATGAGGGGATGCATGTAAACAAAGAAGGAAGGACCCGCTTCTGAAGTGTAAAAGAACTTGACTGATGGAGTTGTCATTTAAAAAAAAATACTGTTTGCATTTGTGTGTATGATAAGCCGTATTATTCCAACTGATTATCTTCACTCTGCTGTGTTTAGTGTTTAGATGCTGCTTTTAATATTCGCGATACATTTTAAGAGTAAACGTTTGTCTATGAATTTCCAAAATGTCTTCTCAATTTATTTCAAGTAGAGGTGTGTTGTGTCCTTATTTTATTTGTATTTTCCCCCAATTTTATTGTAGCTAATACAAAACTGATAGTACGTATTTTCCTCTGAAAGATTATAGTATTCGGACACCACTTTGCTGGCAAGGTGTATAGGAAATTGTGAAATTTGTTGTTTCGTAATAAAATCTGTTTCTCCGGTCGAAATCCCCCCCCCAACTTAATATGTGTGGTGAAAAAAAGTGGTGTAAGGATCTAGTATTCTTTCATAAATAGTAAGATTAATAACAAAGTTGTTTTCGAATTCATGAGTAGGCCTACCCGAGACAGTTTACCCATTCCTATTGGTCAAGAGCACGTCACGTGGGTTGTTTTAAATTGCCGGTAAAACACCGCTGCGTTCTGTGCCACATCGCGCGTACACACGCCAGGCTAGACGTGGCCAGAGTAGCGCTTCACAAAATATGAGAAGAAAAAAAAACATGAAGGAAATTTTCTTTAACGCATTTTGTCAATTTTTGACTTAGTTTGAGTTTTTGACCGAAAATGTATTGATGAATGGGAATAAATATATGCTTGGTCGGTTTTAAACAAGAACATTTTAAACCGGCTAGGGGCCTGGGCGTGGATAATGTCCCTCACCTTCGGCTCGGGCCGCTGTATATCCGCAAGGAGCCCCCTAGCCGATTTTAAACGTACTTGTTTATAAATGGCCCAGCACACCTTTATTCCCTTTTTAAAATGAGCGGTTCTAAATTAAATATATCTGCGTAAGAAAAAAAAGTAACATCAACAATGCTGTTTAATTGACTTAATGAGCTTGACTCAAATTCACCTGTTGCTCCGATTGAACTTGCTTCTTGTCGAAATTTAAAAGATGTAAATTGATGAATAATATAAAACGAAGCTTATTTTCATAGTTGCTATTGTTCAAGATGCAGTATCAATGTGGAGGACGTGTTTTGCAAATGTAACATTTTACACAATCACGTCATGTTTGTATATAGCACCATATTCGAATCCTGGAGTCGTTTCCATTTTTTTCCTCATGTATATTTTCTGTCCGCCTACAAGCGTTACAAATTTTACTGCGACATATTCAACATTGTACAAAAATATCCAGTTGAAATAAAAAAGTCCTAACATTGTGGACTCGCAGTATTATGGATTTACAGGAGTTTTACTGAAGTCATGACGAGTCATCGTAATAAGTCATCACAAGTCGTCGCAAGTCATCGCAAGTCAGCGCAAGTCATCACAAGTCATCACAAATGAAGTGTGACAAAAACATTCCTTTGTCATAGTTTTATACTTGTCATACTTGTGATAGCACTTATGATTGGACTTGCGACCGACTCAATCACAACTCTAGTTATACCTTAAATTGTTCAACTCAATAATCCTTGAAATATAACTTAATTTTGCAAGGGAATATTTGGAAAGAGCATCTTCTATTTATGCATTATATGTAAATTAAATTCAAGCTACATGGATTGTGATTTCTAAACTGTATTTAAGATTAAAAAAACACAATTGGTTAGAATCCTCTTTGCTGTACTTTTAATGAATGCCACTGTATCAAGCATAATCGTTCGTTTTGCCAGTCTGTAGACGGTTTGAGTTGATTCATTAAAAGCTTAAGTTTTTATTTGTCCAAATTATTTATCGTTTTGTGAGTCCTTTTTGGTTTTATTCAGAAATAGACAAAGTGGTAATTTCTTAATAAATCACAGAACGAGGTGTGGAATATTCACACTTTAAATTTTAGTTTCGGCTATAACGTAGCATGGTCATTTTTATTTGGAGGGGGGGGGGGTTACAAATTTCCTGAAAAGGGCACTCGCACATTCGTGCTGAAATGTAGTCTTTTTTTTTCTCCCGACACTTTGCCTCCATAAAATGGCTTGTACCATCTTTCCATAAGGGCGCTGTTCAAAACGGACGATCATACACACTATCGCACAATATAACATGTTTTTCAGGAAGCACACGCGCGAAATTCCCAAAAAAACACTCATTGCCGCAGCTGCTAGTTCAAAAATGCACTCATTTTTGGAGAAAAAAAGGCACTTGTTTACAAGAAAGGGCAAAAAATATTGGGGGATAAACACTTGTTAACATCTTCTGGGTGGGAACAGGCAAACTAGTTTTAACCCCTTCATGTTATTTTTTAATAACCTTAAATAAAGTTTCATTTATCAATATTAAAACATATGGTGATTATAATTAGGCCTATATATATTGGCAAAAAAAGATGCGGGAAAAAATCCCCAAAAGCCTGGAAATTTGTTTTGTCGAAAAATACAATACTATCAAAAATGAATAGTGGCTATAGTGCACCATTTGTGTACATGCGTTTTTGGGGTGCAGGTCAACTCGGTCCCAAACCAGCCCGGGCGCCGGGCCGAGTCAACTCGGTCCCAGTTCAACTCGGTCAGGGGTGAGCTCGTCCCAAGTACATGCTGCAGTCTGCAGTACAGTGTGTTGCGTATGAGTGCTGCATACATTATGTGACGTGTACGTGTACATGTACATTGTACAGTGCAGTATACGCGTCTTCGAGCTTCACGTATCACGCACTCACTATACACGTACTGCTTGCATGCACTGCATGAACTGTGATAGCGTCTATGCACTGCAGCTGCACTGAAAATTCCTTCGACCAGCGTGAATAGCGTAAGTAAAATCTCATTTTATGGCCCAAAAATCCTCTCAAACTTAAAAAAAAAAAAATCTGCACTAGTAAGATGTATTTTCTACTAATTGCACTCACTTTCTGTCTGAAAAACTATTTTGAAATTGATGCATATTAGGTCCGAAAACTTATGCACCGAGTTGATTTTTGTCGTAATGACGAACACGCCATGCGATTTTCCCATTGCCACAATTATTGGGCAAAATGGAACCTCAAAACTGAGCACAAATGCCTGAAAATACAGGCGGAAACTGGTACACTTTTCTAAAAAGACATATAGATTGAATGTATGATGTATGAGGAATAAATGTGGATAATTTGAACAGTTTTCACATTGCGAAATTTTAGTTTAGTCGCTTTGTTTTCCGTGACCCCTTTTATTTCTGTTACCCCGACGCCATGCCGATGTACAAATGGACCATATTTTCACCACGGAAAAACTCTTGTACCGCTCAATGTACACTCCACTTTCGGTACACAAACCTATGGGACCATTCTAAAAATATTTCAATCTTCAAGATTACGATATGATTTTTCGATTAATAGCAATATTAGGGTCCAAAATGGTATTTGAAGGGTACTTTCATTCATGAAAAGGCAAGAGGTGTTTTTGGGTGTCGTTTTTCGGGCTTTGTTTGACCTCAATGAAACTGCCATTTTGTAGCATTGCCATACTACAACTCGAATGCCTACACCGCTGTATATCTTCCCCATACTCAACGCTTTTGTGTACAAACCCAATACGATATGCACTAAATTGATCCTGAACCCAGCGCGGACACTTTGAATATATATTTAGGACCCAAACTCTTTTCGAATGTGTGAAATTGCGGTGTTTTGGGACACGTTCGAAATCGGTTTTGTGGCGGGTGGGGCCGTTGAGAGATTTCCTCCATGTTTTTTTCGACGTCAAAAATGCAAAGTCTGTACCGAGGGAACAACATGCTTTGCATGTCGCTTGGCCATGGTCGGTCACACGTGTTGGTATCTAGTGCAGATTGCATCGTATATTGACAATACACATTCACCATGGACATTGAAGGGCTTTAAAAAAAAATGTATCAATCAGGCAATTTCGTTTTGTTTTGGGGGAATTTTAGGGCGCTTTTTGGCATGACCTCGGCGGCATTGGATCACGTGCCTCATTTGCATAAAGTGTGTGGATTGGCCATTCATTGGCTTTCCATTGTCACATTTGCAAAAGGTTTTGATCAATTATCTGTGTGGAGTTGTCATGTTTTGTGGGTGGAAATGTTATATTAAACTGGTTTCAAACTTCATGGCAAGCATTGGTTTGCGCAGTTTAGATAATTGTCAATTTATTTCATTTTTTCTGTTAATTGTTGCATCCAAAGGCACTTGGTGGTACTAACCTGCACACCTGACAGATGTTATTTGAAATTGGAAATTGTTATCATGACAGTATATGCCTTTGCGAATAATAAGTCATTTTTCAGATGTCATTTTTTGTTGTTGCTTTCGTTTAAACAGTGTTTTTCATTTAGTGTTTTCACGTTATATTTAAATCATCACTTGTTTTTTTTTAATAAATTTATAAAAAGCAATTGGAACAAAAGTGGCTGTAGTTTGCCAGGTTGCCAGATGCCAGGTTCCTGTTTGTGGAAAACAAATGGTTGCAGTTTCCATTCATGGCCCTTAAGTACCAAAGAAGTATTAATCAGTGTCTAAAATCATGTCAAAAGCTAATGTACAAAATCAGCCATTTGAATAAACTGAAATTAAAGTTAAAAGAAATACTAAGCCCTTCAGTGCATGGTGTTCTTCAATAAGATTGGTATCTGTCAACTAAAGAGTTAAATTTGAGTATTTGAGCTGCAAGCATTTTTCAACCAGTTTCTTGTTTGAATATTGTAATGAAGACCTGTATGCGCGCTGTGACGGAACATTTATTGTAATGGCGTGCATTTAATGATTTACGGTTCACCATGGACTGTTTTAAAGAGGAACGGACTACACGTTTTTGCTTGATGGACCTGCAACCAAAGTAGGATGGCAACTCTGGCTGTAACTGTAACCACTTTGTTTTTAATATTAAAACAAACAATAATAATTTAGTGTATTAATAGTGTATATCATTATAAATATCTTTAAACAGGTAACATGTTGGATTTAGAAAACTTAAATTACATTTGTACATATGTGTAACATGTTGCGATCTGTTGTCGAAAAAATTCTCTGTTTGATTTTTTTAAATTAATATTGAATAGGCCAAAAAAAAATACATCTGCTTCCGATTACATGGCATTTGAAAATAGGGTAGGTAGGTAGGGAAATTGTTTTTTTGGGGGGGCAGTTTTTTGTGTACGATCATATGGAGGTGTCTGCGTGTAGTCAAGGGTAGAAAGTGATGGTTTTTAGGGTTTTTTCCTCAAGCAGAACATTTTTTTTTTGGCCTTACTAGTTTTGTTAGAAACTTGTTTGCGTTTACACTGTCTCGGTATCTAATGCACTTCACTTAATTCAAATCTTTAATTTTTCATGGGAGTTTGGTATTTAACTAGTTTAAAACATTGCATATTATATTACTCTGGACCATAGAAAACACTTTTAAGCATTATAAATGCACTTAACGTTTTAATGTACATTATAAATAGACACATTGAAATTACTTCATCTACCCTTTAAAGCATTCCCTTTCCCCTGCCCATTTTTTTAGTGGAAATTAGACGAAGATGACGCTTATTTAAGAGTAACATGAACATTTCAACGATATCCAGATAAACACAATCACCATCTTGCACTTCTAAAAATGATTTGTTTAAAAAACTTATACTATGGATTATTTGGCATGACGGTACTGCAGTTACATTGATGAATGCTTGTTTGAATGTTGGATTTAACTAGCCTTTGGTTTTTTTTGTCAAACAGTTGTTGGATTGAATCAGCGTTTACCGACTCAGCTACTTAAGATTGCATCATGGTAAGGAAAGACGTAAACAAGCCCAAGGGACGTATGTCCTCCTATGCCTTCTTTGTCAAGTTCTGCCGTGAAGAAGTTAAAAATCAATCGGTGAACTTCACTGATTTCTCCAAGAGTTGCTCTGGAAAATGGAAGGTAATTACTACATTAGCTAAGTCTTGTGCTGTTGTTTGGTTTCAATTTAGAAGGAAAAAAAAAAATTGTTTTTTAACTTTTTGTGAATGGTTTTTTTGGGGGGTGGAAATGTCCCCCCCCCCCAATTTTTTTAAACAAAATGTAACTTTGTCCATGATCTTGCTTTAACTGATATTTCTTTCAATTTTTCAATTGAACAGTGTATGGGTGAAGAGGAGAAACAGAAGTTCCTCGATTGCGCAGATCAGGACAAGCAAAGGTACGAGCGCGAGATGTCCCACTATGTACCTCCTAAGGGTATGAATAAGAAGGGACGTAGAAAGAGGAAGGATCCCAATGCGCCAAAACGCAACCTGTAAGTATATAACATATTGAAGTTTGTGGTCCAGCGTTATCTTACAGTGGAGATGCAAAGCAAGAAATTGTGCGAGTTGAAACTGAAATGACTAGCAAGAATGTTGGTATATTGTTTTTCCCCATCAGGTCGGCATTTTTCCTGTACAGTAACGACGAGCGTGCGAAGATCAAAGCGGTGAATCCCAGCTTTGGCATCGGTGATATCGCTAAGGTTTTGTCTGGCCAGTGGAGGAACATTACAACTGCCCAAAAGGCCAAATACGACCATGCAGCCGTCATGGACAAGGAAAGATACGTGAAGGTATGTTCTATGAAGACGAGGCTTCCTCTCAACCGCTACACAGGAGGATCAGGCTTTGCCGCCTGCTTCGCGGGCGAGCAACTCGTGAACACCACACAGTAGCACAATTGTTTATGGTTTAAATCGAGGATTTCCTATTGTTCCTCTTCCCTTTTCCTTTGTTTATACTCAACTTTTTTGCAACAGCTCTCGTTGGTTTTGTACACGTTTTTTAATCGAGGTTGTCCTCGATTTGACTCCTGTCCTCAATTACTTGATGACGCTCGACATGTATGTCCTCGATTTACACCATAAACCAACCCGTGCATGCACATACACACTTTCTTCTTTGTAGTATAACAGTGATGTAACTTTCCTTTCATACAAAATATTCCTTCAATCTGAAAAGCACAAGTTTAATTAATGACAATATCTAGCTAGAGAGATTGAAACATTGGTATTCTTTGTCAGGTAGCAAGTTACTTAAAGTAAAGCTCTTATTTTTTATTACATTGGGGAAACTTTGTGATCTTTTAGCAGGCTAAATTAAGACATCTCATTTAATTGAAGTACTTGCTAAAAAGTTTGACATGTGAAAACATGTTCCTTTTTCAAATGGATGCTAAGTTTTAAGATATAAATAAACACAAACCTGAACTGTCAAAATTATAAAAAAAATGAGTTGATGAGTTTGCAACATTTGTGTTCACTGGCATTTTGAAAGTTTTGCAAATAATGTTTCCCCCTTATTTTAGGCGATGGCTGAGTACAAGGCCAAGGGCAAGAACAAGAAGAAGTCCTCATCAAGCAGCTCCTCTTCCTCCAGCTCTAGCTCAAGTAGCTCCAGCTCCAGCGACGAAGAGTAGACACTAACCCACAGCACAGAGAAGTTACTGGAGAAGTGGATCTCTAAACCCCACTTTTTTGTCTCCTGAAATATTGCCGGGCTATCAGATGGATGTATTATGACAAAATAACCCAGGCACTCTAAACACGGGCAGGTTTTCCAAAAATTAAAATTGAAAACCATTCATTAATAATCTTTGTCCCTGTGCCACACGTGCATAAAGTATTTGGAGCTCTTGGGACCAAAAAGGAAAATTAAAAATTAAAAAAAGAAGAAATTAACTTAAAAATACCTTGTATACTTAGTGTTTAAAATGAGTTTTAATCTTGACGGTTTGATCCCATGACTAAATTCTGTCTGCTTTATCGCCTGGTCCATGGCATTGTCAGCGCTGATTGCTGTAACCATGTGCACATCCGAAAGCTAATGTAAAGTAAATGTTTTTATCCCTGTTCTATTATTAAACTGTTAGGCCAAAAAAAAAATAAGTCGGTCTCTGGTCAGCGCGCGCGTCGATTTTAATCATGCGCGTCGATCTCTTTTTTTTTCAAAATGTTCCGCGGTAGCTCCAACAGCGCCCTCTATTTCCGCACCTCAATTTTTTTTACCAAAGAGCACCAAGGAATGGGAAATTGCACCAAGGCAAATGATCGAAAGCACCAAGGCAAATTATGGAGGACGCCAATGTACACGAGGACACCAAAAAAGCAAAATAGTACCCACCTTGTCTGTACAATCCAAGCTTGAAGAAAATTTTTTTAAAAATGCCGCGTGGCCGCGTCAATTCCGGAACTTTGGTCTGACCAGAGACCAAATTTTTTTTTTTTGGGCCTTATTTAGCTGCTGCTTACATCTGTTTAATTGTTTTTAAGTGTTTATTTCTTTCACAAATTATTTTTTGTATTATACCATTTTTGTGTGTAGTTGGTAGTGATGGTTTCTGAGTTAAAAATCCCTCATATTAAAAAAAAAAATTGTTTGCATAGTGCAAGTTCTATGAGTATGAAGTTCTTGGAGTTAAACCACAATTCCATTCAAATCAGGATTTAAACTTGTTGAATTATGAATGTACTCTAAAGACAGTGAAACCCGAAATGAGAATATTGTACACGTACATTACTTTTTCTAAAATTGTCAATTCTAAAAACGTTAGTCCAACATCAAGCCATGCATCGAGTATCCCAAGAAAAAAACCCACAAGTGCTTGTCATTTGCACCACAACATTGTAATTGTAACTGTATGATAGCGTTTTTGACTTTCTTTAATTCATGTATTAGCATTTATTCAACTAAGTTAGTTTTTCCAAGTTTTTCCTAGTTTAGTTTAAAGACAAGTTGGTTTACAAGATGTTAAAAGAACGTTGATCATAGTAATTGTTAAAATTCTTCCACGTGTTCAGAAAAATTGGAACGGCCATCTCCATTCCATAACAATGGGCTAAGTGTCATTTGTCAGTCCGCAAGATTTGAATTCTTTTAGTTGTGAATTTATCATGGCTGTTAATATTGAGCAGTTGGAAAACTTGGTTTAACCGAGTGGCGGTTAATGAACAAATTTTTAATGTAACCAATGCTTGATCTTCAATAGCAAGGCTAGGAGTTTGATTTTTCTCGGCCTAATGAAGATTTTATTTGCAACAACAGATGCTTGTCTGCTTTCATTGTAAGCGTGATTGAAAATTTGAAATGCACTAAAAGTCTGGCTTTATAACACGGTTATGTTCAGTACAGTATTATATACATGTATGCACAATTTTTAATGGAAGACAGACACATTGAAGAATGCCATGTAATGTTACGGCTGCTTTAATGAACTCCACCTTACTTGTTTTTGAAGTTCAGTGATCGACATTGGAAATTAAAGCATCAGTTTTTATGGAAGTAAACAGTTTGTGCTCTTGTGTGCCTCTTTTCTTTTGTTTGTCAGTTGCGTTCCTATCCCCCAACTCCCCCCCCCCCAAAAAAAAAACCCAGAAATAATGACATACATCTACTTGCCATTCCCCTCTAATCCAACCCCTGTACCCTCACCTAGCATTGAGTTGCTGACAAAATGAGGTTTATTCAATTAGGCTATTATATATTAGTACAGTGAGATTGTGGGCAAGGGATGGTATGAATGTACATGTACATATTTTCCCCCGACACTTGGTATTTGAACTTCATATTCTCGCCTCGGTGACCTCGTGCACACTTTAATTGAATGTATGCAGAATCATTGCATATTCTTTGTTCAGCATGTTATTTTGTGCATTGTTTCAAAGTCGGTATGTGTCGTTGGTATTAAAATCGAACCATATTCTGCATTTGGGCATTAAAAAAAAAATGACGCTAATAACTTAAATTTAAAAGTGTTTCGCAAATTCAATTGTATCATGTATGTTAACAAAATACACACGAGAGAGAGATTGTACAACTGTACAAGTATTTGTCGTTCAAGGTGGATACTTTCGAATATGTAATATGCGGAAATCGACATACTCGCGTGAACCCGGGTTTTTATTTTAGCAAAACCATGAAACTCTGCAGATAAACATGGACTTTTGAAGTAATCACAGCTGAGATGATGACTGTAAAAGAATAATTATATATTAATGCAGTACATATTTGAAATACTTTTCCCATAGATCTGAGAGATTTCCAAGATGGGAAGAAAAGATCCCAACAAGCCCAAGGGGCGTATGTCGTCTTATGCGTTCTTCGTCCAGTTCTGTCGCGAGGAGCACAAAGAGCGCAACCCGGGCCAGTCCGTCAACTTCACCCAGTTCTCCAAGAAGTGCGCAGAGAGATGGAAGGTTGGTATAAACCAATCCAAGTTAATTGCCCACTTTTTTGTGATCACTGCATGGGCTGGTTTTCCACCATTACTGGGACGCTCCAAAGCTAGCTTTGGTGTTTCACACAATGCACTTGGACTCCCCTACATGTTGCTATACAAAGCGCACGTGTGATGGGCATTCAGGCATGGAAGCACCCCAGTTATGGCTACCAGAGCTGTCATGGTATGTCAGAATCGGATTGGTTTATTGTAAACCTTAGCCAATAACCAATACTGAGGCGCAGCTCAACAAAAACAAAGAACACTTAGCAACTTTTAAGGATTTACTTAGAAAAAAAAAAGCAGCTTAGAACCAGTTACATGTACATGCTACTAAAGTAATATGCTTACCAAAAACAAAATTGGATCCTAACCTGTTTTTGGTAAGCAAGTAATTCTGTGGCTTGCAAACAGAACAGTTTAGTAACATTAGTGTCCATAAAGTTATAAGTAAACACACAAACTTGTTTTAGAGTTCTGGGGACAATACAAAATGTTCCCATAGCATAGTGCCTGCCAGGCAATAAAATTGAGGTTTATGAACATTTGCAAAAAACAAAAACAGACTCGATACAAAACCTTCATTTTTCTAAATCATGGACAAAACACCAGCTTGAAAATTGTCAGATTGAATGGCATTATCAATTGTACCATGCGGCCATATTTACAAAAAGTGATATCAAGAAATTGAATGATACTGATCGACACTCCGAACTTCAAATCAAGATAGATTAAAACATACAATCGGTTGCCATCCACATCCCACATATTCATTGGCGGGTCTTTTTGCCCATAGACCATGGATGATGGCGAGAAGAAGAGGTTCCTTGAGTGTGCAGACTGCGACAAGATGCGTTATGAACGGGAGATGGCCCGCTACGATCCACCCACGGGCACCAAGAAGAGGGGACGCAGAAAGAGAAAGGACCCCAACGCGCCCAAACGCAACCTGTAAGTGGCCTCTTGAAACAGGGTTACAACAGTGAAACTTGACAGAAAGGTGATCAAGTCCCATATGGCATTTAGAATGACAAGTCAAGTGTAGTCAAATCATACGTCAAATCACAAGTTAAATCACAAATCAAAAGAAGAAGTCAAATCATTAGCTCGTCCCTTAATTAACTTGAGTTTGGACGACAAGTCAATTGACAATTCAAATGACAAGTCATGTGACAAGTCAAATGACAAGTCATGTGACAAGTCAAATGACAAGTCAAATGACAAGTCAAATCACAGGTCAAATCACAAGTCAAATCACAAGTCAAATCACAAGTTAATAATTGCCTTGCTTAAACGTCATATGACATTTTTACATCACATGACATTTTAGTTGTTAGTTTGTTTCTGCTTAGATATTTTCTGTGCTCAGCAAATGTTTGTTCTTTGCGAATTTTTGTGTCTCCAGCTGGTCTCCTTCAAGTTCAGACTCAGTCGTTTTTCACTAATTTCTTCTTCAATTCTTATCGTCAGGTCAACATTTTTCCTGTACAGCAACGATGAGCGATCCAAAGTGAAGGCTGTCCACCCTGAATGGGGCATCGGTAAGATTGCCCAGGTGTTGGCTGAGCAGTGGAGGAATGTGTCGGCATCCCAGCGGGCCAAGTATGACAAGGCTGCCCTACAGGATAAGGAGCGATATGCCAAGGTGGGCCGGTCTCCAGTTATCTTTGATGTGTTATCACCGCAGTTCTCTCTATACTGACCTGATAGGCTGAAGTCATCGGGACGCCATTTTTGGGGGCCGAATTGTATACAGGGGGCTTCCGTCAATCCCCGGTGGGTTATAGCCACTGATCTGTATTCAGACTGGATAGGCTGAAATCGTGATCTGTGTCATGTAATCTGATTACATGATCATAGTGATCTCAGTCGCACGTAACAGCAGCCATATTTGGAGGCCTAATAGTTTAATACTCAAAGCAGCTTCACTTCTTTATGCACGGTGATCTTGGACGCATGACCCATCCAGTCAGTATTCAGAGATTGGTGGTTAACACCCAACTAAAAGAGCAATCATTGCTTGCTGGATAAGGTTTGGTGATCAGTCCGAATGAGCCAGATCAGTATACCAACTGTGTATTCCCACTCAACTACTCGAATCCATGACCTCCTGCTTACCAGATGTCTTACCACTCAACCAACGAGCTTGCCAGGATCGACTGGGTGGTTTGAATCTTATATGGACTATCACAACCAATCTGTACCGAGATAGTCCAACAGGGCGTTGTGTACAGTATATAAGCAGAAGCAGAACCAATCACCAGTTGTATAATGGAATTTTAAATTTCTGGTAATTGTCTCTTTTTTTCCAGGCAATGGCAGAGTACAAGTCCAAGGCAGTAAAGAAGAAGAGCTCCTCCAGTTCCTCCTCCTCTTCCTCCTCCAGCTCCAGCTCAAGTAGCTCCAGCTCCAGCGATGAGGAGTAAACCTCAGCAACACCCTAAAAAACCACCGATTCTCCGGACTATCACGTCTGATCAGAACAAACAGCCTTCAATTTGATTCAGGACCTCATTTAGGTTCATTTCACTCATCAGTCACATGCAACGTGCTAACCATTAGCCTTCTTAAGATATGGCAGACCATAGACTCAATATGAGGGGGGGGGTGCTAGTTCGGATAAAGTTGTGGGTAGAATCATTCACTTTGTCCAAAAGACATGTTCCCGGGAAATTTTCATTGGGAACTTAGTTAACTTACCAATACTGATTTGCGGGGAGAAGTTGTTCAGAATCCTGCAACTTAAACCCGATACAATGTCTGCAACTTGTCTTGAACTTGTCCTGGATATGAATTGAGACGGGCGTAAACAGGTCCAGAACACTGTAGTGTAGTCCTTACATTTATTAGTGCCAAGTGTAAAAAAAACCAAATGGTCAACTCCAGTCAAGTTCTTTCAACTGATGAACGTTCTCTTTTTTTGTGTCTTGCTTTCTTCCACCCTCTGGTATGATTGTTTACTTTTGTGATTTCAAAGGGGAGTAAAAACAGACAAAAAAATTTCCTCACTTTTTTTAATGGTAGAAGGTATTGATTGCTGAAAAGGGAATGGCTATGTGGAGGCACAGGGGATTAACAGAAAGGGAAGGAACTGGTACTGAAGTGTAAAATGAACTTGACTGGACTTGTCGTTATAAAAAAAATACTGTTTGCATTTGTGTGTATAATAAGCCGTATTACTCCAACTGATTATCTTCACTCTGCTGTGTTTAGTGTTTAGATGCTGCTTTTAATATTCGCGATACATTTTTAGAGTAAACGTTTGTCTATGATTTCCAAAATGTCTTCTCATTTTATTTCAAGCAGAGGTGTGTTTTGTCATTTTATTTGTATTTTAATCTTCCCAGTTGTAGCTAATACTGAAATAAATGTACTTGTTTTCCTTGGAAAGAATAATATTTGGACACCACTTTGTTGGCAGTGTAAAAGGTCTAAAATCGGAACCGTTTCTCGGTTTGAGATATTTTTTTTCCCCCAAGATTTGCAATGGCTGACCATCATTCGGGTTATGTGTGTTGACATAAGTCATCACAAGTCATCACAAGTCATCACAAGTTATCACAAGTCATCACAAATATTCACACATAGACAGTCTGAAGTATAGTGACCAGCTATCTAAATGAAGTATGACAAAAACATTCTGTTGTCACATTTCATCCCGTTGCATGTGATAGAACTTATGATTGGACCTGTGATGGATGTGCGATCGCCTCAGATCACAACTCAATCACAACTCTGGTAATTAACATCATGATAGTTCAAGTTAATTTTACTACGGAAAAGTTGGTAAGAGTATCTCCATTTTATGCACTATGTAGATTATATTCAAGCCATTGTGATTTCTAAACAGTGTTTAAGACTAAAAAAAACAAAACCAAATTGTTTAGAAGCTTATTTTGCTGTATTATTAAAGAATGCCATTGTATCAATCGTAATTATTCATTTTCCCAGTATGTAGCCATTTTGAGTCAATTTATTAAAGCTCACGTTTTATTTGTCCAAACAAATCGTTTTCTTTCCTTTTGGGTTTGGTCACAAACAAACAGAGTGTTAATTTCATGTGCTTATTTTTGCAAATATAACGGAAAATAGTTAGCATCGTTTAATATCGCAGATATGCAAATCACTTTTTTTATTTCAACATTATTTTGTGGTCACATGAATGTGATGCGTGCTCCTTTAGATTGATAGGATCGGTATCAAAATTCCGATATTTCAATAAAAGATGGTCATTTGGTTTGATATCTATGCTTGATATATGCTAGGAAAGCTGGATATTTCAGTCAGTACAATGGCCTTGAAATCATACATTCCCCAGTAAAGGCCAATTCCTGATGCTTTGCAGATTTTTTGCATGTCAAATATTTTTGCTAAAAAATCACGGATTTTCAGGGAAGGAGAAAAGCAATAACTTAACAAACCAACAGAACCAATATGTGTACTGTAGATTCTGATCCTTTTATTTTTTTCAATCACTGGCTAAAAACTCTTGATCGTCGAATTTCCAATATGGAGCCAACATGACAAGTTGAAAAAAACATCAATGAAACCTGCCTTAAATCATATTGTGGCAATATTAAATCATAGTTATCGGTGGCAAAAATCCTACAATGGACTCCATGCACCAACAATAGATGGCGCTTCATTACCTTTTACATGGTGCTGTGACAAGCCTTAAAGATCACAGCCATAGAAACTCTAAATAAAAGAACTAGAAGCTTTCTTAATGGTTTTTGGCCTTGCATGAGAAAACTGATCACATAAATGAAATAAGGCCCGTTCTAGACGCCGTGCTGTGCTGCCATGCCAAACTAAAAAAACTTGACTTTATGAATTTGGCACGGCGATAGCACAGCATATTTGAATCGGTGAATTGAGTTCGGCATGGCACCATCCTTTGGTTTGACAGGGCTGTCGCACTATCGCCGTTCCAAACAGTAGTGGCACAGCACTGTTCTGATCACGCCATGCCATTGCCATGCCAAACTGAATTCAACTCAAAATTGGGGCACACATTTTAGAAATGCACATGCTCGCAATACCCTCTCTCGCGTCCACATCATTGGTGCAAATATTTTGATCGTGCTGAAAGTTCACTGAACTGCTTTAACCTGGCCAGTTACTCCAGATACATTAAGGTTCGACTATTAAATTTAGATTTAGAGCAACTGCCGTGCTGTAGACGAGATATAGCCTCACGCATTTCAATTAACTTTCGGCGCGGCAGTAGCACGGCGTCTAGAACTGGCCAAAGAGACACTATCTGTTAAAAACAAAGTAAATTGAAAAAAAAAATTGCAGTATTAGGCAACAAGGTCAGTGGTGAACATCAGTCAACTGTGAATTTCGTCATTCAAACAACTGACTAAAATGACTTAAAAACAAAAGTATATTCTTTCACTTGTTTTTCTTTCCTTTCCGTTTAGTTTTTTTCTTGGCAGGTGGACCAGATGTGGAAGAAACAGTCTGAGATGCCTTGAGTGCAACTGAGAGGTCAAGATCAGCAGAAGGATCCACAGGTGGCCTAAACAATAGATAAAAAGTGACGAAATTAATTTGGATAATTCTGGGATGGTTATGAAAAATATAGAGAAACCCCTTCCTCAGTTTCTTTACATAACGTTGAACTAAGACATTGGCTAGAGTGGGGTTTGAACCCGCAACCTCTAGATCACTGTAACAGCACTCCACCAAACTGAGCTTTCCAGTCGTATGTTGGCGGTTCACCATTTTGTCCATGTCTTTGTTCAAGGGGCGCTAGTCAGAAGACATGAACTTGTATTTGCCATACAGCCAGAGATCACGCCCAATGCCAGCAACATTAGCAATGCTGCAAACCTGGGAAATAGCAAACGGGCATCACTCAAAGAGGATATGACTTTTCAAAACAAGCCTTCCAATAAATTGCAAAGGGAAACGACTAGGTTGTGTTTCTCTTGTTGGTTCATCTTTTATCCTGTAATTACCCTGGACTGTTCAGATAAGTAAACTACAAACTCATGAATTTTTTGTTGAGAACAAACAATTTATGATGGTCGTTTTTATTAACTGCGACTGGCTTCAACGTACCTCTTGTTGTGTCCACCCGAGTCTTCCTCGTTCAGTGTGACCGTCTCAGCCTCTTCACTGCTATCACTGTGATATCCCTCCGCCACTGAAAACAATGAAATAAAATTCCGTATTAAGATTGAGAAATATGAATGCATGCCATTGATGAATGTTTCTTTTACAAAACGGTAACAGATACAGTTTAGTGTGAACTGGTATTGACTGGTATCGTACAGTCTCCAGAACCCGACAATGGCATGCACAGACTCGACAGTTAAAATGGGTAATTGTTTCAGAACTTTTTTAAGATAAATAAGACTTTAAAGTTTGTATGGTGGAGAATAATTGTCAAGTAAAAGAGTTTGCATGTAAGTTGTCATGGTGTGCTTTTGAGAAAAAAAAACATTGTTAGTTCACTAATTTCTGATGAGTTAGTCCGTTTTGTATTCACTTTCTCCCACTTGGCATCTTGAAGTTAAATTCAGTGTGTGAAATTGTGCAATCAAGATTTTTTGAACAAATCAAACCTTAACACAGCGGTAACCAGAGGAAGATTATTTTTGTTCTCACATTTAAAAATGAACTTACCCCTTGTCTGCGATACACTCGGTTGTTTTCTCCTCACAGCCACATCCGATGTCCCATCATCCATGGCATCAACCTCCTCCTCCTCATCAGCATCCTCCATCTCATCCTCGTCCTCCTCAACTTCGTTCTCGGCATCGGGGATGAGCCACGTGTTGGCAGCCCCTTCCCCGATCCCTCTGAAGCCAGCATCAAGCAGTGTGGATTTCACATCTCTGGTGAATGGGTCGCTCAGGAAAGGAACTGCCACAGTATGCTATCGGACGTTACCTCTTAGGTTTGTACACACCCGATGCTACAAATTTCAAACAAGCAGCCTAGATAAGCCATTGTATGATGTTTGAGTTCTTTTCCACACTCACCACAATAGATAGCACTGGGGCTCTTGATTTGAAATTTGTCTTTTACAGTGACAGTAATAAGCAGTGCAGAAAAGCTGCCATTTGCAGCATCAAGTCTGTTTTACTTGCAAGGCATTACGGGAAAAATCAGTACCTCTGAGTAGATGTTGTCAAACAGCTTTATGGCACTGTATGACCAACCATTGCCCATGACACACTGTGCCTCACTAGTTTGTGCATGTATGACATGATGCACACAAGACTAATAATGTGCACAAGCCACACACAGATCTGTATTAGTTTCATTTGGGTGCCAGACGTATAGCAGCAAGACTTTCAAGTAAAGTAAAGTCTGTTACGAGCCAATATGGCCCATCAGGCCGGCGTTTATCTCCAGTTTCCTTGGCATGAAACGACTGAGAATATTTCTATCCCCCCTGGATGGGATGCCAGTCCATCGCAGGTTACTCCCCAGCTAATGATGTACCCATTTATACTCCTGAGTGGAGAGAGGCAAGTTGGGATGAAGTAGCTTGCCCAAGGACACAACATATGGCCAGCAGCTGGATTGGAACCCCTGACCCACTGATCATGAGTCACGAACCCTAACCACTAGGCCACACTCCCCAACATTGGCATTCAAGAGTCTGCATAATTCTTTCTTTGGCAACACTGAGGAAGTATTAGTGCACAGACTCTACAGAAGTCCAGAATGCAAGGATACGAGTCTTGTACTGGCTCATCAGCTCTGTCGATAACATCTTGAGCCATCTCCACAGACTTGGTAGTGTCAACTCTCTGAGGCTCTGCTACAGACGTTGTTATTCTCCGTCTTGGCAGTGATTCAGCATAACCACATTTCTTGCCTTCAGACCTATAAAATACAAACAATACAAAATTCATTTTAACCTTACTCTGGACTCTGGTATAAAACTTGGAAACAATATAGAATTTTATGTCTTGTAGACCTTGTTCAAAACTACACCCTAAAAGCATAATTTATATTGAAAGGCACCTGAGTACCACTGCCATCCTGCGCTAATTCTAACGTACATTGCTCACAGGCAAGGATATTGTTAGCTATTTATTAAATACATATTCTCTATGTGCACATAAGAAAAAGAACGCTTACCTCGCTTTTGCATCATTACTCAGTGCTTTCTTGATGAGCTCCGTTACCTCAGCTACCTTAATGACGGCAATTTGTGAACATCTTAAGATCTGATGGGATCAAGTGAGAAACGGAAGAATGAATCGATATAGTCACAGAGCATTTTATTGCTGTACGATATGGACTCCGCGCACTAGTACCCCGTCAACATTTACAAAGAGAGCGTTTGGAGGGACCTACGAACACATTTCCGCTAAACACATTGCCGCTATATACCTGACGCTCACGCAATGACGATACCGGTTTGAGGACATTCAGAATAAAATTAGTCTGGCGCACTTCAGGCCATACGCGCATGCACGTGGTGTGTTCCACACACACACACAGCTCTTGAAAGTCGCAAGCAAGTGCTATCTACTGTCCATGTACTGAGTCTCATGTGAATGTAAGCAGGTGCTTGCATGCAGTGCACATAAACACATTTTCCGATCACTGCACTTTTTCCCTCCGTGCACAAGTACCCCCTCAACAGTGACAAAAGGAGAGTTGGGGGAGACCACTGGGAGGGACATGCGAACGCATCACAGACGGCGCCTGATGCTCACGCAAAGATGCTAGTCCCACTACGGATTTGTGCACATTCACTGGGGTGCAACATTTCCTCGGATCCACTGATTTCCTCGTTTTTTTTACTTCTCATGAATGCCGTTACAAATTGAAAAACACTGTACATAGTCTTGTGTGATTTGGAGTTTCCTTTTTTTTCTTCTTCTTTTGCATGTCATTATTTTGTCATGGTGTCATTTGTCACCAGGGCAAACCCCTTGTCTTAGCAATAAGTGTTACTGGGTTCTTTTACGTGCATTGCATTACACAACACACAGGACCTACGGCTTTATGCCCAGCCGATGGACGAACAGTGCCTTGCTTAAGGGGACAAGTGTCCAGACCCGGGCTCGAACCCACATTCATCTGCCTCTGAAACACCAGAGAATGAGTCCAGTGCAGTGCTCTTAACCACTAGGTCATGACGCTCCACTGCATGGAGTGCATGGAGACCAATGAATACTTGATCCAGTGAGTTCTTACCTGGTCTTTGAGGAGCAGCATTCCTCCCGTCATCTGGACTGTGCAGAGTTCCCTGTGTGCATTCATGGCCATCACCATGTTGCCTTCCATCACCGATTCTTCCTTGAACGTTGGATCAACCAGTAAGTACTTCCTAGAAACAGAAAGGGATTGTATTCAGAGATACGTGAAGACAATTAGTTCTCCATTGGTAAGCAAGTTGGGACGAGGACTGTAAGTCGACTGGTGGTTGATTAACTTACGCCTGTGCACTAATAGCAATGCGCGAACGCCTCTAGTCAGAGAAAAACTTCTTGGTCCTAGCTCCCTGTGGTGCATTATGATATAATGGCATCTTCTGAGCCTTTAAAAAGTGGCAGCAAAATACCAGTACAATGGGTTCTGGACTATTGGGCTGGACTACTATCTTACCCCTGTTCAAAGAATGCAAATGAAATACAGACTGGCATGTGGTGAACACTCAGTGGAACGGGGTCTCTGTCCTCGGGTGTGTGCTGAAAAAAAAAAAAAATTCACAATTATTCGTTTTAGGAAGATACAAGTATGTTGTTTAATAAAATGAAAGAAGTTTGTGCACTTTTGAAACTGCTTGAAACAATCCATGAGAACCTGATGTATAAATACATTTCAGAGGCCAATGACAAGTTTCTGTCGAGAAAAAAAATAATGCTTGAAATATCTTTCAATATTTGACAGTCTAGAAAAAAAAACGTTTGCTTGAATTTCTTACGATTGTGACTGTTTCTCCGACGACTGTAACATCAGGCCTCCTGAAGTGGGACAGTGCCGCAATGGCTGCAATACTCCCACAGTCTAAGATGCTGCCATCGTGGTTTAAGACGTGGACATCCACACGAATCTGCCAGACCTGCAAACGGTACGTTTAGAGATGAAAAAAGGTAAGTGAACAATGTTGCAGATATCCATGACTTAATTCTAACAAAATATTGAAAGAACTTAAAGCTATAGTCCATCATTTGTAATTTGTGCAAAAATCTAATGAAGGATATTAAGCATACTGATGAGAGAAACCAGTACATTCTGAAACTTGCAAATGGACAAGCTTTTATTCAACGGAAGAGTATATCACATAATAGTGATGTTCAACTCTGCACTATTTTTTTTCCAAAAACGTTTCCATCACTGAGTGTTGTGGTGGATTGGTTGTGGCATCCAACTCATATGTGGCAGTATGTACATTTGAATCACAACAATGACCATGATACTTGTGTTCTTGGGCAAGACACTTTACCACTATTTGCTCTCTCCACCCAGGATAAAAAAAGATACCTGTGAGGGTAGTAGAGAACACATTGCGCTGATCTCAAACTGTGGCATAAAACGAATCTCATGGCCTGATGAGTGAGCTTCATGTAGAAGGTTCATGATGATTTGTGTTCTTAGGCAAGACACTTTACCACAATTTGCTCTCCCAACCCAGGAGAATAAATGACACATGTGAGGGTAGAGAACAGATTTGCTGATCTGGCACTGTGGCATAAAACTGATTTCATGGCCTGATGAACGGGGTAGTAATTGTGAAGTGCTGTGAGACATTTGTAATAAGTGTGTAATTGTGAAGTGCTTTTAGACATTTGTAATAAGTGCTATATAAGCACCCCATTATAGTTTTTATTATCCTTATCAAATTTCACGGACTGGAGGGAGATGGGATGGGGGTAAAGTGCCAATAAAATGTTGCAAGAGACTAACCTTTTCTCCAGCCACAATGCACAGTGATTCCATATCTACAGCCCTGGAGTCTTTTAGGCATCTCTCCAACAGTCTGTTCAGCTCCACGCCATATTCAGATAACCTGCCACATCAAAATCCAGAAAACGTTATCTGAGAAATCATGGCTCACACGATTCAGAAGACCTACTCATTTAATGTCTAAAGTATTCACAGAGTAGGAAAGACGAAATACTAGCCAAGCGTTAACACCCACTTGCCCAGAATTTATCAACTTGCTGATTTTAAACCTTTATTCACTGTAGTGCTTGAAACCTGTAGTGCAGGTGCCAATAGATTGACTTAACACATTTGTGCACAGAGCCATGCAAGGGGCAAATTTCATAGCACTGCTTAACAGTTACCAGAAATGTTTTGCTAACCACAGCTGAAAATTGTGCTATATAAGCTAGAAAATGTTTACTTTGCAAAGTTGTATGCCGGAAAATATTACTTTCAAAACTGTTATGCTAGAAAATGTTAATTAGCATAGTTTTAAATGAAAAACAGCACAGGATCATATTCCAACACTGTTCATCAGATCAATATTTCTTTTTTGACAGTCATGCTGCTGTTGCAAAGCAAACCTACTCTGTGCTCAATACAGGTGCCATGCTAACTAACTCCATGAATGTTGCCTCTGGCATGCTTGAGTACAGAAGTAGAAATACAGAATGATGTTCTTACCGTCCTGGCTCAAAGCCAGGTGATGCCATCGGGGACAGCTCCAAGTTCAAGTAGAGCTGGCCCTCTGTTGGCCGAGCATTCTTGGGTTCCAATGCCTCACAGGATACCTGTGCAAGAACTCTGTCAATCAGGGAGTAAAAGTTGATTCGAAAATTAACCCTAACTCCCTGGGTATTTTTGCATTAAATGCTTCCCTGAATCGTCCACACACCAACTTTTCGCATTATTTGCAGTATATATTTAAAAATTAACTTCATTTTTTTTTAAATTTACCTTGTCTGCCCAAGTTGAACCTCACAACATCCTCTTTCTAAGCCGAATGTTATCTTTATGTTTCTGTAGTCATATGTGTCCCGTCCATCAATTCTCTGTAATTATTGGAAAGAAAAAAATTACTACTTCAGGACAACTTTTGACCAACTTGGACACAAATTTCTTTGCACAGTGGTGGCATTTTCGAATAATTAAGTATTTGATTATTCAAACTTGGATTCAATTGAATATTTGAATATTAAAAACGTGCTGATCAAATTTTACATGCACCAGCTAGGGGCGGGGGGGACTAAAGTAGAGTTAACATTTAACAATTGGCGATCGTGTAGTTATGGGACCCTCTTTTAGTTTCTATCACATTAGAGTCAAAGGTGTTTTTTATCATTTAAATAAAAATGACCTTTTCAACATAAAGCCAACTTCTCTCAATTATTATGACACCTTTTTGTGTAATTTTGAACAGTTTCTACTCTGGCGATACTACCACCAGACCATGTCCGAATCTTAAAAAGGCGATTAGTAATTCACTAGTACTAATTGGGTCGAAGTTTAATACTCGGACTACTGTAGACCAATTAATGTGCACCAAATAATAAAAAGATGAATAGTAAAACCCAATGTGTTCCTTGGTTAGGCATGGAGGGATAAAAGTTCGATGGGCTCTTCTAAGTTCTAATTCTATTTTCTAAATTGTCATTGAAATGTTCATTTAAATTTGTCACGAAATGGGTAAAATGGCTTATGCCATTGACTGGTCATGCATGTCCCGTTGTCGTTGATAAATCTCATTTGTGCTGGTGATTTCTGAAATAATCTCACCTTTCCGGACCTGATCGCTGCAAGTAAAAAGTCTCTCTCAACATTGGACAATGGTGTTTCCTTCATTATTATAAATACACTGTTCTGAAATCAAAATATTTAGTTCACAATCTCGATCATTAACGCCGCGCCACATGCGTTTCTCAGTTGTTCCACCACCGGCGGCTCGTTCATGCGCGCGTCACACGCGCGATAGGCTAACATACGTGAGTATTGACACAAAACAGCCGCATGATGTGACACTTTTGGGGGGAATTTCCCTTGCGATTTTTCTGTCCATTTTCGAAAGGAATGTAAACACTTGCAACTCATGTGTTTCAATTAATATTTATCTTCCGTTTATTTATTTTTATGCACTCAGATTCCAACAGAGTTAGACAACTCCCAGATGTTAAATGTACGGACTTTGCATTTTTTTTTTATCAACGAAGTTGATTTTACATGGTTTCTTGTACCAAGGATGAAGGAAGAACTTCGAAAAGTCATTTACATAACCAAACATGTACATGTAGAGATTAGAGTGAAAAAAAACCCACCATATTTTGAATGGGAAAAAAATGACACTAGTAAATAAATTACAGTGGTAATACTAAATCTTTCATTCTCTCAGCCGAACACGCTTTATACACCTCATACATTCTCCCTTACACATGTACTCTATTACTTGCCGTTTGACACTTGGCCCCGCCACGACACCTCCATGCCGCAGGATAGATGTAATGTGTACATTGCTATTTTGAGCTAGGATGGTGCATGATTTGGGCAAACTTTCAAAAACCTTGTCTTTATGCCAGTTTTCGGAAAAACAATTGGTGCGGGGCAAAGCACCAGTGCATTTGATTTTATTTATTCGGAACTTCGGAAGGACTTAAAACTTCTTCTTTTTCATATAAAGTGTTTTGTTATTGTCTGTTTGTTTGTTTTATTTTGTTATGTATTTTTTTTGTTTCTTAGTCTTTTTCCAAACAAAACATAGCGCATCACCGGCCTTCACAATAATAGCTTGGTGCTGCAGTATGGGCGCCTGTAAATTTAATGTAATTTACATTTTCTTTCTTTTAGTCAACTTTATTATTTTGTCAAAAGTAAGACCAAAAAGATCTTTTTGTTTCGTTTTATTTATTATTATGATTATTAATAATAATAATAATAATTCTTTTAAAACTGTTATCAATGTTTTTGTCATATTTTATTGCTGTATTATTATGTGTTTTTATAGGAACATGTCAATTTCCAATAGTTATGTTAATGTTATAATGTATGGCGTCCATTTAAAAATCAAAATGAAAGTGGTTTATAAGTTGCTACGCGGCGCGGCATGAAGTTATTTTTAGGAAGGATGAATAGGCACTTCACACTGACATTTTTGCTATTGTACCCGATCGGAACTGCGAACAATAGTAAGTAACGCTCTGATAACTGCGAGGAATTTGTGGTCCTAGGAATTTGTGGTCCTGGGAATTTGGAAAAAGTTTGAAACAGAAGGAAATCTAGTTCTATTTGAGCCCATTTTTTTAATAACCAACGTTCAATGTCAAGAAAAATGATAACGTCATCATGTCTTCAGAACGTTTTTTTTTCGCCTTTAGATATCAAACCCTAAGAAAATTTAAAACAACCGATATCATGAATGAAAAAAATGGGAAGAAAAGAAACCGCCAGCCCCGGCGCGGCTTGATGAATAGACACACAGGAAACCCGCGAAAAGATTCAAGCCAATCACAGGCCAGAATCGACATTACTCACGCTGTAATACTTTATTTTTAGACATGATTGACAGTTCCGCAAAGAACGGGGCTCTGATTGGCCAATCGCACATACCATTCATTGAAGTCGAACATTCCAGGGAGTATGGAGAATTTAAGAATGAGTAAGATTTGGTCACGATGTAATCAGCAAACTAAACGTATCGAAATACTAAAAATACCTGAATAACTTTTAATTTATAATGTTTTATTAGAACTTACAAACTTATTATGTTTTTGAGGGGAAACTGATTAATTTTTTATATCTTTTTGCAGTATTTACATTAGGCTCTCCTATATTGTGACTGAAGAATTTCTCGCAGCTGTTGACACTAAACGCTGCCCCGGCTAGGCCGCGCCATGCCAACTGTCAGCTGATTATAACCGGCCAACTCTATTCTCATCCGCCACAAACGCTGTAGTCCTTTACAAATTTACTTCAAAAATTCACTTTCGGTAATCTGTCACAAAAATACCACTCTGTGATAGATAGTATTATTAAATATAAGATTAAGATTAAATCAGGGTGATTTTGATTTGGATTGGTAGTTTCAAATGTTAGATTATTGCTTGGCGTAAGGATATGTCGTAACCTTGAGAGTAACCGCAGCTGACTGTGTGACCAGCTGTTTCCCGCGCCGCCACGATACGGATAATGACTACACATACCCTTCAACCACGCCGGTTCAGCTGAGACAAAATAAAAACACTGTGGATTTTACCTCACCAATTTTGCACTATTTCGGATCAGAAAAGGACGGCATTTTCTGGAAAATATGGCCTATTACATGCGCAAGATGGAGAAGGCATATGTGGACACAAGCGATATTTTGCCAAGCCCGATTGTGACGACAGTTGGAAGGTACGTGACCATTTAAATCCCGTGTTGTCTTTTGTCAAAAAAATAGTATTCCGATCAGCCACGTGATTCGGTATTTACGTTTGTAAAAAGAGGTAAATTGACAGTAAAATCCCTCTTTTTGCATGAATTGTAATAGTTAACCAACTATCTAAATCCTGATGAGTGCTTAAATCCGGTTTTTGTGAGCGGGTATTTAATTTTAGTCTCAAATTTACAAAGAATACATTTGGGGGTCTTTCCACGTGCTCACGTTGGGATGCGTGTTGCATGTGTATAAAGGTTTCGATACTCGCGCCCGCCTGCACATTTTTATCCCGGCCAGCTGATAACTATTGTCTCGACTGAAATTTTGTTCCTACGGTAACAAAAATAATTTACTAGGTGATTGATCACAAGTATGGTTGCAAATCTGATTTGCAAATACTGTGTCGTCTGTATTTAAAGGGCTATGGGTGATTTAAGGTCTTGTGTTTTGCGCTTACTTGCTGTTGTGTCGTCAAGCTGGGTGCCACGCCTTTAGTTTTGTAGCTGCCCACACAAATTGCTCAATCCTTCGGTTGTGTATATTTTTTACTGCCATTTTTCTGTCATATTGTGCCATGAAAATTTAATGTATTCCTCAGATTAACGTTTATTATTAATATGCACGAAAACCCCTCTCGATGACCGTTGTTTTTGTTTTGAACTGTCATTGTAAATGAACAGTTTGCCGCACACGTGTGTCATGACATACTGCACGTAAGCAAGCGAGGCGAGCTAGGGCAGGATGCTGTGTTTAGCCGGTCTGTCGCTAAGTGGAAAGCGTGGGCGTACGGTATGCAAATGTTGGGCCTGGATCGCCCTGGACTTGATGTTACCGTTATATTCACTTTCTCTTGTTTGTTTATCCTGGTCAGCTGACTGCTGGATTTCTTAGGGACGGGCATGTGGACCCACCCAGGCGTAACTATATACAGCCTACATCTTGGCCTTTTGCTTGGCTGACAAAAAGTGACATGTTTATGTCCGCAAATCCTAAAGGAATGTGTAGGCGGACAAGGGAGGCTTTTCGCAGACCGGAAGAAAATGAAATAGATGACCTTTTTGAGTGAAAGATCATAATTAATGGACTAGAACATGTTTTCAAACATGTTTTAATGTAGACCCATATATTACTTATTAGTCTAAATGCAATGCGCAAGGGCCTACTGTTTGTCAGTGATTTTTGTGGATTGATAATGATAATTGATTTTTTTTTTTTTTCAATTTTAAAATTTTCATTAAAAACAATGCGTACCAAAATATTGTCCCGTAGGGCTATTTAAAAGCATTACTATACTAGCATCAGCTTGCTACTCTGTCTGGGATTTAATTGTCTTAATTAACCCAATTTTCAGACGATTTAACCTGCTTTTAGGTAGGAATAATTTTGATCATCCGTAAAATAGGATTAATTTAAAGCATTTTTTTTCCAGAATTCGCGGGTGAGAAAAACGTGGGTTACTGCAATCAATCCCGCGTGATTTAAAACCAGGGGCCTGTTAAATTTTGCATTTTGTACAATTTTTTGGAGGGTTGCAATGTCTCGTCCTCTGTGTGAACCTACCTTCAGCGAGAGTGGAGCAAGCCAGACGGGGCATGTCTGCAGTCTCGTCTGGGTCGGGCAGTTTTGTAACATATGGCGCGTGTGGCTGTAGTACGTCTGTGTCATCCCTACGTTGGTTGTACGTACTAGGCGACGAGGTGTGACTTGGTGTGATCGCATTTCATAGTCAGCTGAGTGTTGAATTTTGGGGGAAATTTTGGGCCACGGCTTGTTTTCATTGTCTGCCCGACTGACCATGCGAGAAACCAAAACGTCAGGTATCTTTGTCTTGTCACGGTTTACTCAAGTCAGCTGCAACATTGAACATCTGCACATTGTTTTGTTACATATATTTTGTATATATTTGTATTAATTAGAAAAGTTTTAATTTATTCATATCAATCATAAAGTGGGATTTTTGCCCTTATCTTTTTGTCATGTCTTGTAGTTTTCTCGTAAAGCATTTAAAAATGTATATTTTGGCTTTATGAAAGTAGTGATTGTTGATTGCATGGAGAAAGGAAAACAGATGATTGTCAATTGGCTCATCTGTACATCAAAGAAAATAATCCATTGTGGATTTGTTTAATTGAAAATCTCCATCAAATAAACAGATAAACAGATGTAATCCGAAAGTCTAACGCATTATTCTTTTTATAAATTTCATATGAAATAAAAATTCACATTGACGACACACGAGACAGACAAGTGACATTGATGACACATGTGTACTGCGGAAGCCTAGTCGGAGTTGCTAAGCCTTCTTCAAAGTCAAATTTCCTCTTTTGGGAAATCAAAAATTACTCTCCATGACACTGCATATCTGAATGTCACATTTTTTGGGGTCAAAGTTTTTATGACTTGCACTGGCTTGTGTAAGGTTTTACATATACATGTATTTTGAAATGCTGATGATAGTGATGTTCAATGTAAGGAGCAGTTCTCAGTGATGTTGCGGAACAACTTCGGATAAAATTTATGCCTCAGAATACACCTTGTCCTTAGGTTTTTCAACACAAAAGTAAAATTTAGAGTGGGCAGAAATGTGAAGTTCAGATAGACATGCCTCAGAAAACACCTTGTCCTTAGGTTTTTCAACATAAAAGTAAAATTTAGGGTTGGCAGAAATGTGAAGTTCAGATAGACAAACTAGAAAATAATCTGTTTCACTTTCAAAAGAATTTACGATTTCAAAAGATAAATTGGTTAGAATGCATATTTTTGTGTTTTTTGTTTTAAACATGCATACATTAGTGTACTTTTGCATCATATTGCAACACCTTTTTTATGGAGTGAGGATAATATTACAACTCCTTTGTAGAAAGAAAAGTACAAATCTAATTTGTGATATCAGCTCCTAAATTAAGTCAACATTAAAATACCCATTAAAAAAAAATGTATCTTCTGATCTGCATGTGCCTTTTAGAAGAAAAAAAAAATCTGGAATCAGCTGTTTCCACAACCAAAGTCCATAAATAGCTATCTAAAGACATCAAGATTTGCCAGACACAACACACAATGTACATGTACATGTACATGTACAGTTTCCATAGCATGGCATTGTGTAATAAGCTTAAGACATGTTACATCCAACACAACAAAGCCCTTGGCACTCGGCCAAGTCTGGCACTGTGCCAAGTCACTGGCTGTGGACCATTCCATGTGTCAGATGTGGAGGGGTGGTCTTAGCACTTGCTGCTCCACTTTAAAAAACAAGCAGTACCAGAATTAAATGCATTTGTGATTTTGTTAATCATTTTTAAAAACTCTTTAATTTTTTTATTTTTAAATAGAACTATTTCCAATATAAGTAATAAATTTTGAAGCGTCAATTTAATAAGACCAGAATTCCCATTTACTAATCTCATTTTAAAAAATAGTAATTTGTTTTACGTTTAGGCTGTCATCCACTGCATTCTTCATTTGGCACTTAATTTAGCATAGTTTTTATTTATATATTTACTTTTTTTTGTGGGGGGGGGGATTACATGATAAATTATTGCGTGAAGAATAGGGGAGCTTTTTTACTCCACACAATTTCCCCCGCGTATTTGGCTTGTTGCAGGTTTTAAGCTGCATACAGATTTCTTTTTGGACTAAAAGCTGTATTTTCTTTCCACTACCTCCTATTGTGAGCCCCACATGTTCCTCGATATTTCAACTAAAGCTCTTTTGATTGTTAAATACTCATTTGGTATCAAAAGTGAAACTGAGTCAGGCAAAACATTTGTCTTTTTTAAGTAGCAGTTGCAGGAAATTGTTGAACAGCTTAAGCTTTCTTGTTGACTGTTGAGAAGGAAAATGTAGGAAAGAAACAATTACAGACCCATCATTTCTAAGAATTGGGTTTTGATAAAATGTAGTCCCTGAATTTCTTTCAAGTTTGTTTAGCATAGAGTGACCATTTTGGAAGCCATTTTGCTTGATTTTGAAAAGTCACATAAATCGCACGTTTGCTGTTTTACACAACATGTATGTAATCTGACATTTCACCAAATATTGCTGTAAGATTCAGTTGTTTTGCCCCCGTAAAATCCATGATCATACCTAATTGATTCTGAAAAAGACAATCTCCTAATATTAAAGAGTGTAAAATGTTTATCCCCCCTGTGGGTAAAGTGGTATAATCTATTGAATTATTCATCACTGTAGGTGGAAGCAGGTGTTTTTGTTGCACAGCATGCTCTATGCATGCAGGCCCTTGTGAATTTTGAAGTTGACTACAAAATCAGCTGATGGTTTTGGGTTTCTTATTATTTTGAAGACAATTTTTAACATTTAAAGGACAGTTTATTTGTTTCATGAAAAAAAAATCAGTTAATTTTAGTTGTATTAAAATTGCATTCGACCATCTAGGCCATTAAGAAAATAAACATTCCAAAACAGTTGTCAGATTATATGCTGGTACTTAGTTGCACATACAGTCTAAATTAATTCAAACTAGAATTTAATGCTAAAATCAATTTTTAAAAATAAGATTGCAAAAACAATCCCTGGTTTTTCCCTGAAAACAAATGTGCAGTGAATGAAGAGGCCTGTTGGTTTTCCATCAGGCAGGCACTGACGGAGAGAAGTGATGATAAAATGCCTCGTGATTCATGTCCAGTAGGCCAGAAATGACGTCTCCAAATGCATAGAACCAGGCCTTACAAGCTCGTTTGTCATCTTTGGCAATTAGCCTGTGCACAGCCAATATGACGTTTTACGTCTGCGGTCTGTATTATAAAGTGTCCTGTGGCCTCCTGGTATCTGGTTTAATTGATGTAAACAAAATGAGGTCACGAGAGGTTGATTTGCTGTCACGTCGCTCACTTGTTTTGGTAAACGAAAACCCAGTTTTCATTTGTTTGTGATTAATATGGAGCTGATATTCTGCTACGATTTTTTTATCATCAATATGGTGTCCTGAATTTTTTTCCAAGATTTTAATTCTCGGCAAATAGAGCATTTGTGAACAAATTAATGGAACTGCATGCTCCTAAACTAAGGAATGTATTTTTTTTAAACTTTGTTTTATGTATTGTTAGACACTCTCCTATATTTTTAATTTTTACTCTCCTATTTGATTATGATTTGATTCTCAATTTTTGGACAAGAAACTGCAAAATTTGGAATTATGATAAAAGAAAATTTCTTCAGAGAAATTCTCCCAAGAGATGTAAGTGTTACCGTTGGAGTATTTTGGTAGCTCATGCAAATTTGCAAACTGAAGAAAATCAATGCGCAAGACCATTGTCTGGTTTAAATTTGTCATGAGTGAGCAAAACAAAGAGAAACCGAAACAAAGAGACTCATGACCACACTAACACAAAACAAAAGTAAGGCTCTCCTAAAAGACGGGGCAGGTGCAAGAAGTGCGTATTGATTTTCATCCCAAGGCGAGAGTACGCTCTTTAGACACGTGGTTGCTTCCTGAAGACGATGATGACAGGAGCTGCGGTGGTGTGGTAATGGGTTTGTTGAGGGGGGGGGGGCACACTAGAGGAAGCTGCGTTGAGGGCGATGGGGGATCACGCGGTGAGGAAGTCACTCCTTAATTGCCCGGACAAAGGGATTTCTGGTGAAGCTGTTGGCGGTTTTTGTGGCCGGGCTGATTTTCAAGCTGCGGTTTGAAATTTGGCTGTCTTGCTGTTAAATTGATTTTGTGGTTGCACTCTTCACATCCATGAACCCTGGAAACTAAAGTACTTGATAAAAAACACTTTCATAAGTCTCATCATTTGTTTCAATTGAACTTAAAAAAAAATGAAACGGCATTTTTTTTTTTAAATTAAGGTATCATCTCCATTTTGTTGAATTCTCTCTCTAAGGAATTGTGGTTTAATGGCACTAAAACAGTCTTTTAATAGTCTGAAATGAAGATTAAATCTTAACCAGAAGCACTAGGGGCCTATACCAAATTACTTCGAATTTTACAATATTTTAGAAAGTATTTGTAGACAAAATGGTTAAGCAAGATACCATTCTGTAGTTTTAGGCTCAGCCATAAGCCTTTGTGAAACAACTTGCATATAGCACTACCCCTGGAATTCATGAAAAAAAAAATTTCATTTAGTATTCATGTATATTTACCTACAGCACACAACAGTATCTGTAATAAAACACGGAGCGGAAACGGCCCCACTCAGCGGTTGATAACATACCGTTTGCTTGAACAGACGAGATATCTAAAGCCCAGCTGGGCCGGGTTACAAAGGTTGTGTTGTGGTGCGGAAAACTCACATGTTCCCCTGTTAAACCTTTCCAGGTCACAGCTAAAAAAAAATTAAAAAAATTAGCGTGGGCGGGTACGTCTGTGTATGTACACAAAAGACTGATTGCCTTATCTGAACTTCAACAGAGAATGAATGTTAAGCTAGGGCATTTCAATACCCTACATAAAGCAATTGTATTTGGACATTGCTGGTCGAGTGCAATACAAACTTCACCGACTTTTTGACGGAAATACTTTTTTTTAAAGGAGACAAAAGTTTGATAAACATTGACCCGTTTATTTTCCATGGAATGTGCATGGCGATATGGTGTGGTGTTAATGTGCATGTGTACAAGAATTTCCAATGTGAACATTTGGGGTACTTTTGGGATACTTGTGCAAAATCTTGCTGTTTGGAATTTGTCTAAGATTCCTTAGCCAAACAGCACTCTTTTGTCCTCCCCCCCCCCAAAAAAAAAACCCAAAAGATTTAATGTCCTCCTTAAAGAAAAAAGATACATACATTAGACAATGCAAGCTATTCCTAGCTGCTGAAGGTTTTCTTGGTATATAGGATTAGAGTTTGTCATTTTGCCTATGAAAATCAAGGCACGCATAATTGTCAAGTCGGTTATTTTGTGTCTACTAAGTTATTGGTCGTTTCAGCATCAGTATTCAGCATTAGATTACCGATTGTTTGTGCTGTATAACATCTTGGCAGCTGTGACCTTTCTCACAACATGAACCTACAAGGAAGATTACCCTCCCAACACGTGCTCTGACAGCTGTAAAGACCGTTTTTATATCTCGCTTCCCTCTTGTCACAGGTGTTCTCCCAACAGCCAGAAGGAGCAGGAGAAACGCATCCGACGGGAGATTGCCAATAGCAACGAGAGACGACGCATGCAGAGCATCAACTCAGGATTCCAGTCGCTACGCACGCTGCTGCCAAACCATGACGGCGAAAAGCTCAGCAAGGTATGCAGTGCAGATGGTTCTTAAATCGGCCGATGTTAATTCTCTGACATACTTAAATGTATTTGTTTGATAGTCATGCTTTAAACTTCTAAATGTTAGGTCTATTTTTGAATCTGATATTTAACAATTGTTCTCTTTTTCATTTTTCCCCTCCAGGCGGCCATTTTGCAGCAGACGTCGGACTTCATCTACCGCCTGGAGCAAGAGAAGACGCAACTGCTCAATCAGGTGATTCACTTCAAGCGCATCATGCGCAAGTACGACCGAGAAGACTCGGACTCGCCGTCCCCCAAACGTCGGAAGCGTCAGGACAGTATGATGGATGAGGGTATCGGCAGCCCAGAAAACTTTGAAGACACAAATGTGAGATATTTTGTTCTATTTTTTTTTTTTACAGTTTGTTTAATTGTTTTTTGAGAGGGTACAATTATTGCCTCGGTAAAATTTTGTCACATGACTTTTTTGAAGAATACATCGGATGACACATTTCAACTCTGGAAAAGCCGTTAAATTTTGTAAGACATTTGCACATTTTTACAAATTTGGTTCAGATATTTAAAAAAAATCTATTTTTTAAGGGGTGAAGTTTTTATAAGGACGCATGCAACATTTTGTGGTAAAATTTAGAGAAAAGGACACAAACCTGGTGTTTTCATGACAGTCCAAATGTCGGTCACATTCTCAGTATGATTTTGTAGAGAATATGTTGACATATGAAACTATTCTGCACCAAATGAGATTTGTGCTGTAATGAGTCATATGATTTGAACCATGTCGGGTTACAGCTCATTAATCCCATGTGATATAAGTTATCCAATGCAACATTCAAGAGTCAATTACATGAACAGTATAATGTGACGCTTGGAATGACGAGATTCTATTCCAAAGTATTCTGCATTCTTAAAATGTCATCCGGCCCATGGGGAAATGCATGTGCCAGCACATTGGTGTAACATCATTACATATGTATGATCCGATGATGACATGTACGTGCGAGGGATCAGTTTATAGGAAATTACTGCGTAATGACAAGTGGCGCCGGCCCATGCTGTAGTATTTTGCCAATGGGGCTGTCAACATAAACCATACCAGTTCAATGTCGTTCATTCTTGATACGTCTGCCAGTTGATGTGTGTCTTCACACCCAAGAAATGTCATCATGACTTTGCTAACAAAATTCAGAATTTGCAATCGTCAGTTTCTGCGTTTATCAAGTAAGCACAGAATTCTTAGTATCACTTTAATATGCGCATGCAAGCCAAAAGTTAATTTGTGAAATTGTCTTTACTTTCAGTATTCAGATCTGCTAAATTTGGCCTTTAAGTGGTGATATTGATCACACATGTATGTTTACTGAGCTCTCTTGAATTGTATAAATTTTCACTAGCTTTCAGTAGACACCAAGAAAACTTAAACCATATACTTGTGGGAAAAAAGTTGTGAAGCAAACTCTTTATTATCAAAATCTTTGTTAGGTTGATGAATTGAAACGGGAGCTGGTGGATCTGCGTTGCCAGCTGGACAGAGAGAGGAGGTATCGCATGATTCTGGAGGAACAGAACAGGTCCCTGGAGTCGCAACTGTACCCAGAGAAACTGAAGGAGTTGGCCCAGCAGGTACAGCTTTTATTTTCTGTTTTGTAAAACCGTGTCTCAATTTTCTCCTTTTGATGGTGTCGGATTGAAAACTGCAAGTAAAGAGAACGCCTTTCAGGTCTTGCTGATGCTAAGTCACATTTTGGTGTAACTGTATCAGCCAGTTACATTATGTAATGTTCTTCACTGAGACTTCGTCCTTGACATAGGGAATTGATACTTAGTAAGTCTTTTGGAAAATAACTATGTGAAGGAGTAGACGAGTCCAAAGTTGACTAATTCTTGTATCTCTGATGTTCGTTCCTTTGAGTAACTCATTCGCAAACCCCTCAAAGTTAATTCTTTCAGAAGTTCATTTATTTTGGGTTTTTTGTGACTATTGCTTGGTAGATCAAGCTCCAGGAGCAGAGGGCCTATGACGAAAGGAAGATCCTTGAGCAGCCACCACCCCAACCCCGTCCGGTCATCATGCAGTACCCAATCCCCCCTCCCCAGTCCCACATCATCAGCCCAGCCACCACGCTGACGACCTCACGGCAAAACCTGGAGACCATCGTACAAGCCATCCGGCACCTGGAAGGCGACAAGACGACGCCGGGAAACACGCCGCAGCAGACGCCCAGCCACACGCCCACCCCGGAGGATGAGGCGCGGAAGGTGCGCGAGGATGAAGAGACGCTAAGCGGCAACGAGGACACGTACAGGAAAGAGCACAGCGAGCATTCGGTGATCGTCGCCGATCAAGAGAGCATGCGAAACTTCAGCAACAGAGTAACTGTGGAACTCCTTCATCCGATCGACAGGCTCAAGACGCGACCCAGCATCATCGTGTCGTGAGAGTCATTTGTAGGTTGATATTTATTCCTAACATTTAAACCGTCTACTAACAACTTAAGTATTAATCTCTAATGATGCTAGTGTATAGAGTAGTTTGATATTTATTGGTGTATACTAGTCAAGGTACGTTGTTTAGATTCTATAAGTAGATTATAAGTGGTAAGTTTCTGTAGCTGATCCAGGGTGACATTTCTGTTGCGTTTTACAAGTACACATACGCACGTTTGTAAAGTTGTCTTATCAGTGATGTGCTTTGGTCATCGTCTTGCTGCTAAGTATCCAGATAACTTTACATGAAAAAAATACAACTTATTCTAATTTGGATTACCGTCATGACCAGATACTATTTGAAAAAATGTTATTTCTACAGTTTTAATCAAAAATGCTGGTACGCTTCTAGGTTTCCCATTGGCTAGTCAGTATATGTTTAGTTGCTGATTGGCTGGCATGTCAGCTGTTTAAATGTTGACTTGCCCAGGTGAAGATACGTGATATGTCCAGTCATTGTGGCCGCGACGATACTTGATTCATAAAATTTCTCCACCCCCGCAGTCACCTCCTGACCCCATTCTTGGACCAGATCCCCAAGTGAGTCACACAAAAATGTTCATCGTTGGCAGGATGGAATGACTTAGTCATAATTCTGTCTGGTACCTGTCTTGGGAAGGAGGGGGAAGCGAATAGGAGAGGGGGTCGAAGTTTGGCACAGTGCAATGTTGGGGAAAGTGGCAAGTCAAATCATGCCAAGATGGTTTGCGGATATGATGCAGCGGTGATGCAGCGTTTGTGGAAATGGGTGTCTGGAAAGCACCCAGCGCACAAGTCAAAAACTGTTAATCTAAAGTGATCACGTGTGTGACTGACCTACTTTTATTGCATGAAACATCTACAATCTCTCTCTCTCTCTCTCTCTCAAAAAAAGAAAGAAACGGCCGAACAAACAACAAACAAACAAAACTCTTGGCTCAATTTCATCAGCAGATTCATTCTCAGTTGGAGAAAACCGTCCTTCGGAAATTCTATATTGCATACGAATTGACAGTGAGCATGCTATATTTTACCAGGAAATACGCCAAAAGAAATACACGGTGCTTACTTGTATGTCAATAAACGGATGGGTTTTTTTGTACACAAAGTAGGGGAAAAACCTGTCGCAGGTTTTGTTATGGTTGTAGTGTTTGCTTTGTTCTCACGCTGTCCAAAGTTTACCATGAAGTTAGTCTGGTATCAGGTGATTGTGAGAGAATGTTCAGCATGTGTCAGCTTTGAATCGCAGCCCATTAGAGCTGAATCATCTGGCACATGTCTAGACGGCTTATTAATCATAAACTACATGCAGGTTAGACTGGGTCATTGCCCTGGGGTAGGGGGGAGGGGCAGGTCAGAAAAGATTCTTCCACCTCTAGTTTTTGAACAAGACAACAACTAAACATTTTCCCTTCTCTTGATCAGCTTTTAAAAAAAATGATTGCGTGCAAGACGTGAATGACACTCATGAGCAGTTATACAATTTTTTGTGTGAATGACATATTAAAATCGCTTCACGGAGTTGGATAGCAGCTTTATTGTTAATGGTTTGTGGAAACTCCCAACACCTCACAGCACTGCAACCGTTGTAGTTGCACTAAATTTAGACACACTGAAGGTTATACTCCATGGGATCTCCCATGTCAGTGGTTTGATATACCCCATGCAATGTTCTCACAGACATTTCTATAGCTAACAGAAACGTGCCCTTGACTACGGAAATATTATCTTGCCCCTCCAAAGACAGAAAACTCAAGGTCTGTGTAAATATGTACATGTAATTGCAAGTCATGTATGTGTGGGACGGCACCGGCCTGGACGGCACTTTGTTCTTGAACAGTTGCCAAGTCCAGCCGGATCAGCTGACGATATGAAATTGCCCAGCTGATATCATGTGATTGCAGTGTTGGCATCGCGCCAAACAGGTCAGGCGCGGAGTCTCTGGCTGTGTCTGGGTTTAAGGAACTTTACTAGGGCTGGTGATGTGAAGAGGTCAGACAAACTTGACACTGTTGAATTACGCAAATTCCAGGGGGCTGGCGGTGGAATTTTAAACCGAGTGCATTGTCTGCAGACATGTACAGCTGTCTGACACAGGTTTTTACACACTGTAGTCAGGGACAGTTGCTGCATGGAAGCAATGTTACTTTACGGCAAAATAACCACGTGTATGAGGCCTGTTTGTCCTCGAGGGAAGATTGTTCATGAAAAAATAGTCATAATTGCATGCAAAAAATCAAAAATTGCATGCGAAAAATAAAAAAATAAAAAATAAATTTCAATGTGAAAACAAAACAACCATGATTCGGTTTAAACATAATCTTGGTATCAATTGAATTTTTGTTTTGGCCCAAAGGGAAGACTTTTCCTTTTGAAAATTTGATTTAAAAAAAAAAAACAATATTCAAATTTGCCACAAAAAAATAATTGTAAATGAATTAATTTAATAAAAAAGGAATTTAAAGTTAAAAAAAAAAAGACACAAGCAAGATACAAACTACCCTGAGAGGTGATTCTTTGTTTTGCATGTTGCATGATCTTATGTAATGGAATTTGTTTTATGGGAACGGAGGCTAAAAATAGCCGTCTCATAGCATTTTCATTTGTACTGCCAGTTAGTGCGGAGCGACGAAGCGTTATGTTAGATGTGCCGCGCGTGAATACTCCAGGCATACCTTAAAGAAATTGTGTTTGGGTGGGGGTCAGAGTTCAACCTTCATGTTGAAAGTTATGCATGAGAAATGTCTCGTGAGTAATTCCGTTGGATCACGGATCCTGGAAGCGTGCCAGCTCACTGTTATATGCAATAATAACATCATGCAGAGAGCCTCTTTTTGTTTTAAAGGTGTTTCTGGACATAGTTAAAGACTAGGTTTCCCACCGTCAACATTGCATACATGTTTTCATTGAAAACACTGACTTTCAATTAAATATAAATAATAACATGTACACCTGAAAAAGGAAACAGGGAAAAAAGTCTCTAGTTTTCTTTCGGCAATGAAGAAACTTTTTTTACCCCACTTAAAAAAAAATGAAAAAAAGAAAAGAAAAAAAAATGAAAAAAAAATAAAAACAAAAATGAAACTGCCAAAAAAAATATATAAAAAAATCATTATACAGTTTATAACTGACAGTTTCATATTAAGGCGATCTAAAAAGTTATATGTCTGTTTTGTGGCCTAAAAAGTGGCATTTCGGTCAAGTTTTCTACTGTATCATTGTGATTATCTGTGCTGTACAATTTGTCTTTTGTATACAATTTGTGTACTTCGTAGTTAAGCATAGTTGAGTGTAAACAGCAGATTTAGCATGGGTACAACTCCATGGAAACAGTCCAAATAAAAAAAAATTAAAAAGCATAAAATATTTATTGATTTTAACGTGAGTAAAACATAAATATGAGAAGTATTTGACATACGTGTATTTTTATACGGAAAGAAGAAAATAAAAGGTTTTTTTAACAAAATTGTTTATTTGAATGTATGCGTGTAAGCATTTTCATACTTAAGATACTTAAGTAGTTGATTCCCCTGAACACACCCACAAGTTGACGTTAACTGCACCATGAGATGGTCTTCAAACAAAATCCTTATTTTTCACTTTTGCTTCTCAAAATCCCACTCCAAATTTTTCACTTTTTGCTTCTCCAAATCCCACTCCAAATTTGCATTTTTGTTGCATTCGTTGGGTTGAATTGCAGTACATTGGCTTAATAGCATTTGTATTTTACTTCCGAAAACTGCAAAGATTTGTCAAACAAAACGTTAATTTTTATTAATTGGGGACCGTTACTGAATATACCTGTGAATGCTTAGCATTTGCAGTCTGAAAAAAAATGAATGAGTTTTTTGTAAACAAATTTTTAATGAAAATGTTACAAACAAATCTTGTGTGATGTCCATGCTTTGTTGCAAGTATGTACCCAGCTAAGCCTGCTTAGAATGTTTAACGTTAAGATGGTATCATTGTGTCTTTATAAAGTGATGTTCACTTCAGTCCTTGAATTTCGTACTTTCTTGCTAGAAGTGCCATAATATGGGTTATTGTGGTTGGAGGTCTCCCCCCACAGGTTTCCCTAGAAGATGAGTTTGTGATAATTTTTGCTTATTTTTCCCAAAAAATTTGAAGCTCACGTATTGTGGGGAAATGACACCTAACATTGAGTTTGTTGAGGCCATGCATGTAACAAAAACAAACTTCAAAAGCATCCTTTATTTCGAAACAATACCCTTTTATCTCTTTCTTCAAGCTTTATGCATAGTTGCATCCGTTTTCCTTGTTTTTGAATAATTTATTTATTTGTTCTGAATTTCCTTTTTTGCAAATATCAAAAAGATCTTATTGGTGACAGCTGTGTGTTTGCTTAATTGAAAAACCCAATCGGTTCTCTTGTAAACAAAAAAAGAATTGTTGGTTACTTAATTTGGTGAAAGCATCAAAAAGGGTCGATCGTTCTAAACTTGTCACATTTCTCGAATGTCTTAGGTGTTTCAGACGAATGTGCAATGTATGTGTGGCATGTTATGAACGTGTTTTGAAGAAAAAAAGTGTGGAATGTACAAAGGATGTTTATACAGTGTATGGTTAGTCAGTTACTTGCTGTTTGTGTTTTGAATAGTAATTTGCATATAAATTTGCATATTTATGAATGAGCAGCTGCCTGTTATACCTCAGTCCTCCAATAAGAAATCACTAACTTAATGAATTTGTAATACATTGTATTTAAAAAGCAGACAATGACGTATGTTGTGTACGTTGTTATTGATCCCAAAAACACATATTTGACCAAATATAAATGGAAAGATTTTGTTGTATAGGTAATTACTAAAATTTGTAAAGAAATTTTGTTTAATTTCTCTTAAGAATAAGTCCATTTCTTGCTCTTAAAACCTATCAAAAAAAGCTCTGTGATGTTTACGTTTTGCTTTCTTTGCAGTTATATCTGCACAAATATTCTCAGATTTTTCCTATTAACCATTATATCTTGAGCAAGTTATATATATATATATATTTTTTGTGTTTACTCTGTACATTTTTTGTACAATTAACCTCTTCAAGCAATTATTTACTGTTGAGAAAGGTTGTATGTAATCATTAGCTTCGAACCAGTTTTGACGTTGACTGAAGAGTTGTTAGTCACAACAAGTTAAGTTTAAGCTGGCCAGACACTGGCTTTTGAAATACGTGTATGCATTGCTCCCACAAATTCAACTTAGGCCTAACTAGAAAAATCTTTCTATCATTACATTTTCTCAGAAGAAATCACTTGAACCTAATTTTTTTTTACTGTGGCATTTGGTGGGCGACAATAAGATTTGTATGGCACATTCAATGCAGATAATCAATCTATGATTACAGTGCTATAGTTACTAGAAACTGGGGGAAGATTAGGCTATTTTCAATGCATTAGCAATGTTGTCAATGCAACAGTGTGGTGGCGCCCTCTCGTGATCAAAAACGGGCAGGGCGTTGACCACCTGGATTGAGTGGAAACAATGCAAATCCCTGTAGTTTTGAAAAGTAAAATGTTTGTAAAAAAATACTTAATTGCTGCTAATCATTATGAGGGCTTAAGGGACATGAGTTGGTGTTTTCTCCCTGGTTTTGTTTTGAGGGACTTGTTGCAAAATAGAGTCAAAATGTCTACCTCACCGTATTACATGTAGTAGACATTTGGAACCTGTGAGTTCAGCAATCTCACTTTAATTAGCAATGTAAACATTTTCACATTGAATCTTTTGTCAAAGAGAAAGCGTCCATCTTGGCCTTGCCCTCCTGACTCCTACTGTGTACCCAGATTGTGAATTGCTTAGGAGTGGGGCATTACATCAAAGGCACCAGTCTATTTTGTGACAAGCCACTTTTTTTTGAGGAAGCGTCCATCTTGGCCTATCTCCTGACTCCTATATGCACCCAGGTTGTGAATGGCTAAGGAGTCGGCAATTATGTCATAGGCACCAGCCTAGTTTTTGACGAGCTGCTTTTTTGCATAAACCAACATGGCTTCTCCCGGGTATACATGTGTCTGCAGTGCGACAGCACTTTCAAAAGCAAGGACGGTAAATATTTTTAACAGGCAGATACGGAAAAGGATTTACACCATTTTGGGAAATCAAATGATGTAGCGCCTTCAGCACCAGTACTGGTGGACAGTTGTTAAAATTTAATTCACAGGTTTAAATTAAATTAAATTAATACACTTACAAACTGTTTAGTTTGTTTAACGTCCATTGATATTGGTCATTGCTTGATACGTGTAGTCTTGTAACTGTACTTTGTGATAATTATCCCAGCACAGTGGGTAATCATCGTTATGTCTTGGTGAAATAAGAGTTGTATTTTTATTTGTGGCATATGATGCTCCTTATTGTGTCAGATTTTTGTAAATAGACCATCTATAAAAACAAAAACAAACAAACAAAAAAAACAGGTTTTTTTATTGCCTAGTCTGTATTGTGTCCGTCTTTATAAATATAGTACCCAATTTTGTGAAGGTTAATCCCGATTTACCCACAATTATAAGCTATGGTACTGTAATGACAAGACTTTGAAGAAAAAAAATGGATTAACAACCCTTGGGCAAACAGACATGAAGATTAATTAATCCAGTTGTGAAATTTTTCAAATTGTTAATGACTCTATGTCACAACATCACATATTTTCTTTTACTGAAGACCTAAATTACACGACAAAATTTGTTTTCTTGTATTGCCAAATACAGTACCATGGCTTTTAATACAGGATTTACGTTGTGCAAGTATTCTGATACTTCAAAATAGCCAATTATAATTTCTCAAATGTATAAAACTTGCATATAATGAGAGGAAATGTCCCCTAAATCTGATGACCTCAATAAAAAATATATATATATTCTGTGATCTGTTATCCCCATATCCTTGTAGTAGAGAGAATGCTTTATTTTAACAGAAAAATAATCGATAATTTTTAACCTCCCCCCTACCTCCTCCAAACATATCTCGACCTTCAGAAAAGTGAAAATATTTTGGAAAATTTTAGGTCTGATGTATGCATTCGACTAAAATTAATGCGCCACAGAGGGCGCCATAACGGTCCCACAGCCCCGGAATGCGGATAATGAATCGGTCTGTACACACACTCGGCCAAGTCCGCGAGAACTGCCAGGCAATATTTTTGTATTAAAGTGGCTTGGAAATCGAGTTACGATGAATACAGAGGGCAGATTTAGGGACTAGTCTCGTACGTCACCTGATGACTGTAATGCTTAATATCCAATTGAATTTTTCAATAAGGAAACGTGGTTTAAATATCAAATGGGACATTGTCCTCCACTTAGGCTCATTATTCATATTCTTCAGGGCCAGGGAACTATATGTGGATCCAAGGGGTGGTTATAGAATAGTGGCTCCCCCCCCCCCCCCCCCCGACTGACCAAGTAAATTATCGCGATAACTAAAGAAAAATTTGACATTTTCTGTAAGCTCCCTGAATAAATTTAACCATTCAATATTGCCAGTCTTTATTAATTGCTTCAGCATGGCATTTGGTCTGTATAAGTGTTGACTGCGACGCCTCACCCCCATGAAAAAGTTGGACTGGAAAACTTCAATCCCCCCCCCCCTTGGAAAATCCTTAAACCCGCTACTGCGTAGGAATTTCTTATTGCAGGCATAATACAAGCCCAATATCGATTTAAGAGGAATTCGCGACCACCTGTGTACGACGCTTGCACGGAAAGCAATATTCATCCGCAACGCCGAGTCACGCCACTCTTTGGAGAAAGCCTTAGCCACGTGACTGAGGCAAATCACAATAATATGATGCATAATTCATTAGTGAAATTTTGTTAGTAAAAATTGAGATATAAAGACATTTCAACCGTCAGTGTCAAGGTATTTGTTTCAGCACTACATACGCGTACTTATTTGTGAAGTGAGTGATGCGGCTATACCGAAAACACAATCAGCCAATCAGCATCGTACAAAGTTCCAGGCGAGCAGACGAATCATTCTGCTTGTGATACGTGTATCTATCTAGGCCTTTTGTTGTGCTATATTATCATGTTAAATATTACGTACGAAATGTGAAGGTAACAGTCATTGCAGCAGCCATGTTGGAATTGGCACGTTAATGGAACTTGCATGGTGTGAACCTCAGCTTGAGGAACTGCGACTGCCGTTTTGTTGTACTGTGTTGGAGTATCATTTTCGAGGACCACGCGACGTGCATGTGTCGGTATAGGCGGCGGACATTATGTTGAAACAAACTTTGCAATCATTTGGAAACACTTGAGTGACTAGCCGGACTGGAGTGGTTCGTGGGTACTGTGTTAACTGACCCCGAACGAAGACATGCAACTGCTGCACTGCAGGGAAAGTATCTATAGGTGAGTGCATTTTGGTTCATTTACTTCTGACAACCAAGTAAGCATGTACATAACATGGTAAGCTGTAGCTGTGTTGCTTAATTTTGCGTAAAGAAACAAACAACTTAGGCATATGGACAGTTCGTGTGGCGTTAGTTAGTTTTAGGACCCTCTTTTTTTTTTCGTCATTGCTATTTTTTTAAACGGAAGTCGACCATAACGCATGCGTCAGTAATTGTTGTCAACCGAGTGGTTCTCGGACTTGACTTCCCTTCAAAAAAGCCTTAGAACCATGCACCATAATATTTTTTTTAATCGTGTGTGCGATTTTCGAATGTAAGGCCGGGTTGCCCCCCCCCCCAAAAAAAATCTTTCAGGAGTGTCCACATGTTTTGTTTATGTGAGGATGCGTGAATTCTCGGGTTGAATCACTTGATATGCTGCCCTCTTTTTTCCCTCGTAAATAAATTTTCAGAATTTTTTTTTCTCGAAAACCAAATACCAATATGCTGACTTTCCCTTTTGGGGGTACGTATTTTTTGAAGAGCGCCCTCTTGCCATTTAGTGAAGAGCAGCGTCTCCAAGGAACTCTATCTTGTTGTATGACCATGGCACAAATATAGCGCCCTCTTCCGTGTTTCCTTGTGAAACAAAAATCAGAAAGTGGCGGTTTTTTAAATACACTGGATAACTCTTGGTAAATAATCGTTTATATTTTACAAAAAACAGCAAAGAGAAACGATAAAGTGACTTAAAAGTAAACAGCTCTTATATACATGTATACAGGTATTACTAGGTTAGTGTTGTAAAAAACTAATACATTTACATTTTAACCAAGTCACAAACGGAATTAACGGATTCCCCATTAATTCGAGGCATGGATTTGCACATTTTCATGCTGAAATTCATTACCTATTTAAGGTTCATCCCGAGGTGATACAGACCTTGCCACATGGACCACACACCTTACTTGCTCAGAACTTTTTATATATATACAATCCAAGCAGTAATACATGAATTTTTATATATATATATTTTCTAAATATTTTTTTATGCGTCTAATGACTGGATGCTGTTTTAAAATTGTCCTAACTCAATGTTTTTTGTCTATTTATGTATATGTGAGTATATTTGTTTACTGTTTGTATTTTATCTGTTGTCTGGAGATCCCTTTAAATAGTGATTTGTTTCGCTTTTGGGAAATCCTCGGGCCTGTTTGTTTTTAATATTTTTATCTTGTTTGCCCAATAATAAATAAATAAATAAATAAATAAATAAATAAACTGGTGGGCAACACTTGAACATGTGAGTGCCATTAAAGGGAATATACAACATTTGCAAACATCGAAAAACAAAACTACCATTTTTTTACGAAATACCTTACTAGGATGTTGGTAAATGACAGTCTAAAGCATCCTGTAAAATTATGGTACTATATGTGAAGTCATTTTCAAGAAAAGTGGTATTTTGTATAAATTTCAAACGGTGGTCGGCCGACCACCGTTGGCAAAACCTACATATTTTTCGACTACTGCTTCAAATTAACAAAAAAAATTTAGTCCAAATTTTGTTTGCTATTGGTTACATGTTCATGAACGGGTGCAGGCCAGTCAGACTGGTTCCATTATCTTACAATTTTCCGGCATCTATAAATGATCCATTTTATCTTTAGTGGAGTCAGGGAACCAGACTACTTGAAATTTTTGGTTTTCTTCGTTTTTCCAGCATTTTCGAACACAAAACTTCAAACATGTCAGTGTATTAACAATATTTGATCTGTTATACTAACCCCTCAAAATAGTTCATTTTTGAAAATTACAGCAAAAGCCAATGATGTACATTCCCTTTAACACTACCATTTAGCCGACCTGAAATAGATTCTTAAGAGCTCGCCATGCTTGCCAAGACATTTAAAAGCTTCTGTGTCTGCACCTGTTTCACATGTGTGTAAGGAACATGGTTGAGAACCAAAGGGGGGGGGGGCAGGGCAGGGTTCGACATTTACATGAATTTGGAAGCACTGTCTGGGGATTAAATTAACGGGCTCAAATTAACTGTGACCAATGTTGTTCCAGTACCGTCTCACATCATTGAATTCGATCATGTCCCAATGATTACACTGTATTGAAACGTTACGAGATGAGAAGAGTGCAACCAAATTAATTTGTAGAACATAACAATAAGAAAACACTTTTAAAGAAGTTTATATTTTTTTAAGTGAAACTATTATTGCGAGGACTTGATTAATGATGTTAAGAATTCAAATTTGGAGAGTTTTATCAAAATTCTAACTTTAATCATTACTTTTGCTAAAAAGAAATTCGATAGCATTTTGAAGTTTTTTGGGGGTGGGATGGGGGTTTGAATTTGAATTTGAAATTGAAATCATGATTTATTATTAACTCGACCATAGCAGCCAAGAGCTAAATTGCGGTCAGATTACACACTAAAAAATACAGTAATTTAAAGAATTAAACAATGGCATATGAAAAAGTAACAGGAGAGCGTAATTTCTGTATTAAAAAAAAGACTAAGAACGTGTCACGTAAATGTATCAGAAATAAATCGACTTGGACTAGAGTAGCATTACATTGTGGAACATTAACATTAAAATCGTTCACCCGAAGAACAAAATTATAAATGAATATGGTTGTCACATTTAATCATATCATTTAAAGAAGTATAAATTTGGGTGGGTGGGTGGGATGGGTAGATTCATTATAAACAAATAGCACTCTCGATTTCTCAATTATCAAAATTTTCAAAGACTTTGATCATCTTCAGTAAGCCTGGAAAATGAAAGTTTTGTCTAGCAGCTACAGACAGCTACTCTTGCTATTTCGGTGCGCCCTTATAAAGTCATAATCCTAGCCTGCTTCCAATCAAATATAGTTTCTTATTTTTATTAAAGGATCGTGAAAAATAAAAAATAATTTATTCCACATTTGTAAGTCAGAGTTAATGGTGTTTTTTTCGGGGGGGGGGGTGAGTGGATTGCCTTGTTTATGTTATATCCAAGGGATCGTGCAAAAATACAAAATAATTTATTCCACATTTGTAAGTCAGAGTTAATGTTTTTTTTTATTGAGTGGATTGTCACGAAGTATTTAATATACTGCCACTCATGCAAAAACCATTATGACGAAGCTGTTACTTGTATAATACTGCTGAATACCTGAAACCTCTGAACGGCTATTTGCTGTGCTATTTATTTGGCTAGAAATGCTGACAGAACTGGCACATGCTGTCAAAGTTGATTAACTTGACGACTCTGTGTACTGTGAACCCTTTTAATATGTCTACAAAACAAACCGGTTTGGGTTTAGAATGAATTACCTCTTAACTGCTTAATGGTACATGTATAATTCAAGTATTTCATCATTCAGTTAAAAGGGATTTCAGACAAGGGAGAGCTAGGAAAAAAGGCAACAAGAGGATGACGCGTCTACGGTTTTTCCTTTTTTTTTTAGTCCGGGGAGGGGTAGTCATTTTATGTCTGAAAATAAAGAATGCTAGCGAGTTCGTTAATTTGATAATTATCATCTTTATTTCTTAATAATTTACACACATTTTAGCTCTCCTATTACACGGCGTCGGCAAAAAGAAAGCAAAAGAAAGTGTATTGCTGATTTAAAATTAAAATATAGGCCTGATATTCAATTAAATTAAAATATTGACTCATGAACAATGGAACGTTGGACGTTGGACAATGGACGTTGGAAAATATGGACAAAGATAAAAAGCTACGAAAGGTATATCTGGGTGGTTTTTTTTTGTAATTTTGTGGCTGTCCTTCATAAAAAAAAATATATCGTGAACCTATTTTTTCTGTGACAAAAATACAAAATCTCTCAGGGAATACATCTCGCATTTACGGGCGAAGCGAGGATTTTTTTTCTAGAAGGGGAAAAGCACTCCAGAAGCGAAAGGAGAAATCACAGGCCGTGGAAATATTGAGAGGGATGCATGCTATGGACATCACTCGACGCTCTGTTAAAAATCGTCCATGTTGTACTAAAATATACATTGAATTAACAATTATTATGTAAACCGTACCGCAACACCACAAAAGGGTGCAGGACAACATTTCTTTGTAAGCTTATGATAAAGTATTGAATATCTGCATGTTGCAATTTCAAAGACACATGTCTGTACTATTGGATGTGTAAATAAAATAATTTCACTCTCAAGACTAAATTTATCTGGTCGGGTTGAAGTTCTGCAAACCACGAACCACAATGCACACTTTTTTTTTATTTATAGCTAACGCAAAATGTCTTTCCTCGTTCCCTTGTAAGTCCATGGGCGTCAATCGGTGGGGGACAGGGGGAACAAGTCCCCCCCCCCATCCCACTTTTTAAAGTGGGGGGATATCATATCGTTTGTCCCCCCCCCCCCACACACACACTTTTTTCGTCCCTGAATAAAAATTGCAGCCAACATAATGATTCTTAAGCTCAGAATAGCTGATTCAATTACTCTAAACTCGAAAATAATGTTTAAAAGATGATCTTTTGCTCACAAAAATTGGTTTAAGTGGTCAGAAATTGCCTCCGACAGCAACACAAAGAATCTAGAATCCAAAAAAAAATCCGGGGCCCTTAAGCGGGCCCCAAACCCCACGCCGTTATATAGGGCTTTGCGCTTCGCGCTCGCATTAGTGCTGATCAAGGTATCTCCCCCATCCCCACTTTTGAGAAGCGATCGATGCCCTTGCTTGTAACAACTATATTTGTAATCTTTATGCAAGTCATATATCAAAAACTGCAATGATGCATGATCGCCATTCTTCACACACTTGATTATATTACTCTGGGACCTTCACTTTCAGCTTGCAATTTCACAGCATATGATGCTTTATATAGAAACTGGCCCATTTCATGGTTGAATTCAAGAACACTACTTTTTTTCCAGAGCCAATTTATAACGGTTATGATTCCTGTTAAAAAATTTACACTATCTGACTAATTACGATGTCCTTGTATGCTGTTAATGGGTATGGACATTTTGTCCATGAATTGGTTTCTATGACAACTTTGCCCAAATAGATGCAAACATCATTTGAATTTGATGGGAAGAAATTTGTTGATACACCATTAGTTGTTTCGTCCCTCGTATTCTGGTTTTGTATTCTATTTTCACTTTCCGGTTCCTTTTCCCCCTCCTATTTCATTGTTTTTAATTCCGGGAAGGGGGGGGGGGCAAGTCCCCGCCTGCGCATTCCCTTTTCAGTGATGTGTATTCCGAATTTATTTTGAATTTCAGAATGTGGAGCGAGTCGGAAATGAGTTCAATATATTATGCTCATGTTAACCTAGTTTGCAGAATTTGATTCTTTGCGTCTCTTTGAAATGACATTCCAGCAACGGCGCCCTCAGTTGTCCGGAAAAGCATGGAACATTTTAAAATAATGTTGAAAGAAGTGCACTTTTCAATCAAATTAACCAAGAAAAAGGGATGTCAAATAGTTTGCACACATTTAAGAGGAGTAGAAAGTTGCAAAAGATGTGTTCCCAAGAAAGAGGCATCACATTGCTCCTTTAATACATTGCGTGCGTGCGAGGTCCAACCCCTTCCCCGGCTTTTTGCTCTATTTACCGGTCCAACATAGTGGTTCAAAAATCCGTTCATCGAACACGCACTGACCGCTTTTTTGCTCGATAAAACAAATTTCAAATTTATAATTTCTTTAATCTTGTAGAATTCCTGATTTTTTTATTGTCATATTCCTCCATGCACTTAATTCTTATATGCGTGAGCGCATTCTACTCTTGACATATACAGTTTCATGCCCGTTATTTTCACTTGACATAAATATAACATTTCCGTGTACTGAGAAATCACATGCACACAACTTGAATTGGTTTGATATTTTGTCATGTGGTATGGGCTTTTGGGCCAGAATTTATTTATGCAATAACAGGACCGGAAGCCCCCCCCCCCGGTTCACAACCATGAACATCATGAATTGAGTTTGGTTTGAATAGGCCTAACTGCAAGTAGAAAAACTTTTAAAGTGGGGGGGGGGATATCATTATCATTTGTCCCCCCCCCCCCACACACACACTTTTTTCATCCCTGTTGAGAAATTGCAGCCAACATAATGATTCTTAAGCTCAGAATAGCTGATTCAATTACTCTAAACTCGAAAATTATGTTTAAAAGATGATCTTTGGCTCACAAAAATTGGTTTAAGTGGTCAGAAATTGCCTCCGATCGCACCACAGAGAATCTAGAATCCAAACAAAAATCCGGGGCCCTTAAGCGTGCCCCGAACCCCACGCCGTTATAAAGGGCTTCGCACTCGCATTAGTGCTGATCAAGGTATCTCCCCCCCCCCCCACTTTTGAGAAGCGATCGACGCCCTTGCTTGTAACAACTATATTTGTAATCTTTATGCAAGTCATATATCAAAAAATGAAATGATGCATGATCGCCATTCTTTACACGCTTGATTATATTACTCTAGGACCTTCACTTTCAGCTTGCAATTACACAGCATATGATGCTTTATATAGTAACTGGCCAATTTCATGGTTGAATTCAAGAACACTACTTTTTTCCAGAGCCAATTTATAACGGTTATGACTCCTGTTAAAATTTTTATACTAATTACGATGTCCTCGTATGCAGTTAATCCATACCCATTATAATGGGTATGGAAATGTTGTCCATGAATTGGTTTCTATGACAACTTTGCCCAAATAGATGCAAACATCATTTGCATTTGATGGGAAGAAATTTGTTGATACACCATTAGTTGTTATGGCGTCACACATATTATATGATTCGTCCCTCGTATTCTGGTTTTGTATTCTATTGTCACTTTCCGGTTCCTTTTTCCCCTCCTATTTTATTGTTTTTAATTCCGGGGGGGGGGGGCAAGTCCCCGCCTGCGCATTCCCTTTTCAGTGATGTGTATTCCAAATTTATTTTGAATTTCAGAATGTGGAGCGAGTCGGAAATGAGTTCAATATATTATGCTCATGTTAACCTAGTTTGCAGAATTTGATTCTTTGCGTCTCTCTGAAATGACATTCCAGCAACGGCGCCCTCAGTTGTCCGGAAAAGCATGGAACATTTTAAAATAATGTTGAAAGAAGTGCACTTTTCAATCAAATTAACCAAGAAAAAGGGATGTCAAATAGTTTGCACACATTTAAGAGGAGTAGAAAGTTGCAAAAGATGTGTTCCCAAGAAAAAGGCATCACATTGCCCCTTAAATACATTGCGTGCGTGCGAGGTCCAACCCCTTCCCCGGCTTTTTGCTCTATTTACCGGTCCAACATAGTGGTTCAAAAATCCTTGACCGCTTTTTTGCTCGATAAAACAAATTTCAAATTTATAATTTCTTTAATCTTGTAGAATTCCTGATTTTTTTTTATTGTCATGTTCCTCCATGCACTTAATTCTTATACGCGTGAGCGCATTCTACTCTTGACAAATACAATTTCATGCCCGTTATTTTCACTTGACATAAATATAATATTTCTGTGTACTGAGAAATCACATACACACAACTTGAATTGGTTTGATATTTTGTCATGTGGTATGGGCTTTTGGGCAGGAATTTATTTATGCAATAACAGGACCGGAAGCCCCCCCCCCCCTTGGTTCACAACCATGAACATCATGAATTGAGTTTGGTTTGAATAGGCCGTACCTAACTGCAAGTATTATAAGATGGAATTTTTTTTTGCGCCGGGGTGATATAAATCAAATTAGGTTTTGCCCTTCACCGACGTTTTTAACTGCAAGTAGAAAAACAGGTTTTGTTCTTGGTTTTGCAGGAACTTCATTGTACATGTCACTTGGTGGTCGGTCTGTCTGTCTGTCTGTATGGTGTTCCATTATGCGCCATCGGCGTCGCATCTTCGACGTCGCAATTTTAAGCTCTGGCAGGGATCTTTTGATCGATTTTATGAAGGAGTTTCATCCAAGACTTCTTGTAACACGGCAAGAGCTTATTGTGAACTCGCACTTTTTATGTTTCTGTATTTTTTGGGGTTTTTTTTTTTTGGTTAAAATGTTATTGCTGGAGTATGGTTTCTGTCGGAAGCAATAGGCCAACCAGCCTCAAATCCAAGTTCTTGATTTTCGTCTTTATTTTTAAACTTTGCACAAAGATGACTTCATGCGAATTTTTTATTTTTTATGTTGGCACTTGGAGTCTCTTCGTGCACCACATGTCATATCATAAAGACATGGGGCCAATAAACAAAGTATTTGTCCCCGCTCGCTTCTTTTTCCACTCCCACCTCCTATTTTTTCTAATTCATACATTTTAAACTATATTGTCAATATATTGTCTTTTATTTGTTTCCAACAAGATTGTAGCTACACTTTTCTAGAAAGGGTCACGGCTCCTTTTGACACAATTTTGTACATGTATCAGCAAAGGAGTCCAGAAAATGGCACGCCATCTTGGGAGAAAAATCGCCTGTGTCCTTCATTAAATAAAAAAAAAAGCCGGACGAGAAGCTATTTTGTTTGTACTCGGTCTATTATCGCATGTGAGGATTACAAGCAAGTATATTGGTTTTTATAGGAGTATCGATTTAACGCTTTTAAACATTGAATATGACATTTTTACCAGCGGCCCTTATTCAAATGTAATTTATTGAGAGGTTTCTGGAGAGGTCGGAAGATCTGCAGGTGATTTGCATTTAAATTGACGTATGACGCAAATGCATATTTTCTGTTGGAAGATGGAATTTAAGATTTGCATAGGCCTACTTATGTATTGGCCCAAATAAATACGACCACAAGAGGCGGCGCACAAAGTTCTACACTTTGCAAGAATGAAACCTTCTCTGGGCTTTAAGTAATGACGAAGTCACTGAAATTTGGGGCCACGCACGGTTCGATAGCACTTGATGCAAAGTATAGTTCGATTTCGGATATTCTTCCTGATGCAGACACGAATATGGGTCAAAGAGTGCCACGAAATATGCAAACTTGATTCTCTTCGATTGCAATGAAATGTGGTAACGGGCAGAGAGGCCACTGCACTTTCTTTCCTGTGTTGTCTGCTTTTTGATTGGTTGACATGATCACGTGACTAACGTCCAATCCGATTCTCGGTGCTCCCCGCTTAAAAAACACACCTGTTATCCAATCAGCATTTTTCATTGAAAATGGTTGGCTATAGAAAGCATTCTCAAAACAAGCCAGGGTGTAAAATCTTGAAAGCTTTAAAGCTGATTTCAGCTTTTTCCCCTCGCTGTGTACAAAAGTATTTAATTGAAATTTTTATTTCACGAAAAAATAATTTTTGTTTAAATGTGATGACTCTATTTCATTATTTTCTCCGTTCTGCGTTATACGATATTCATTAAACTTGAGATGTATAGCAAGCGAACTATAAGAATGGGAATAAATACTTTGGACACTGCATTCATAATCACTATAAATCAACGAGGACACTGAACATATCATTGATTAATAACGAGTTAGTGACTTTGTCTTGCATTCAAAAATAATGTACCCTTAAAATAAAATAAAAATGAGTGCTTCACAACTCCACAACGCACAGGTTTAAAGGCATAGGGCCTACATGGTGTTTTTCATGCATTTTGTTGTTTCCGAAAATAGCACCACTCTAAATCCAAAGAAGAATGTTCAAACCGTAATCTGTTGAAGATTACGCTCAAAGGAAATTACACTATTCGAAAAAACAGTGAAAAAGCATGCACCACCTTTTGATCATTTTTTTTACTTCGTCGTAGGTGACAGCAACTAAATTGACGAGTCGGTCATATTAAATTGCAAGCTAGGTAGAACCTTCATTTTTGAAGCTTGCGAATAGAAATGAAAGCAATGACATAAAGTTAATTATACCAGTCTGCTCTGATAAATAACTCAAACTGTGTGATTAAACATACCCTATGTTTTGTAAACATCTAAAAACGAAATGATCAAATTATAAAAAAATACCTTACTGGATTGTTAGGGAATGACAGTCTAAAGCATCCTGTAAAATCGTGGCTCCTGGTGTGCTGACATTTTCAAGAAAAGTTGTATTTTTCCAACGCTGGTCGGCCGACCAGCGTTGGAGAAAACTGGCTTTTTTTCAAAAACTGCACCTAACGGTTCACATTTAGATATTCCGCATTTTCTTTGCAATTGATTACACACCTGTGAAGGGGTACAAGCCTGCTAGACTGATTTTTTTTTTTAGCTAACAACTCCCCAAAGTCTATAAATTGTTCCATTACATCTTAAGTGGGGTCAGGGAACCAGACTACAAGAACATGATTGGTTTTCTTCTACAAGCCCAAAACGTGAAACAAGTCAGTTTAACAATGTTTTCCATAACATTAATCTTCCAAATCCATTTATTTCTGAAAATTGCAGCAAAAGCAAATGTTGTACATTCCCTTTAAAGGAAATATACAACATTTGCAAACATCGAAAAACAAAACTACAATTTTTTTACGAAATACCTTACTAGGATGTTGGTAAATGACAGTCTAAAGCATCCTGTAAAATTATAGCACCATGTGTGAAGTCATTTTCAAGAAAAGTGGTATTTTGTATGAATTTCAAACGGTGGTCGGCCGACCATCGTTGGAAAAACCTACTTATTTTTTCGACTACTGCTCCAAATTTACCATTTTTTCAGTCCAAATTTTGTTTGCTATTGGTTACATGTTCACGAACGGGTGCAGAACAGTTAGTCTGGTTCCATTACCTTACAATTTTCCGGCATCAATAAATTGATCCATTTCATCTTTAGTGGAGTCAGGGAACCATACTACTTGAACGTTTTTATTTTCTTGGTTTTTCCAGCATTTTCGAACACAAAACTTCAAACATGTCAGTTTAACAATATTTGATCTGTTATACTAACCCCTCAAAATAGTTCATTTCTGAAAATTACAGCAAAAACCAATGATGTACATTCCCTTTAAGCCACATTTTAAAATAAAATGAAAGTGAGGCTTGAAACCCTTAAATAGTCTGGCACCATCCCATTCAACAGTTTATAAAATACGTTCAGGGAACACGATCAAAAATAGCGTCCTCGTGAATAATGTCAATTAGGCCAGACGGAATTATTACACGGCGTGTTAAGTTTAGTACCAGGACGGTTTTTTAATCCAACTAAAGCTTTTTGGGAATAATTCGGTAAAGTGGAATAAATGTAAATGATCCTATATGCCTCGAAAGCCTTATAACCCTAACTCCCTAGTGGGTGTGCAAAATCTTAAAAGTGTTATTTATAAACTTACAAACAACTTTTCTTTCGTCTCCTAGGACACACAGCAATGCGAATCACGTTGCTCCAAGGACGTTCGGAACGTCTTCGTCTGCCGCGGATTTGTTTCAATTTCAAGCAGATCTGGTTTAAATTACGCACTTGGAAGAGATCATGTTCACCGTTAAATCTGGCTGCTTATAAAGAAACCGCAGATATCTTGATGATGTCGTCAAGTAAAGGATCTATATGATGAGAAAAGCATCTGAACTGTCATCAAAACTGGGTAAGCTACAACATTCTTATCAATGTTACTCAATCCTCATGTTCTTAAAGTAAATGTTGCCTTGCTCTTTGTTAACATAATAATATCTGTGGAAACATAATCCACTGGCGATATCAAACAAACCCCCGCCTCTGTAACTTCACGCTTCAAATTTCAAACTCAATGGGCAAGATAAGTTTGCTCGGTGCAACAGCAATATTTTATGCATATTTTGATCGAATCGAATCAGTGTTCAACCCTGGGGATGTTGATCCTGCTAAATTAAACGGCTGCAGGCAGGCTTTGTCTAAATAATAGATGGTTTAAATAACGAATGAAATTTGGAGTGGAATTTATATAGTGCATTATTTGCGGTTCAAAATTTGTGCTGTAGGCCTGTGAACAAAAACTTTGTAAACAGTTTTGTTTTTGCAATTCTTTAAATCAAAATCCTATTCAAAATCCCTTTATGTTCTGAGTTTGACGGGCATTATGGTCAAGAACTGTGAAAAGGTTTGCGCGTCTGTACACAATAATACATTTAACAACCAATGTATGTATAAAACCTTGAAATTTGTATCAAGAAAATTGAGGTTTTCCTTTGCCAACGTTATTTCGGGAGTAATCTTTGAATTTATAAGTAAGTTATGTTGACGTTAGCATTGAGGGTTCGTTTGTATTTTATTGGCCTTCCTCTTGAGAGCGCAAGTTCAAAACGTAGGCGTGTATGGACATCCTCCGAATGGCGAAGAATATATCTATAGAGACGATGTCCTCTTCATAGACACTCGTTCTGCTACTTATTGGCTTCCGCTGCATGACTTCGCACAATAAACCCCTTGAGATTGCCCCCCCCCCAACAAAATCGTGTTTTGATTCACTTAAGAATTGTGCATGTGCTTACAAACTAACCTTCGGGGCAAAACTTATGACCTAGCAGGATTAAGTGTGTTTTTGACGACAGTGGTGTCCTCAAAGTGCTATGTTGTGTACAAATCGGTAAAAGATTTCAAAGTCTCGAGAGGGGTAAAGTGGCAGGTGACTTGCCTCGAATATAAAGCCCATGTTATAATTCGCAGAAATGAAGGTCGCTCCAGGTCTAAAATAAGTAGTGGATGGTCGACTTGAAATGAATTATAAATACTAAACATGTTTATTACAATCAACCGTTTTACTTTATCTTGGGGGATGAGTAACCGCCGACCGAGAAAACAGTTTTAAAATGTGGCTCGTTCCACCGTTGCTCTGCGGGCAAGTGTGCACTCCTTCTGTTCATGCTCTCGGAGGATTTCTGCTTCGCAGGAAAATATCTTCGCGTAGATTGTTTAGCTATCAGCGTTCTATCTTGATTGTTCTATCGGTAATAGCTTCGAGGGAAGATGAGTGTCCGGTTTGGGACGTTAGCTAGGGCAATGGAGACGGGGAAGTTGTCGTTGAAGGCTCCTCATTTGTGATACCGGATACTTTTAGACTTGATCTGTTCGATTGACTTTTGCTATGGATCTGCACATCAGCGTATAGTTTGACTTAATTGGCTTTTGTATTAGATACACGCCTGTCTTTCATGTCAGTCTCTGCTGTGATGATTATCTTTCTAAAGTACATTTTGTGCCAATAACTATTTTGTGTGTTGTTTCCATGTTACGCTACATGCTTTAAAGGTATAGTTCCCTAGTCAGTTACTTTTCGGATAGCTGCAAATGATAGACTGTAGTTAAGACTTGATCTTTGAATCTGTAATCGACGTAGTTATGCCTGACTTTCCTTTTATTTGTGCATTGTTCACCAGTACATGCATGCGCCTATAATGCATAGCAGTATATTCTTCTGTGATGTTTCCGTTTTTCAATATTCTCCGGTAAATATTTCATGGGAATGTATCTGCCCTGTGGCTCATCTCGACTGATCGGTTGGCGTGGGTGGCTCAACGTCCCATAGCTGGATTTGGAGATTGATGATGATGATGATGATGATGATGATAATAATGAATGTATATGCTTCATGGATTTAGACTTGATTTATTTATGCTTTTAGACTTGATTTATTCTTGTCTTATTCTTGCTCTGCGTGCGTTGCAGGACGTACTCGAAACCCTTTCTCCAGTGACCCACGAACAGTATTCTCGTATTACAGACTACGAACACCCAAGTGTGGAGCTGCTGCAGCTTAGCGAAAATTCAAACTAGCAATCACCATATTAAAACACCGAATTAAAAGAAAGGCAAACTAAAGATCTTTGGAAACTAATTTAAATCCCGGATACAGCTATAACAATTGGCAAAGACACTTTACTACTCCTGCACTGAATGAGTGTTTTCAAGGCAAATTAACGCAAGTTGCGGTAAGTCCGCCATCTTTGTTCTTGACGTTCTTCATCTGATCTCCAATAAACCCTCTTTGTGAAAACAGTTCGTGTGTTGGTTCTCGTCATTTAACACGAGAACGGGGTTTCGAATACACCCATAGAGTTATTACACCTAGAGTTATTACACCCAGTTATAATATGATTTGCATGGCATTGTCTACAATTAGGAGAATGTTCTGAAATCTGAAACCCCCAGCCTATCAGCCATACACACACACACACCCACACACACCATTCAAACGGTGAGGCTATTATTGGCTTCAACTCTCTCAAAGATATACCCCGAAAAGGTCGTAACTTTAGCTCACGAGAAGCAAACTGAGCCTGCGTGTCTGAATAATTGGCATGTTTAAATGTGATTGTGGAAACCCCCAAAAGGTTGTAACTTTAGCTCATGAGAAGCAAACTGAGCTTGCGTGTCTGAATAATTGCATGTTTGAATGTGATTGTGGATGATGTTACTGAAACAAAAGTCGGTCTGACATAGTATATTCATTTCTGGGTCGACTATTATTTCGGGGCCGTATCATAAGTCCGACGCCTCATAGGTCCGACGCCTCATAAGTCCGAAATTTCGGACTTATGAGGCGTAGGACTTATAAGGCATACCATTTATTTATTCCGCCTCATAGGTCCGACGCCTCATAAGTCCGACGCCTCATAAGTCCGACAACGGAAAAATGAGGCGTTTAATTTGTCGGACTTACGAGGCGTCGGAGCTTTGAGGCGTCGGACCTATGGGGCGTCGGACTTATGAGGCGTCGGACCTATGAGGCGTCGGACTTATGAGCGGACCCCATTATTTCGTATTTGGAAGAAAGAGAGGGAGGGGGTATTTCTCTACATAACACGGTAAAACTGATTGTCATCAAAACTCGACAACAGGTATATTCTGACAGCTATCGTTTAACGTTGCCTAAATGTAGCTTGAGACCTAAATATGTAGAGCCCCAACCTTGAACCTAAATGTAGCCAATTGAAAACACATAACGTCGGTCTTAACGCAGTGTATTCATGTCTTTCCCAAGTATTATGTCTTTGTAAATAAAAGGGGGGGGGGGGGTCTCCACACAAGCCGATAGAATTGCTTAAAACTCGTCAACAGGTAAAACGTATCGGTGACAAATCTATAGATCGTTTGTGCGGTACTTTAATGTAACCTGAGACCTACGGTAGCCCGAACCCTGAATCTATAATCTTTACCAATAATTTGAAATCACAAAATGTCGGTCTAACGCAATGTATTCAATTCTTGGTCAAGTATTTTTTCTTTGTAATAAAAATGGGTATTTCTCCCTATATATAACCCCATAACAATGCTTGTCATGAAAACCCGTTAAAAGGTAAAAGCTGTCCATGGCAAATCTATACAGTTCAGCACAGCAGCTTTAGCGTATGTCTGCCCTTTGGTGTTCGGCACATTTGGTCTATATTGTTATTGGATAGGTCTCATGTAAAGAATGATTCTTCCAATTTGTCCTTTAGACTGTTTCCGTATCACACCACCGCTGAAAAGAAAACCTCTCGTAAGCGTCTGCTTTAGGGAGAAATGATATAGGCTCCTTACAGTCAGTAATCCATACCAACCAATAATGCAGTGGCAGCGCCAATGCAGCGGTGTTGTGTGCTCGCAGTAACTTAAAAGGTAAAATCATGATCGTATTTGTTAATCGTATCTTTTCGCTCTAAAACCGATACTCGTTGTTTCCCTCTGGGTGCACGATTTATTATGTAAATTTAAATCATTTTTCACCGACGGGAAGTACCCGTCGAGACCCGATGGATGTGTCTTTTGGTGTATCGTTACTGCGAAGGGGACGCTCAAAATAACTTGTAATGCGAATTTAATTTTGTTACCTATATGCTTTTACCTGCAGGCCCAAGACTTGATTAGGAAATCTCCCTCATTTCAGGCGACATTTTGGCAAGGCCGAATTCTTTTATAAATAAATCGGCTCTGACAAAATTCTGATAAACAAATGAACAAGTTGTGACACGCTAGTCGCATATTGTCCAAAAGCCCTCAGAGATTTTGTGTGGGAAAAATGCATAAATTATATGGATTGGCAAAGCAAACTGACGCGGTGAGTTTTCCAGGTTAATTCATTCCAAACACTAATCGTCTCTGACGCACAAACGGCTGTTGAGTCAAACAACCGATCAACACTGTAGTAAACCACGCACGTCTTATGTATACGATTACCAAAACTCAAGGGAAAAGGAAGCTGCCTTCGTTTCGATCAGTTTTCATAACCGTGTATTTTCTTGTTCTTTACTTCTCTCTAAATTCCAAAGAGTGAAATTAGAGACTAGACATTTTAGAGTGAAAATCACTCTCATGTTTGACTGAAAAAAGAACCACTTCAGACGAAGCTCGAGTGAAAACTCGATCTTTACGATTGAAGGAATTTCACTCTAAAACGTCTAGTCCCTAGATTCCGACTGTGGGAGTGAATCTTCACTCGAATGGAGTGAACTTTCACTCTTCGGAATTTAGAGAGTTCTCCCATCAGATTATAGTGGACACATTATAGGTAGTTCATGGCTTCATGTGTAGTTTTAATCACGGTGTGGCGTGTGTATGTGAAACATTTCGATTACATGTTAGTCAATTGAGCAGCTAAAGTTCGTTGAAAAGGAGCCTCCATTTTTGTTGCTTGTGGCGTGAAACGAGATTTTAGTGACGCCAATGATGGGTACAGGCAAACTAGTTTATCGGGACAAAAAAATAAGAAGAAACAGTCCCAACACTCTAATCTAAATCCAAATTCGTTCAGTCTTTTTCCGTGTTAAAAATGAGTCATTTAGGGTCCAAAAGACATTTTTCTACGTCATTTTGAACCAGAAATGTGTCATTTTTGACCCGGAAGAGGACTGAGCAAATATGGATTCAGATACTGGGTCAATCTGACCCAGGATTTTTTAGAGTGCATTTTTTAATTAATATTTTGCAATGACATAATAATGGCTCGATCCTTTTGGTTTAATTTAGACTTTAAAAGATCAAAATCAAGCTTGGCATGCAGAGATCGTATTCAAAACTTCAAGTGTTGTAAAGTTCACTCCCGAACACTCCTCTTGTAACTGCGTTTACCATAGTGTTTTGGGGTCTAGTTTCTATACCGCGTGAACTGGAAATACTGAATTACAAATCAAGAGAACAGAATCTGAGACCTATTTAGCTTCTGAAATAACCAGAGGCTAAACTTGTGGAGCCCAACTTGAATTGACTGATCGTGAATGAGTTACCTAATCCCGACCAAAGGTTGTATCATCAGGGTTCTAAAAGCTCTGCAGATTACGGTTATCGATTTAAGCGGGGCATTTGATACCTTCTTTTTTTTAGGAAGTTGAAGGGAATTATATGAAAACACTACCTTGCAATCTAAAGGATTTGTTTTCCTTTCATTGTTATATGTCCATCGATGTCTCGAGTATGATGTTTTCATTGGAAAAAAAGTCATCGTTTTATGCAAAGCAATTAAGTCGGTCTGAAACAGCTTTCAAACCACGTATTTACGTCATTCAGTGCGTAGGCTCGATTTCTTAAAAAGCTTTCCTAGATGTAAGACCTGTTTTGGTTTTCGTTAATATGTAGATTCGACATTATGAATCCTGGAAATCCTCAGGGAGAGAAAGAACTGAAGCTTTTGACGGGATAATAAGTGACGCAGAAATACAAAGACGCGACGGGGCTCTTCGTCGCTTTGGGCTGTATAGTTAGGGTCAATGACAGACCATTCTTCCTTGCGGCAACGGATCTCGGAGAGTCTCGCGAGACAATGAAAATCTCACGAAGCAACAGGATCCCTCGATGCGCTTAATGAAAGCGTCGCGCGCTGTGCCTCACCATATATAGAAACATAACCACCGGCTGACCGGTATTGTTTCTGGTTTCTTACAAAAAAAAAGCCAAGGGAGCAATCAAAAAATGAGGCTTGATTCCTCCACAAGGAGTGAACTGATCAGAAGTAGAATCGAAAAGGCCTGCGGTCTTCATACATATAAGTATAAACACAACCAAAGCTAAAATTGGCTCGGACTATTTTGAAACAAAATGGATTTATGACGGTCAGCGAACCCGCGTACATTCGTATTGTGTGTGTTTTTGTCTAGGACAAAAATAACCGGAAAGGGATATTATATTCTTAAGGATTTGGTTTGCCGTTTGTTGTCGGTCCGCTCTCCTTCAAGGAATAATCGCGGATTGTGATATTTGTTTAACGATCAAGCCTTTCGCAAGAAATGTAGCTTTGCATACGAATTTATTTTTCATATGCACAAGAATATAGAAACCCAGACATTTCGGGCGAACGCGAACTGAATCTATTTGTCACAAGTCTGTGACGAAAATAACTGATGTGGGCAAGGAACACTTAAGACGTAGATCGATAATCCATCTTCCCGTGTAACTATAATAGGTTTGCCTTTTCATACTTAGACTGGATGATGAGTCAATCATAACCATGGCTGTTATAAAATTGTACCACAGAACTACTGCTAGCGTCAGTTTTCAAACCTGTAATACTTTTGGGACAATGTGTTTGCGCAATATTTTCAATTAAAAAAAAAAATTGTTTTGGTATGGCAAGGATTGTATATTAGCGGGGCACCTCTTTTTACTACGATCCATTTAAATTACCCTTGGCCAAAACTGATTGCTTGTAATCAATGATCGCCGTAATGGTTATCGACAGTTGTTCTACATTTCGTTTAACATTTACATCTTTATACCAATATGTTTACACCAATATCTTTACACCAAGATCACATTGTTGACCTTTTGTACGGAAAGAAGGAGTTTTATAGTCTGTTCAGTGTAGGCTATTTCATAAGTATTTCTGCAAGAATAAAAGAATCAAAAATATGATTTCAGAGATGCTAGATCATAAGTGAGTTTCAAGCTTCCTATAAGTGTAAAGACATCAGGAAATATTGATGAAATAATTTCCCTTATAACATATTTGTAGTAGAGAACTTTGGTAATTTAATACACCTTCGTCTTGTAAAAAAATGTCTTGATTCGAACCTGAGAACTGTAACTTAGACGGTCAAAAGTTTCGATCCCTAACGCCCACTTCTATTTTGTGCTTGAGAGAAATCTGACGGCTCTGGCCGTCAAAAGTTCATCTCGGCACAAACATTGGCATGACCCATCACGAAATTGTAAGGTCTTCAGAGAGGCCCAGATGCCGAGAGCGAGGCGCATTTTGCCTGGGGATGCAATAAAATATATCGTATTTTAGCCGTCTGCTCACCCGCTTGTATAGCACCCGTCAATAAAGGTACTTGAACTTGGCATGATAGTGGTGAAATGTCGGCCCAATTCATCAGAATGAATGTGAACAATTTCAAGAAGTGCTCATGGTTGTCAGTACGATATGATTATACACGGACAAACTAACCAGTCTTTTTAGCTTCAAACATAAAAACTGTCAGAATGCATCAAATGACACTTCAAGCATTTTATTACTCGGCAATCATACCCGGTTCTGCACACGAACCGACAAAACCATTTTGGCTTCATCTATACACCTGTCAAGGCGGGACCTGATTATGTCAGAATACATCAATATCATTTTGTAATATCAAGTATTGTGTTACTGGGTCTTCATACCTTCTTTTTTCTGAAATAAATAAAAGTGTAATCTGTATTAGTGGTCTGATATTTATATGATATAGCCGGGAGACAGCATGTGTGGTCAAGATTCTTGACGAGCATACTCAATGCGTCCTCACGACATTTTTTCCCTGTCAGCGGAAACAGGAAGAATCGATCATTTGGAGCCTTCTCTGGAACATCAGTTCGACGGCCTATGTTGCCTGCAGGAGATCTTACTTCTGGACTATAAATCGTCCTTGTTCAAAGCGGACCGCACATGTGTTTTCTTTTAGCCTAAACGTCCATATCCGGATTGGCCGTAGAATGGTCGTCATCATCATAATCGACCACGACTACTGTAGGGGCGGATCCAGGTTTGGATCGAGAGAGGGTGCAGCTGGCAAGAGTGGGTATTGCAGGCATTTGCTGTTTTTTCTGCACGGTTTTTACCTCCACCAAGAAGGATATGCTTTCACCGGCGTTGGTTTGTCTATATGAACAGGATAACTCAACAAGTTGTGGATTGATTTTAATGAATTTTATGTGGGGTTGGTCCATGGTACAAGTACAAATCGATTAGATTTTGGAAGTGATCAGGATCTGCGTCTGGACGCAGGATTTTTTAAAGGTTGGTTTACCCATGGAAAACTTTCCAGCTTCGTGTGCTTGGCACTGACCCGGTCACCCTGTATGCATCATCACCCACCTAATCTAACCACACAGGTCAATGGACTCGACCATTTTTTACAGTGCGGGAGTGCAAAGATAGACCAACACATTCATGTAAACTACAAAATGGTTGAGTTTAACGATGTGTTTTAGAAACCACATTTGTGCATTGGTGCTGTGTGTAATGACGGGAAGTTGTTTAGCCTTCTTGACGGAGATGTGCGCTCTCTTCCGAGTGCTTAGTTTCATATTTTGTTGCGGTCAACTAGGGAAAGGTGATTTAAGACCCCGTAAGCCCCGGTAGATTCACCACTCAGTGTTCCGTTACACAGCATCGAACTATGGAATCACTGACCTTCACACTGATTATATGTCGTGTGAACGCAGCCTGCCAAAACATTTTTACACTGTGCCGTTCTTCACACCGTTTATTAATGAGAAAACATGCCCCCAAATGGATAACTTCTCCACACATGCCCAACGTTATTTAAAAAAAAATCATCGACGATGCCGACGGTCATTTCTAGACCGACATCTGCGATGCGACGGTCATTTCTAGACCGACATCTGCGATGCGACGGTCATTTCTAGACCGACATCTGCGATGCGCATGCAGGCAAAGGTGTTGCGTTCTAGATTGTCAAGCATCATTGAACATCAATGCTCATCTTATTTTCACTTCGTAAGCAGCCTTGACATTGTACTATAGAGTCTGCTGCTATATACCCGTACTTATTTCACAATCTTTTGATCCAGAAAGTCTGGTTCGGATCCTATGGTTCTGCTCATGCGTGTTTTATGGATCAGCAATGCTACGATCCGAGACTAGCAGGAAAATTTCAGGCTAATTTGAAAAGAAAAACAAACGATTAAGGTACATACTGCATTGGCATCAATGTTTTAATGACACTACATGTATATGACCACTTTCCTAAAACTTGTGAACGTTTTTTTTATAGTATAATTTCGGTCAAGTGTTCTTTTATCAGCGTGCAGTACCAATATCGGGTCATTTACTTTGGAGAAGGAAAGATTGAGTTGGAATTTCTTTCCACACATCATCATTCTGATCGGCACATCAAACTATGAAAATTCAAACCTCTATGGAACAACAATAATAAACTGCGGAAAATTTTCCCATTTCATAATTTCCCATTTATATGCAGGTTATTTTATTTTTATGCACTGCATAGTATTAACAAAATAAGTTAACTATCCTTTGTAGTCAGAGGAATTACAAGATTTCCGGGGGCTTTACTATCTGAATGTAAAATTGCCAGCCCAATTCCCCGGACTTGTAACCTTTCAACGATTCCCTAGAAAGCATATATCATGCATATACCAATTTCGTACAATACCTCATCACTTGAGTGTATTGTATAACGAAGAATGCAACGGCCGTCGGGAACGTCACCGGCACAGCTAGTTAGACTGTCACGGTACAGGCTCAATAGTCGACGATAAAAACCCGTGTTGCACGCGAGCTCTCGTCAGTAGCTACAAAATACCATTGGCTAACGATCGCCAGGAGTTGAACACAGAACGCGTACGCAGAACGTGCTGTCTGCTGGATAGACATCTGCTCGTTCCTCCGCGCTGTATATTGGTCGTTCAACAACACTACCACCACAACCATCATCATGGAAACAGAGGAGGC